>CM032887.1:2345000-2740000 GCA_019176425.1 Megalops atlanticus | reverse complement strand
AATAAATGAATAAACCAAGAGCCTCAGTGCCTCCCAGCTGTCAGCTATCTCACAGTACCCGAGTTCTGCTTCAGTGCAGCAGTCTCTGCTCTCACCGTACAGCTGTGCTCAACACTTAGTGTTTGACTGCAGCCTAATGGCTCTTTGGGGACCCAGCAGACAGGCACAGTATGAAGCAGGATTCTGACGCTAATGCGATCGGAGCAGGACTCCTGGAGATGCCGGGGTTCGGAACGAAGCTCAAGACCACTGCCATGGAGACAGCAATGACCGAGGCTGAGGTTTCCTGTGTTTCCACGTGTTCCGCATACTGTGGCATTCTCACACAGATGCAGGCACTCTCATGTCCATGCACACACACACACACACGCTCACACACATGGACACACACTCACACACCCACGCACATTGACACACGCACACACACACACTCACACCCACAGATACACTCATCTCCTGCCTTTTTTCCACCAACACCAAAAGCCCAATTTTGGCTGGAAAACTGGCATTTCACTTTTCAGTATCAATCTCACAGTGCTTCACAGAAAGAAAGGGAGAGAGAAAAAAGAGACAGAAAGAAAGAAAGAGAGGGAAGGAGAGAGACAGAGAGGCACAAAAAGAGAGAGAGACAGAGAAGGAGAGAGAAGGAAAGAGAATAAGTGAGTGAGAGAGGAGGGTGCTTTTAGCAAACACCTGTGTGATACCCAGCAGCCATTTCAAGTCACACCAAGGGCATCTGAAACCATGCACTATTAAGAGTGGAGTTCCTGTGCTTATGACATTTTCCTTTACACTTTCCACATGAGGGAACAGAGCTGTTCTCCCACGCAGTCTGTGAGGGGGGAACTGGGAGCTACCCTGAGCGACACTGTCGGCCCCCACCTTACGGACGAAGTCGTTCTCGTTCTTCAGGACGAAGCGGCCCTCGCGGTCGTCCCTGTTCCAGTTCAGCTGCACCACCAGCGGCTTCTCACCCAGGTCCAGCCTCCGTTCCTCTGCACCAAAGAGACGGGACAAGATATTCATCTCCCTGTTTTCACACAGAGGAAAAAAGCTCCATGCTGAAAAACAGCTCACCACAGTACCTACCTACCTATCTATCTATCTATCTATCTATCTATCTATCTATCTATCTATCTATCTATCTATCTATCTATCTAACTGTATATCTAGCTCATAGTTCATCTCCCTGTTTTTCCACAAAGGAAAAAAGCTCCATGCTGAAAAACAGCTCACCACAGTATCTATCTATCTATCTATCTGTAAATCTAGCTCATAGTTCATCTCCCTGTTTTTCCACAGAGGAAAAAAGCTTCATGCTGAAAAACAGCTCACCACAGTATCTATCTATCTATCTATCTATCTATCTATCTATCTGTAAATCTAGCTCATAGTTCATCTCCCTGTTTTTCCACAGAGGAAAAAAGCTTCATGCTGAAAAACAGCTCACCACAGTATCTATCTATCTATCTATCTATCTACCTATCTATCTATCTATCTGTATATCTAGCTCATAGTTCATCTCCCTGTTTTTCCACAAAGGAAAAAAGCTCCATGCTGAAAAACAGCTCACCACAGTATCTATCTATCTACCTATCTATCTATCTGTAAATCTAGCTCATAGTTCATCTCCCTGTTTTTCCACAGAGGAAAAAAGCTTCATGCTGAAAAACAGCTCACCACAGTATCTATCTATCTATCTATCTATCTATCTATCTATCTATCTATCTATCTATCTATCTATCTATCTATCTATCTGTATATCTAGCTCATAGCTCATCTCCCTGTTTTTCCATGGAGAAAAAAGCTTCATGCTGAAAGACAGTGCACACAACAATCCCTAGCTGACCTCAGTATCTATCTATTCATATATCTAGCTTCTCTGTGATAGGAAGGAATGAAGGAATGCAGTACCCACAAGAATTTGCTGAATAATGTGTCTGTAAAAAGCTGTCAAACTGTACTAAGCACGTCACATGAGCCTCTCACTGGTCAGGGAGGTGGGACTGGGGGGTACGACTGACAGGCTAGCTCTCGAAAGAGGTACAGCGAAGGTTCAGAACAAGCAATGTGGGGTAAAACACTTTCCCAAAAACACCAAACAAACTCCATTAGCTGTGAGAAACCTGTCATTACATGGTAATTTATTCAAAGGGTTTTCCCCCCTGGGCATTCAGCATACCTGTGTGAATTAAACACTGAATTCAAGCAGAAAGTCAAAAGCCTGAGCACGTTTGCACTGATCTGATGCGCATAGCATCGTTATGCGTTGTGCAATTTGAAAAAAACCCTAAAAATCTGCATATGCAAAATGGGTTCCAAGTACCAAAGTCTCCAGTTCCCAAAACCCCCAAACTCCAACCCCCAGTTTCACCTCCCCTGACCTCCATTCCCCCGTTCCCCACTCCCCCCATTTCTGCAGCCCAGCCTCCGGGCTTCAAAGACACCCTTTTCCTGCTGTAGAGCCGAAATCAGGTTAGCCTGAGCTGGAGCTAAAGCTGGCTGACCTGGCACTGCTCAAACCCTTTTCCACGGCATCATCCACAGCCCGAGCTGTTGGGACTATTTAACCACACTGAGCTAACTGCATGGATATCATTTACAGCCCAAGGCTACTGTTTTCAATAAATACATAAACTAGCTAGACTTGCATATTACTCTGATTGTGTGCTGAGTTTATCATTGGCCGATGGGTGATGGGATCAGTCAGCAGATGCCATGACCAGCAGCACAGTAACACAGCTGCTGACTCAGCTGACCTGTAAACAGCGCTAACAGGCTGGGCTAACAGTGGCAGGCCTGAGAGGAAAGGTCATGGAAGACTACCCGAAATCTGACCAACGGAGCTCAGCGTGGTTCCAGATCTATATGATGATACAGCATTATAATGAGGCAGCCTGATTCCATATCTATGATGATACACGATTGTAATGAGCCAGTCTGGTTCCAGCTCTACAGTGGAAACTGGGTTTATGGGTCTGTGTTCCCCAGGCCTCCAGACTCACCCCCACTGACGTTGACCTCGTACAGGGAGTACTTGGGCATGGACAGCATCCTCATGTCGGGCCGGAACTTCTCGGCCAGCGTCTCGATGACGTCCTGCGTGGTGGCGGTGCTGGACACGCGGACGCACTTGGTGGCGAAGTTTCCCGCCACACGGTCCTGGAAGTAGAACCGCATCACTCCATGGAACTCCAGGTCCTGGGGAGAGAAACGCAGGGAGAGGGTGTCTCCTTAACCTCCCCACTCCTCTCAGTTTAAGACCTAGCATTTTGCCAAAAATATGCCAAAAACAGGCAGGAGTGGCTATGACATGCCCAGGCCAGAAGATTCTTGGTAAATGCCTCAGCAGTCCTCTCCAAACTACTGCCTGCTGTACAGATAAGAACAGCTTACACTGAGGCAGATGCAAGTATAACAATGCAGAGGATTTCAAACTAGTTTTTAAACATTTATACCTAAACATTTATTATTTATCGATAGTTAATTTTTTAAACACTTTTTCCAAGGCCAGTCACACATTTTTGCATGTCTGAACCGAAATTACAAATATATATATATTTTTTATATATTTTTCACCAACATCTCATGTAACACAAATTTTAACACAATGCTGTAGTCGATCGTAATACAGTCTCTACATTTTTAATCAGGCTTTGGCTTTGTTTTTTTCTTAAAAGGCACAGAGTGTCACGTCACATCAACAATTAATATGAACATCCCCTTCAAAAAAAAAAAAAAAAGAAGTGCTTCCATTGTAGTCTGTGAGTTCAATCAGATCTGCTCAGCAAATCCAGAGACAGCGCTGGAAAACTGTCCAATCATTAGAGTCCCTCTGTTTTTTCTTTAGTTTCAATAGTGCTCCTAAAATGGCAAATAGGCAGTCTTCAAAACTTCATAACATATGAAAGTCAACTACTTCTGAAATTGCGAAGTGGGCAGCGTTGGTAGGCAACACATGACACACTGCTGCTCCACCCTTGCACCCTGACCCTGTTTTTCCCTCCGCATCTGTAATGAGGGGGTGTGGCCAGCCTGCTCTGGCTAAGTCTCACAGGAAAGTGTGAACGTGGAAAAGAGGGTCGCCTGTGTCATAAATCACCTCACACCAAATCCACAACTCATAAGGTAAGATAAATAACTCTGTGTACATGTGCGCATGTATGTGTGTGGCAGGTATGCCGTTGAAAGAATCCCACAGATATAATCATTTACAGGGTCTTGAGGTCTCTACATAAGGCCTCAAGCAGCAGCTACAGCTACAGCTACAGCAGCTACAGCAAAACCTAAGGCATTCCAGTAGACTGGTCCCTTCAATAGGGAAACCGAGTTTTTGAAGTGTGCACCACGGGATGTTCAGTGAAATATTATCAGGAGCTTCTTTACAGTTGTCATCTGGTAACTGTGGAGAACCCCTAAAATCACTGTAAACCCCCAATGAGATGAATATATTGAATGACAACTAAACTAAAACTATTCATCCAAATGAAAACATGGTAAGAATACAAACACAGCAACCTGATGCAGAGACATTTTTTTAAAAAAGAACCACCACAGGCATTTAGTTAAGCAATCAGAGCAGGTTCCAACGGCACAGACTCCAGGTGCAGCCGCAGTTATAACCTTCAGCCAGGTGTGCCCAGTTACCACAGTTGCTCTGGTGAAGAAAAAAAAACAATCCAGAACCCACACAGTCTACGCCAGATTGTAGGTGACTGTACAAGCCCATTTCCTCCGATCATCACCTACAGGCAGAGTACATTCCCCAACACCACTTCATCACGGACCACTCCGCGCTTCTGTGGACTTTGCACAAAAATGCAGCATGCACACACACGTACACACGCACACAAAAATGCACACACTGCCTGAGCCAGGACCCCAACACCAGCTGCTGTAGCCTTCAACACGCAGCGGCAGGGACTGCATGCTTCTCGCACTGAAAATCCTTCAGGTCTGTGACCGGTGTCTTAAACGTAATCAAAGTTAATTTGATTATTTGATAGAAACACTAGAAGTTATGCAGAAATTATGTATGAAGCTGACAGTTTATAATACATAAACCCCACTTCAGCTCATCATAACATTTATTTTAACAGAAGTTAAAGATTTTTTTTAACAGGGGGTCCTCCAGCCCGGTACAGTTCCCCAAGGTCTAATCTACAATTTTCAGTGTAGTGATGGCCAGGTTGTGTCCCTCTATCCAATCATCCATCTGCTCACTGGTCTGAAGGCTCCATCCAGGGTGACTTACATCACATAAAGCAATACAAACAAATACAAATAACAGTTAACAAGCTCAAACACTGTGTGTTCAAACACTGGACTAACAGGGAAAAGTAGCCTGTGGCTAATTTTGGTACAATGCATTGCATAACATGCCAGTTATGTTTTTAACAGTGTACTGCCCCTTATAAGTGACATAGAGAGGGAACAAACAGGTGTATCCCTGACTATAGAAGAAGCTTCAAAGCTTCACAGTCATCTTTTATGTCTTAACTGCAAAAGAAGGTCACTACTGCAGGATGTCCACAGTCCAACAGTCAAGTGTTGCACCTCTGTCTCTCTCTGTCCTGCTCTATAAGATTAATCAAAAAAGTTCATTTCCAAATGGCTTGTTTATTAGGTGTTAATGAGTAAAGTGTGTATGCGTGTTGTCTGTGTGTGTCCAGCTAGGTAAAGCACCGCACAACTTGTTGGAGGGACACAGTGGCACCACCTGCACACACATCACACCTCAAACAATTTTAAAAAACACTGTCTAAAATCTGTCCCTCCTTCAATCAGACGCTTTGAGTACATTATGTCAGTCATTTTTTAAGTGTCTTACATTGGAGTTGAGCAATTGAACTTCCAACCACACGAGGAAGGAATGGGGGTGGGGACACTTGTCTGACCCTGACCCTGACCCCGACCCTGACCCCGCCCTAATGTCCTGCACACACCAACCTCTCAGGGGTAGGAGAGTTCCATCCACCTGAAACACGGTCACTTCTGCATCCTGCTGGACACAGCTCCTCCATGTTCCTCAGTCCAGCCCTGGCCTTAATTATATAATTGGAGCCGTCAGTTGGACGGGAGCTCAAATTACCCATTGTTCCAGGTGTCAATCAGTTGCTGATTGAGGCGTGTCTCTAAAAAGCTGTTGCCCAGGGGAGGACGCGTCCAGCTGACAGACTGGCGGACATGTGTGCCATTCTCACAGTGAGGCTACACACCTCTGTGGCAATGCTGTCATCATTCAGCCCAGCTGGGAGCTGACTCAAATTGATTCAGTCAAGACAGTGATTA
This sequence comes from Megalops atlanticus, assembly GCA_019176425.1. Lineage (NCBI taxonomy): Eukaryota > Metazoa > Chordata > Actinopteri > Elopiformes > Megalopidae > Megalops > Megalops atlanticus. Next base: position 2,733,709 of record CM032887.1, on the reverse strand, counting down.
GTTGAATAAGGCTTGTTTTGAATGAATGCACACAGACACTGCAGCCCTCCGGGTCCCAAAGCTGAGCAGCCCTGTAGACAACCACAACTCCCCAAAAAGCAGGACTGAATCATCCTCCAGACACTGTGACTTCTCAAACTGAGATTAAGTAGCCCTGCAGACCCAGGGTGGAGTAGAAATGCAGACAGAGACCCACTGCTGAGTAAGTGAGAGAATGAGCACTGGATATTAAAGTAAGTCGGTCACTTTAAACTCTGAAAAAGCCCTGGTAATCTAGTCTTATGTGGATCCAGCCTCCACATTGTGAAAACAGGGATTTCAGCATGCAATCTTTAAAAAAAAGTGTGCCCTAAATGTCTGCATAATGGCTCCACGACACACAGTACACTCACAAGTATTCTGAGGTAAGACCTTCAGTGGGAAACCTTGACACTGTAAAGAACATGATTTCAGCAGAAGGACGCTTCAACATTGCCTCCATTAAAGTACACGTCATTAACAAGTATTTGACTGTTTGCTAAAGCTTAGAGCCCCATTTAAACGACACACCGATTAAGAGCAAACAGACTTATTACAATGACAGTCGGTCCCTGTGCAACCCGAACCCAACAGGTAGGCTGTAACGCGAATTTCACTGCCGCTCGACGGTGCAGCAGCTTGTTCAGGAATTTGAAATGCTAGGGGGCGTGGCAAAACATTACAAAATGATGTCATTAGCTATCTATTTATGTGCGTCTTTTGGGCCGATATCATGGTATTTTCAGTTCATTAACACTTAAAATACTGTGGCAGGTGACCTAGCATGTAGAAGCTAACCTTGCCTTTAATGCTGATTTTAAGAATCAGGAGAATCCAAGTTACCTATGATCAGAGGCCTGTTGCAATAGTGTATTACATACGATGACATTCTAGAGAGTCATTGGGGAAAAATGCCAGTTTATATTAGGGTTCGTTTGGTTTTTATAATTATTAATGCTGCAAAATGATTCTCATTTCAACCCCCACAACCAATGTTTTGCATCTGACATATCCCCTGCGTTATCTCTTGAGCGGTCATCATCATCATCATCATAATCTTCATCACCATAGTATTAGTTAGCTCACTAGATAACTACGTGTTGTCCACCCTTGTCAGCTACGTGATACAGGGCGCACGTCAAAGCTTGCATTCGCATTGCCCTTGCGAGCCTGTCGGTTTGGGTTCCGTCGATGTGGAGAGCGACTGCAGCTAGTCGAGATGCTAACCAGCTAGCTGCATTACATATCATGCAGTGAGACGATGAGATGAATTTTATTACCCGAGATAAATATGGTCTGGCTGTTCAGCTAGCTATCCTCTGCAGTTTGAAACAACGCGTGTCCGTTTTCCAATCTTGGCATCTCGTGTGTGTGTGTGTGTGTGTGTGTGTGTGTGTGTGTGTGTGTGTGTGTTTGTGTGTGCAGCTAGCCAGGAATCGTGCATCACACTTGTCACCGCTTTTGCGTAAAATTAGCCGGCTAGCTAGCACACCCCACACCGAGATTTCTCACTTGTCAAGTGATGCAGATGCGGCCTGCATCTCCCGGAAGGTCCAGGGACTCACCTCGGTGGGTTGACTGATTTCGAACAGGTCAAGCCGGTTGGCATTCCAGTGGTTAATGATGTCGGCTAGTTTGCGCCGCTCCGCCTCCCGGTTCCCCGACATTGTCAATCCTGTCAGATAGCTGCTGCAGGAGGAAATATCCTTTCGTCCACAATTACTCCTGCGGCCCGTGCGCTATAATGGCAGCAGCTAAAACGTTCAGCTACACCTAATATTCAGCCTCAAAAACGGCTTGGTGTGGTCTCTAAAGAGCTACCGTGCCCTTCTCTGGCTCATGTTCCTGGCGTGTGTTGTTTCCGCCTGCCCATCGGTTCCTCTCTTTCTCTGATCGCTCTCCGTTTTCTCTCCCTGTGAGGCGTTATCTCTGTCTCCGTGCGCGCCCCCCGACCATCATTACTACACGCCGCTCACTAGCACAGTGATGCGTAGCTCGTGCAGCCGCTGCGTCTCTCACATGAATCGCCCTTGTGCAGAGAGCTCGGCATCAAAACCGTCACTTTTGTCTTTGACGCTGCGCTTCGAATATCGCGCAAGTTGTAGCTAGTTGCATTGTTGCAACATGAATCTTTCCACACAAGATCAAAGATTTTTTTTTATTCCCTGCGATCAAAGATTATTTTTTGTTTAATTTATCCCCATGGGTCGCCGGTCTTAAACATGGTAGAATAATATCCATGCTGTTGGAAGGGTATATTTTGGGATGGGCAAGGGAGGCAATTGCCTGGAGCTGACAGTTACCTTCAGGCCCAGTTAAAGGAGCGTCATTAAACATGCGACAAAATTAAGTTAAATTAAATATTTAAAATGGCATCTACACGGATATGTACATTGGAAATTTGAGCTGTTATTACAACTACATTATCAGTTATCTCCGGTTACCATTAGTGTAACTGAAGATTAAATTGTACTTGGCTTCAAAAATGTCCTGATGACATATTGAACAATGACATCATTCCACATGGAATATGGTGAAAATGCACAATGTAACACATTTCAAGCTGATGACTTCTGTTTTCATTTCTATGTCATCTATACCCTCAGCATTAAATGGCAATGACAAGTTTTATCATTCACAATGTAAACTTCCCTTCACTGTTGTAGAACACACACACACACACACACACACACACACACACACACACACACACACACACACACACACACACACACACAGATTAATACCCTGTCGATGTGTAAAACAACATTGCATGGTTAAGCTTCTCTCTACATTTGTATCCCATTTCATTTGGATTTTCTGTCTATGTTGCATTGTGAAAGAGGTGGTGTGTTTGTGAGACCTGCAGTGCACCCTGGGGGATTATGCTTCACCAGAGTCACAAGCCAGGAGGTCAAAATCAAAGTCCTGAAGCAGGTGCTATTTTTCATCTCAGTAACAGGGCAGGAACAGTCGCTCTCTGCTGAGTTCAATATAGCTGACTTGTAAACAGCTATATTGTAACTAGTAAACAGTTAATTTATTGCTGACTGGACAATTAATGCACAATTATTAATAAGGCACTGGTCTGTGATACTGACAGTAATAATCATGCTGTCATTCAACAACTAAAGAAATAACTGCACGATGACCATCACTGACACTACTCTATGGGAGTATCTCATGGGAAATGTAACACAGTTATGTTGATTTAATTTCAGCTGTGTTCCAGAGCAGCCACTATTTACCACTCCTGTTATTATTATTATTATTGTTGCTGTTTTTATATAATTAGATATAGAATTTTATAATATAAAATTATAGAACTGCCTAGTGATGACATCCCATATCACACATAGAAAGGGTCTGCAGGATTTAGGTATAGCCCATTGGCTAAGGACAAGTAAGAAGTGCTTGGTGTGGCCAACCAGACTCTTTCCCTGTGTTTTTATCTTCTCATGTAGCCACCATAGATGCCTCCTCAGGTCTCTTCTGTTGGAACCCATATAAATACCTCTCCAGGAAGAAAGAATCAAAGCATGCCCTCATAATGTCAGAGAGGTGAAAGAGCTCTTACCGGAGGGTGAAGCCAGACATTGAGATACGCATGGAGGGACTCCTCTTCCAAAAAAAACAGACATTTCAGCCAAGTGCCACAAAGCCCACTCCATCACGCACAATGCAAATAACTCGTTCTGTTAGGACAGGCAGTAACCTGGTCATGCTTAGCCCAGACCTGAATCTCAACTGTGGAGCATCCTCACTGGTTTGATTTAAAGCGGAAAGTAATGTGGATATGAGGTTCCAACTGAAGAACATAAGATTGTTGGTTCAAGTCCCAAATGGTTACTTTATCCCTTCTGTTTCAGTATAAAAACCACCAAAATCATTACGATGTTAATATTCCAAAAATAGTGTTTTTATTGAAACTCAAGGGCCAATGGATTAACAGAGCTACTTGGGGATGCTAACAGGCTAAGAGTGATTTATCCATGAGAGGCCCTCTATGTCACAGAACCTGATGCCGCATGCTAGTGCACTCCGTCGTCCGACGGTGGTGTCTGAAAGGATGTTGTGCTTGAACGAACACTGTTTTTCATGCTAATGAGTTGTTTGATGAGTGCACATATAGCCCCGATCTTCCCATCCATCAGCCCTGCTTTTAGTAGGGCACCTTTTGTTATCACCAGATGCTGTCAAAGGAAACTTACAATAGCAGGAGGTCAACAACGTACATTAACTGGCAATTAAATAATTGAGGCAACAACTCTGACATTGTTACAGCGCCATCTTCAGGCTTCACAGTGAAAAATGCTTGCAGCCTGAGCTGTTACCAGTCACTCCTTCTGGGCTTCTCAGTGCCTAACAGACGCAGGCAGGGTGGGTTTGAGCTGTACGTCCACAACCAAAGAAGGATATCCACCTGCAGGGTGGAGCATGAGATCTCGTCATAGGTGGATTGAGCCAAACGCTATTGAGAGTTCAGTTTTGTAAAATAATCATAGAAAAAACTTCAGCTTTTCAAGTGTGGAACCCAACTTGCGGTCACAAGAATGAGGCAAAACAAGAGGTTTTGTAATGAGGGTTAAGCGTCTAGATGTGGTTGGAACACAATGATGGTATTTTTATTACACTGTGGTTTGAAGTCTTTAGCGAGAGCTCCATCCTTAGGCCTCAATTCCACCCAGTTGCCAGTTCTCCAACCAAGAAGGCTGCAGTGAATCGAAGGCGGAGCCATCTGCAAGAGCCAATCACCTTTATGAGGGTCATTTAAAGACCAGTGCTTGAAGTTGAGAGTTCATCAGTATCCTTTGGGACAAAAAAGGGAGAGATTCCCAGGGTGGCAGAGTCAATGTCCAGAATCAAGCAACGTCGGGTTTCTTTGCTGTTTGGATTGATTTCAGGTTGTCTCCGCATCCAAATCAGAGTATACCGGCAGACAACATTGATAACTCCTTCATGCTTTTCAGAAGATTGGAATGCAGTGCAGAACAGTGAGACGCCTTGCTGTTTGAACATTGTCCTTTTCAGCAGCCATTTTCTTTTATGTATTTATTTGGCAGACAGTCTTAACCAGGGTTTTTAGATGTTATCTATTCATAAAGCTGGATATTCACTGAAACAATTCATGTTCATTGCCTTCCTCAAGAGTTAAACAGCACTACCTGTGACATTCAGGCCACAAGCGTGGTTCCTCTGCCAATGACTGCACTATTTCCAGCATTTATGTTTTATTCTCTTCCAACAGCACTGGCTCTGAATACAAAACAAGATTTAGGCTTCATATTCATATTATCACAGGAATCTGCTCTTACTGTGGTGAATCTTCACTCTAACCTGGTGCCTGACACAGACACACACTAAAATCCTGAAGTACCCTTATACAGAAAGACCAGACTCCCCACCGCCCCCTCTCCCCGGATCAGAAGACAGCTGACACAGGCTTTTAAACCCTGGACCGGTCATGTCACGAAAATGTCATGATTCAGCTGAAAAAAGGCTTTCAAAGAATTCTTCATCTCTGAGTAACATCACTCTGAGACTGGGTGCTGAGACACGCTGCACTGCATTGGAAAGGGACAGCCTCTAAACTCAAATTACTGTCTGGTAACAAAGGAATTCACAGCTCTGGATCACCGGTCCCTTCCCTATCGACAGAAGCGGTATATTGTTTGGAATATAAAGAATTGCAGCCCACTTCCAAGTTTCACCAAAAACACATTGAGACACATGGAGGCCTCAGCCAGCAGAGCTGGATATTTGATGAAAGCAGAAATGGAAAAAAAAAAGACTTGAACTGACACACACTCCTTTGAAACTCTGGTGGTAACCAGGGTTCTCATGACAGATATCAACAGGCAACTCCAAGTGACACAATGGCTGCATTATTGTCTGCCACCCCATCCAACAGACAGCACACTCTCGCCCCCTCTGCCTCCCTCTTTCTCTCTCGCTGTGTATGTCTCTCACACACACTGTGTTGCCCCTGTCAATAGAAAAGAAAGTATTTGGCTGATGCTGGATCTGCATAATCAAAGAAGGTTGTGTAAACCACAGTGTTTTGTAGCATGTATCTGTGATTATGGATGAAACTATGGAACTACCTCCACAAATTTTCAAAAATGATTTCAAATATATACTCCCCGCTTGTCTGCAAGGATCTCTGAGAAACAAGTTTGTTATGCTGGCTACGTCTTACCATGCTTTCCACTTTATCCTGTTCAATGTCTAAAAGGACGGGTTGAAATTGCGTTCGGTTTCTGCACCTATTAAAAATAAGTGTTGCCGCCCTCTTGTGGTCACTCTTGAAAATACTCAAACGACCCTTGTGCACAGACCTAAGGTGGTGCGCAATGAGTTTTATGTGATGGTGTTCGTTTTGTGTGTTGAGATATTGCCAGTGGTAATGACGATAAAGATGATAACAATAAGCTACATCTACAACTGCTAAAACAATCATAATAATATACCTGCATGCCAAGGAGGTTTTCTATTTTGAGACATAAAAAGATACGCAATAAATATTTCTGTGATCTTGTTCTTTTTATGACTTAATCGGTAGTCTGGAGTAATGTGTGTATAGCCTGCTTAAGGAGAGTTGATATTTAACACTATAGGTAACTAAACAGAATAAAAAGATGCAAAAGTTAACCTGAACCAAACAAAAAAAGCACACATTCATGCTAATACTGCTTTTTATTACATAGTGTTGCATGATAAGGAGGAGCACTCGTATTGATCATTATTTAGATGTTAACGGGTGACATGTAACGAACTTTGGTCTCCTAGTGATAACCGCGCGAAGAGGACCTGCGGCAGGCTACGCTGTCACACTGGGCTTTTGTTGCCATTTGCTGACACTTGGTCCTCAGCTTTTTCATGGAGTATTTTTAGATTACTGGAACATCTAAGGATTTGTCTGCCGGGGGAAAATGGGTGGAAACCTGAAAAACGTTGTGGTTGTCTCTTTAGGATTTCTCTCCTTGTTTACTGCTTACGGAAGCCTCCAGGGTCTGCAGGTAACGCGTTTCACCGGAGAAAATTACTGCCTTTTGGCTATTCTGTACACTACTCCGTTTGATTTGTTGAAGGAGTGTCCATAGAACATAAATTATTCTGCACTGAAAAATCCCACTGTGGAAAGCTGTGCATCTGAATCAGCACATAACTGTCTACTAATCTGTCAGGGTAAACAGCAGATTTATTGGATATAATAATATCAAGACAGGCTTGAGGGTAAACAATGTATTAAATCTTTTAGATTATTGCATTTATTACACTTACACCCAACACATGGTGCTTAAGTTTTCAAACCTTTGAAACAAATTAAATTTCTTTGCAGAAAGGTTACTTTATAGTAATCCTTCAAAACTGAGTCATACCTCCAAAACATAATAAATGGCTTTCTTAAGAACTTCACTCCTCAACCAGTGGAGTCTTAACTAACCTGGATTGCATACTGTTCTTAAAAACTAAGTGCATTCACGATCTTCATTCTACTTCTCACATAATACATAAAATCTTACTTGAATGGTATGTTATTGTGATTATTTTCTTCAAGCAGTTAATTGCAATAGCTTCATTTGATTTGAAAACCAGGGGCTGTTGTCACAAAGTGACCTGAGAGCAAAAGCTCCCTTTGTGCATCCTATAAGTGTACCATATAATTCTGTGTCAATGCAGCAAGCAAGAAAGGCCCAGCACATATGTGTGAATGTCTGGCACTGATGACATATCTGGAGAACTCACAACCATGTCCCTGAAGTTCACACAGAAGCTCCAAAATGCAGCAGTCTGCTTGGTATTACATGCCCCAGGCAAATGTAGAGCTACCATATCTACCACACTGATGAAGTGATAGGAGTGGTTTTGTTCTAAAACAGAGCTGAACAATTTGTTGTATGTTTTCCTGTTGAAAAAAGTGTTGGACAAAAAATATCCCACATCAAATAATGTATTGATAATGATGCTGTAAATGCAGATTTCATATAACTTTGTATTATATGTCATACGGCCTTCATTCTGTGATACAAAATGGCAGCATCTACCAAATGGAAGTTACTCATTGAAAAGTATGCGCAGGTGGCAGAGACAGCCAACCTGTCCAACAAAAGTTAACACATTAACAACTTTCACTTCAGTGTGATCTGTTAGGGGAAATAATTGACTTTTTTACAGGAATTCATGGAAAGCCCCCCCACACAATTCATTTTGGAACAACGCATTGCATCAGAGAAACCAAGAGATAATAGCCCTGTTCTTGGTGTTCCACAATTAGGAACAAAATTGTGTTGAAATTGTGATGTACAAGTGCAAACTGGCATTTACAAATACGATTAAGTTTAACAAAATTCAATCCATGAGGCCTTAGCCAGTTAGAACTACTGGTTATATGAGAACTGCAACAGCTGTCCTTGAACTCACAGATTAGAGGAAACCATTTCATTTCTAGTGCAGTTCAATGGTTGCATGTTCTTAACTCAAGGTTTATCAAACTCCCATTCAATTCACCTCCATCAACCTCCACAGTTTTCATGTGTACAGCTTCTTAGCGGGAGGCAGAGTAGCACAGTAGTAAAGAGCGAGGCATTTAACCGAAAGGTTGCTGGTTTGATTCCCTGCTAGGGCACTGCCATTGTACCCTTGGGCAAAGTACTTAACCCACAACTGCCTTAGTAAATATCCAGCTGTATTATGATGATGATGGTACTTTATTATCAGACAAGTCTGAAATTTTTCTTGCATCACAGCAGCTCCATTTGCAACATCACAGAGAAGACAAGAATTAGGACAATGAAACAAACATACATACATTTAACATTACCATCACAAAGGACAATATTCAACGTACATTTGATCTGGGATTAAGCTCCATATTTAATTTTAGGATTGACTGATGCACAAAAGAGTGCTTCAGTCTAACCCTATTGAATCTTGGAACCCCGTATTTCCGGTTTGATGGTAACAATTTGTATTCACTGTTCAGGACATGGTTGGGTATGGTATGAATGGATAACATGCAAAACTGTAACCTGTGTAAGTCACTCTGGATAACAGGGTCTGCTAAATGAGAATAATGTAATGTAAGTCACACCTCTGTTGCTGTTCCTTGTCACAGAGCAGCCTGAATTCCGAGGAGGGGTTGGGCGTGGCCTCTCTGAGCGTCATTTATGCGGCCCTGATTCTGTCCTCCATATTCCTTCCACCAATCGTCATCAAGAACCTGGGCAGCAAGTGGACCATAATAGTCTCAATGGCATGCTATGTCACCTATTTCCTCGGCAACATCTACCCTTGCTGGTAGGCCTCTGTTTTTAGCGTCATACTATATACTATATTACAACACACACAAAAAATTTATTACAGAATATATAAATTATTGCCACTCTCAAATGTGCATCATGTGCATCATGTTGGGTTGTAAAATCATCCCTCTGTCAGGGCTACACTGATCCCCACGTCCGTGATCCTGGGACTGGGTGGAGCTCCGCTGTGGTCAGCGAAGTGCACTTACCTCACCATAAGCGCCAACCAGGAGGCGGGAGGAAACAGCGGCAGAGCCCGCCACCTGGTCAACCAGTACTTCGGCATCTTCTTCCTGCTGTTCCAGTCCTCGGCGGTGTGGGGAAACCTCATGTCCGCCCTCATATTCGGCCAGGATTCAAACAGGGGTAAAACTAGCAGACCGGAAAACCGCGGGGCGAAAGCATTCAGAACATTTTACTGTAAAAAAGACCATAATCATGAAAAAGCTGTCACTACATCCCCAATGTCCCATAACGAGGAGACATTATTCCTAATGATGACTAATTTATTCCTTTTTATTGGAGTATATTATAATATTATATATTACGCTAAAATAGCAGTAGAACATATAATTTCCAGCCCTATCCCTAACAAAAAGAATGTTATCCATCAAGCAGTCAAAAATCAGCCACTACATCTCCTGTGTCCAATAACTAGAAGACATTATTCCTACAAATAGTGACTAACTTGTTCCCTTTTATTGGAGTATATTATGTATTATTTTATAATATCAGTAGAACATATCATTTACAATCCTAGCCCTAACAAAAAGAATATTGTCCGTCAGTAAAACATATAGTACTGAAGACAAAAGGACTAAAAGAACCTCTGGTATGTGGAAGTATGTGGAACCTGAAGAAGTATAATGATGAGAGCAAGCCATTCAGACCCTCTTAGTTCATCATTTGCCTTCATTCTAGTAGTGTGTATGTTGTAAGACCACACTCTGTTTCATAAAGAGGTGAATATTTATTTTTCAATTTCAAAAAGGGAGTTCACTGCTTCACTGCTTACTACAAGGTAAATAGCTCAGCAGGTTATCATCCGGCTCTATTGCAATGAAAATAAAGCATTCTGGATGAGAAAAATATTAATACTTTAATAACAGCAACAGGATCCTGTTACTGAGCGCTCATACTGGGGTCTTAAGGCCTCCGTCAGGCTCCCAGTCCTCCCAAGTCCTCCTCAGGAGAGACTTAATCTCCACGCTGCTTCTATCACTGCTATAAGGTGCATACCTGTGTTTGCTTGCTCTCTCCCTCAGCTGAAATCACAGAGGACGACCTGCAGTTCTGTGGTGCGGTGGGCAGCTGTGAATATGTCGGCTCCGCTGCGGGAAACTTGACCCGACCGGCGCAGAGTCTGGTTAACACATTACTGGGCTGCTACATTGGTGTGTATTTGCGGTGTGTCGATCACAACACGTCCCGTGCTATTGGCGCGAGAGCACACTGCGTATGAAGGCTTCAGGATCGCTCAGAACAGCCCTCAAATGCGTGGCTTAACTTCAGGGGGGAGGGGAACTCCACCAGCTAAAACATAGTAATTTGGTTTTGTGTTCCCAAGCTTCAAAACAGCTGGTGTTTGCACTCATGCTTTCTTAAATATGCCCAAATTGATCCCAAGCATTCAAAAACCAAAGTGTATCCATGTCTGGTAATGAATGGTGAAGATGGAGTTAGGGTAAGTTTTCTTTTTCAGTTGAGGTCTCTGTGGGTTAACAAAAGAAGGGGAACCAATACTCATGGCTGAGGTCTACAACAGGAGGATCTTCATAGCATCATTTTTTACTTAATGAGCAAAACTGCTGGGTATTTACTGTAGGGCTCCAATTGAGCACTTTGCCGAAGGTTGCAACATCAATGCCCTGTCTGGGTATGACACCTGCAAGCCTCTGATTACAAGCCAGTCTCATTTCACCATGATGTCTTATCACAATGGGGCTGAAGCAGGCCGCTAAAATGCCGCCACTGTCACTCTGCAGGGTTCGGGGTCCTGGCTATGGTTTTGGTGGCGGCATTTGTGGAAGACATAGACAGAGAGGCGGCCCAGGCTTACAGGAAGAGGCGGGAGCCAATGAGCGGGGAGTTCCTGGCCACGTTCAGACACCTGAAAGACAAGCGGCAGCTTCTGCTTGTCCCGCTGACCGTATACAGCGGCCTGGAGCAGGGCTTCCTCTCTGGAGACTACAACAAGGTGAGTGGAGGGGGACCAAGCCCCCGCAAAACTTCCTCTTCCTGTGACTTGTGTCAGCAGGAAGCAAATGCCAGTTTTCTATTGACGCAATGTTATCAGTCAGGGTTACATTCCTGAACACAGGCTAGAAATCAAAATTCTCATTAAAATGGCTAGAGAAATATAGGATTAAAATATTTGTAAGATGTCAGGCATGGTCCAAATATGTGTATATTTAACAATACCTTCACATGAAGCACAGTGTAAATATTCAGTACCTAAGACTGACATGACACAGAGAGCAGCAAGCTAAATAATCTAAATTCTAAATATCTAAAAAGTTTTCAGATTTTCCACTTGAAGACTTTTGAAAGGTGTGTACTATATATCTTCTTGTTGTATATCACTGTAAAATATCACTCCTTCATATAAGATTGAAATAATTATTGGGTTGTGAAGGTCTTAAAAAAGCACATCTTTACCAAGCATTTTGGAATGAAGCTGAACACTTCAGATTGCTTCACATTTGTTCACTCTCTCATTGTCATGCCTGTTTTGCTCTCTAACAATGTCTTCCTGCAGTACTATGTGACCTGCGCATTGGGGATATACTTTGTGGGCTATACCATGATTTGTTCTGGTGCCACAAACTCCTTGTGCTCCCTGGCCTTTGGGAAGCTGTCACAATACACTGGAAGACTTGCCCTGTTCATTCTAGGTGAGTGGGAACAATTTACAGTATATAAAGCAGACAAAATGGGGATGGTTGGTGGCCCTTTAATTACAGGTAGCAGACTGACGTGTCCTGTTAGTTATGATTGAGCACAGATCTATAGACTCCACTCCTTCAGGTTTGCTATTCACTCAGGACAAGGGAGGAAGTCTAATCTGATTCTATCGATGCAAAGTTTAGTTGACTGGAAAGAATATTTGACGGGACTGAATGCCTGTGGGCGTTCTGGACCTCCAGGACCGGAGCTGAGCGGTCAAGACTTGGCAGGATGCATCACCACATCTACACACGCTCTCAGGGGAGAATGATTTGAAGAATGGTGCTGGGTGTTGTTGTTGTTGTTGTTGTTTCCAGTGTAATTTCACATTGTCCCTCTCTTAGCTGCGGTGATCAATTTTGCCTGCATCATTGCTCTCCTGCACTGGCAGCCCCACCCTGCCCAGCTGCCCGTCTTCTTTCTGTTTCCCGCCCTCTGGGCAGTGGCTGATGCGGTGTGGCAGACACAACTCAATGGCAAGTTTTTTTTTTCTTTTTTTCCCAGCATGCTTCAGTTTCTGTGATGGCACCTGAGGGGAGGCAGTGTAAGTGTGAATGAATGGGAGACAAGTTCATCTGGGGTGGAGGGGCAGAACGAATCACAGCTGGAGGTGCTGTTTATTCTGTTCCTGAAAAAAGTATTAATTAATCTGAGGGGATAAAAATTACCTTAATCTGAAGATATTGTGTTGCCTTTTACCTGTAATTGCATATCCATATGATTGGAAGTGCTGAAATCAGCATTCACTTAAAATGCTGAATTGAAATTGGTTTCTCATATTTCTTAATTCAGATTCAGAATGCAACATTTGAAGGACACCCCCCACACACACACACCAATACAGACACAGCTCTGCACACCAATATCATTTATGTCCACAAAAATATTTAGATGCATTCCTCCAGCTCAGAAAAACAGCTAAGACTGCTTTAATTTACACCTCAACTCCAGCTGTCACTGGAAAAAATGTGTCCAAGCTTGTAACATTGCAATACTTTCTTCAATTTGTTATTCAGGGAAAAGGGCATGATGCATCTGGTTATTTGAGGCCTACGTCTGAACGACTGTAATTTAAAATAAATGTAATGAATGAATGTAATTTAATGAGTCTAAGGACATTATCTTGCTTGTTGCAGCAAATCCAGTAATATTTGCACATATTTGTGACTGTTTTCCTGTGTACAGTTTTACTGCCTTTTACTTTTCCACTGTAAAGATAAATGCTGTTAGATTGATTTGTGAATAAGGTTTACTCTCCCTCCTGCCAGTGGGGTAAGAGTGATGGAATTATGCTTTGGATTTCAGCGGTAAGAGTGACACCATTGTGCTTTGGATTTCAGCGCTGTACGGGGTTGTCTTCCCTGACCAACGGGAGGCAGCCTTCTCCAACTATCGGATGTGGGAGTCTACAGGGTTCGTGATCTCCTTTGCTTACAGCAACTTCCTGTGTGTGAATGTCAAGCTGTACATTCTGATTGGCTCTCTCCTGGTTTCCATGGCGCTCTATGGCTGGGTGGAATATGAAGAGTGGCAGAATTCTCCTGCGGGGGCCCAGAAGTGTAATGTCATAAGTGAGGAGGACAGAGAGGACAGGGAGATAACGGCATGAGACTCCATTGCGTCCAGTGCTCACCATTCAAGTGCACCCATAGAAGAATATGGCCTACACTTACAGAAATCTTCAATGATTATGGAATTGATTTTATTCCAAGTCTGAAGGTATTTCACCATGTTATATTATTTAAAAGGATTTTTTTTGTGTTCTGTTCCATTTTAAATGTGTTAGAACAGTACAGCTGATGCCCCATATTTTTCCTTAAAGCTCACCTCAAAATCAAAGGCAGTGGTTTTGATCCAGAGAGGGAGGGGCCTTGGGCATGCCAGAGCCAATCAGATCCTTTCTGCAGTGACAGGCAGCTGTCACAGAATGTGGCTTTGGATGCTAGCTGCCACTGACATACATAGGCCCAGTTCTACATGACAATATGAAGAGAACAGTGACTCACAGAAACCACATTAAAAATGCACAGACACATCATTTCCTACACACGGCACAAGCTGGCATGGTTTTCATTCCTTTATTGCACAGTTAGTCAAAGTCATACTTTTATAAATATTTTTATAAAAGTATAAAAATTATAAAAAAATGTTATAAAATTATGATTTTGTATATATATATATATATATTTTACTATATATCATATAGATAATACATAAGATTAAATATGAGGTACATATGGGATATATTACATGTTAGAAAGCATTCCACTTTGTGTCCTATATATTAGAGTGTATATTTGAAGTCATATAATGTCAAATACATTGTACAACCATATGGCTGTGTCACAATACACATCTTAGTTACTAAGCTGAGCTTTTGACATGACGTTTCAGAAACTGTTGATTTTAACATGATGGCAGTAAATTCCTGTGTGAAGATGATATAAACATTAAAAGGAAAGGTGAAACCACAGTGGCACCAAACCAGGAAACAAACACAACAACCTAGAGCAACATAAGGAACAAAATAACAAAATGATAGTATGATGATATGATGATAAAATAATAACAGTAATTTATATTATAATAAATATACTGTACAAAAAAGTAGAGTAAAACAACTGCAATGAAACAAATGTATTTGTTGCTTGTTGCTTTGATTCTTTTACGATGTACAGTTTAGGCCATTACTCAAACTGACATGCATGTAGTGAAACGTTATTTTATTGTATACACACTATTTCATATTTTGTGCAGTTTACAAACACACAGAAGGCTATTGCACTATTTTGGCTGTGTGTGAGTTATTTCACATAGACACATGTGCAAGCAAACTGTTTTTCTGCATGTTAGCTACTTCAGCCATCTGCTCACAAGATTAGACTGTTTCCAGACATAGTGTGAGGTATTTCAGAGTTGCTGGTTGGAGTTTAGAGAATTGCAATAGAATGTCTGGGCCCATTTCCATGAGGCAATATCATGAAATGATGATGTAAGCAATATCAAAAATCTGCCATTTCAGTGCATTAAAACAATGTGTTCGTAGTACCTTAAAATGCAATGTGCACATCAAACTGAAGAAATATGTAAATCAGTAGTGTTTGTAAATATGCATATAGATTACTGCACACAGTACATACAGTAATGTGATTACCTTAGAGAAAACAAACTAACTTCTGATTGTGCGTGCTATTATTTGCATTGTGAGAAATCAAGTTCACAAGAGGAACGGTGGTGAGGTAACATGTAATGAGAGAATATTATTACTGAGAATATCTGGAGAGGAAATTTAAAGTATATAAAAACAAAAATTTCATCCAGTTGTGCAGGAATATGTTTTGAGCTTTGGCAGATCAAACCGGCCACATCCTTTCAAAATATAATTATTTTCAGCGGACTGCATACCTGCAATGTATTACTCTGTCTCTCACCAGGGGCCATTTCTACATTCCATTCAAGACCATCAAAAGAGAGCTCCATCAGAGAGGAAAAAATCATAATGGGATACATTATTTCCCTTTAACACAGCTGTTATTGTTATGCTCACAATCTTTCATGTTTGAAGGGAGCAAAATATAGTTGAATCATACATCTATGCCATTTGGAGAGAGAGGCTGCGCAGAATCACTAACTCATATCTTATCTGGGTGCACTAAGAGCAGGAACAGAGCATGAGATGAGCCATCCAGATGAGTTACACATCAATGGAGCTGCGCAGTTTCTGAGTACTGGGCGCAATGAGGACATGTATTGGTTCCGGAATATGGGTTTGAATTCAAGACGAGAAAAAGGCAGCATTAAGAATACAAAGTGTTTTTAAAGGTAGGAAGCAACATGTCATACTGTGATTTTTCAACAGAGCACAACGCTATCTTTGAACTCACAGTCTTTTTTATCACTGATCCATTTCTTCAAATACCACCTTCTAATTCTAGTAGTACCCATTATCCAGTCAAATTCAGTTGTGTTGCTGATTAAGAGCAAGCACATATAATACATCTTTTAATCCATCTTTTAATCCAAGCATTCCCACTACCTTTACAATAGGATCAATTTTCGGGTATTCAGTGAAAATACTTCATGTAATACACAAATAATGGGGTTTAGGAATGACAACAGGCAAAGTAAAATGTAGAACAACATTTTGCTGATGGGAAATGAAGTCCACAGCTGGAGCATCAGTAATGCTTTTATAGGAGCCATGGACTTCATCTCCCATGAGCACCTCTGTGGCCCAATGCTCTGCGCTACATGCAGTTGAACCCACTACACGAGTTTATAGGAAGGAAATTATCACTAGATCTCTGACACTAGCCTTGAAAAGGCAAAGATATTACACCATTCCTAGAATTTAAAACAAAAAGATTAGGATTTTATTTCAATTATTCTAATTGTTTATGATTATCGTGTCATCTGTCTAGATGTTACTAACAATTAACAATTAAGTGACAGTTTTGAAATTAAATATAAAAAGAAATGGGGTTGTTTCTGGTCAGGTCGGTCATGTTCATTGATAAAAATAATTAGTATAATATGCAGTAATCTGTTTCACTGATGAAGCTATCAACACTAATAGCCAGTAATGGTGTTGTTACTCTGCGCTAATAGGAGTGTTTCCTTCATGATTCACATAAAGAATACCTTCATCCTTACAGCACTTTGTTGAATGTCATCAGAACTGAGCTGCAACAGCTTGAACAGTGAAATCATGTTCCCAATTGACACTACTGCTTCCTCTAACAAAACATGCATGTTATTTACGTACAAAAGTAAGTAGAAGACATTCTACACGTCTGTCAGTCATGACCTCTAAGTCAAGGCTTCTAACTTTGCTCTCCTTAACAAATGATAATGAAAAAACTAATATATGCAAGTATCTTAACGTTGAATAATATATCCATACCTTTTGATATGAGTTAGCTGTACATTTATATTTGGTATGTGCTCCTTTTGCTGCACAGTACAAAAAAAGAACAATTTAAAAATAAGTTCACTATATACAAAGATCATGTTTAAAATACCACTGAGGAAAGGTACTGGGTTTCCTCTTTTTTCCAAAGCATCCTATTGAGTTTTTTTCTGGATCTGTTCATCTTTGTCAAATAACAGCATTGGCTGGTGTTGTGTCCTTCATTTTCAATTTTACCCTGTTGACACAGGAAGTACAGTACAGGCATGTGAGATAAATAGATATGAATAGATATACACACAGAGACACACACATAGACACACACAGACACACACATACACACACAGAGACACACACACACATGCACGCATGCACACATGCACACACACACAGAGTAAATGATGCTGTTACATTTTACAATACTTACTCAACATCACCAGTCCTTCGGTTGCTGAAAAAAAAAACAACATAAAATATTGCGTGAGAGCCCAAAGATGTCCCTAATTTCCTTTCTCATAGTTAAGCTTTGGGAGTGGCTTTTCATGACATTTCATGTTTTGAAACTAGACACTGGCCAGTTTGCAGGCCATCAAAATGTAACGCCCTAGGTTTGTGAATTTGTTCAAAAAACACAGACAATTCACATACCTCCTCAAAGATTCTATTTCCTCTATAGTCTCGGGTAGATCAACTCCCCTCATTTCTGGCAGAAGCATGACCAACCCACTGTAGAGGACAGACATAACACCTGCAAAACAACAGGGGAAAGACAACTTCCTGGGAAATGAAATCACTCAAACAGTCCCAAGGATGTGTGGTGACATTTTTGTGAAGGCTTTGCATCCTTTTGCAGAACTATTGCCGTGAGCAGATTACAAGAACATCACCATGTAACAACATCACCCTGTAAGGACTGTCATTAAAAACCTTTTCAAAGAATTGAATCTCAAATCTACAATGATTTCAGGACACTGTGCCTTTGTTTAATTGAGTTTACCCTTAAACTTTCCAAACATCAAAAATGTAATTTGGTCTCATCTGATGTCATGTGTATTTGAATAAATAAGATTAAAGTGATTTTTTTTTCCAAAAAACATATTCACATCTTACGACTTGTGGAGCTCCTTTCAGAATAACGCAGGGTTTGTCATTTTTAGATGACGGTGTTCATTTTCCTGTGTTTGGTAGCACACGACATCTTGAATACTGTAAGATTTTGGTCCAGATCCCTAAACCAGCTCACTCAGTGCAGCATAAGATAGCACAGATCCTCTCACTTAAGGTATGCTAATACCTGTATTCATTTGTCTAGATGGCCTTATTGTAACCACAGTCCTGCTCACAGACTTCAACTATCACTTTGGCGGCAGCTAGCTGCTGCAACAATTGATACTTCTAAAGGAACCAGCGATGGGTGATTGAGAACTGTTCTTGCTAGGGAAGACAATCTAATTACCAGACCTCCGGTAGTTCACCACCGGTACGCTGTTGTCTATCCTAATCAAAGACGAAATAATCTCATTACCAAACCCCCGGTATTTCACCACATGTATTCCCACCCTTATTGATAGTTATTTGATTATTGTCTATCCTGATCAAAGCTCTGTATCAGTATAAAGAATGCTTTCACTGAGTGCTCGGGGTTCAATCTGACTCCGCTGAACCCAGAGTGCGTTTCACGCATTTCTGACAACTGCCATTCCTGTAAATAAAGACTTTTCCACGAAGATCGGAATCGTGCCCTGTTTTTTCCTTACAATACAATCTGCCATTAATTACTATGTTATTAAAGCATGGTTTCTTGTTCCAGCGCCTGTCAACATTATTCACCAATTACAGATAATTTTGAGACAGGCACTACAAAATAAGTTAGCTCAAGATTTATATCATAAATTATTGTTCTACAAGCATTAATAAGTCATTTAAACGGTTGGAGACTGTATATTTGCAAATTTGTATATTGCCAAAAAAAATTGGACACTATTAAAATTAAAATTTAGTAATGTTGAAAAGTAAGTATTGCTACTAACACTAACACTTAATAATGATAATACTATCATTATATGAATGTATTCATTAATGGTTCATTACTGGGCTCCTGATACAGAATGTAACCATGATGCTCACTCACCATATAATAAGAGAGGCAGCTCCAGCCATATGCTGGCTAGTCTGAACAGAAGAAACGGGGCGACGATTCCTCCAATGTCACTGGCCGAGGAGCACACAGACACTCCGAGATTTCTGGTGAGCGCAAATTACTGTTTCATTCACACTGGTTCATTTACGTAGGAGCGAAGAAGTCATAAATGCAGCAGTGTTTGCACTAATATTTGAGCCACAATGCAGGTCATTGTTTGCTCTGTGTGCAAGCAAGGCTGGATGTCAGAAGTAATGTACGTTTAGCAGTGACTGGGCTACCGGGACCTGGCCCTGAAGCTAACAACGATCCTGAACCTATTTTTGTGGTTAACAAATTTGCTAGTTTGTACACATAAACACACCCATACAACATTTTGGCATGTACACACATAACATGACTCATATAACTGAAATGAGAGAACTGAATGAAACATCCTGCTGTTGTATTACCTCAGAGGTGTAGGGTAGAGCTCTGTGTTTGCAAAGTTAACCGTCTCGAATCCAAGTGCCACGGCAAGCCTCCCAATTATCGCGATTGATTTCTTCAGCCAGAGGAAGTCTACAAAAGAAAAAGAAGACAATATTAAAATCATCCACCCAACATCAAAAATTGAATTGCCGCCAGAGCACTTTTGAATCTGCAGATTTTTGTAATTATTCATGAAATAAATGTGAGGCCATCGGGCAGAACTGGTGTATGTACTGTGTTATGTAGGGACAGTACATTTTACAATTGGAATCAGATACCTAGAAAATAAAACAAATGCCAACAATAATAACGTAAACTTTTGAATTGATTTCTAAGAAATGAAAAATCTGAGAGGAGGGTGCAGTGCAAATAGTGCCTTCTTGTCCCAGCTGGTTGGGCTTACTTAGTAATGGTTTCCTGTTCCGGGAATCTCCTAGTTTAACAGTCTAAATAAATCATTGCTTTTCCACCTATCATGTGTGGTGAGGGCTCAGATATTATAGGGCAGCAGTATGGTGTAGTGGTATGGAGTGGGGCATGTAAGCAAAAGATTGCTTGTTCAGTTCCCCGCTAGGGCACTGCTGTTGTACACTTGGACAAGGTACTTAACCCACAAATGCTTCATTAAATATCCAGCTGTATAAATGGATAACATTGCAACCTAAGTTGCTCTGGATAAGAGTGTCTGCTAAATAGCAACGTAATGTAAAGTAATGGCTTCTGTGAATCACCCTGGAAAACACACCGGTGAGGTCAGGTGTCCTCCCCTGACCCCACAACATGTGCACATCTTAGAAAGGCACTATATGCAATTCATCCTTCATTTTAATTCCATCAGGCAATCACAGACTCCAGGAAAATATCAAGCGCATTGCTCAATCAACGTGCACAAAATAAACATGTTTACCGTCAGTATAGCTATCACAGTCATTGGCCTAACTAGATTACAGGATCATGGGCCTGTTGCTGCACGCAGGTTTGCAGACTTGATGTTTTAAAACCAGTGAGTGTTCAGACCTCCTTATTTTTCTGACAGAGTGTCCTTATTTTTTTGATCAGCGTTTTGCTTGCAAAAAAACTGATAAGAACCCATAACTGCAAGTTAAACAAATCCACTTCAAGTCTAGCAAAATACAATCATTTGTTTTCAGACTGTATACTTCCATAAGTAATTCAAAACATGAACATCTGAAAAGAAATAAAGTGCTTTCTAGGTCAGTTAGCCTGACTTTCAAGACTTCTAGATGAGCCTGTTATTAGTAACAATCCAGCAAAACACATCACAGTAGACATGTCATGTGGAGCCTATCACAATACATTAAGTCCCTGGAATATGAATTTCCACCCAGTTCTGAGCAAGCACAGTAGTTGTATCATCAGCTAAAGGTTCTCAGTACTATGATGTCCTCAACTTCAACAACAAATTCAGTGATTACAATAACATTTTTTTCTTAAGAGTAACGGATGCCTTATCTATTTAATACAGGATAAATAAAGGGTTCATCTGATATCTCTGTGGCTGATCTTCAGAGCAACATGCCAAGATTCTTGCTGCTTTTTAATAATCAAAAGCGTTTATGACTAGATCATTTTATTCTCTCCGCAGCTGGTTCATATAATCCTCTCATGCAAGATGTGCACTCTGAGGTTTCAGGAGCGGTGGATTGTGTGGGAACTGCGGGGCATTGGTCCCATAATCATTTACTAAGGCTGCATTACGGATAGCCATGGCCACTCTCTAAAAGAATATAAATCA
Source organism: Megalops atlanticus (assembly GCA_019176425.1). Classification (NCBI taxonomy): domain Eukaryota; kingdom Metazoa; phylum Chordata; class Actinopteri; order Elopiformes; family Megalopidae; genus Megalops; species Megalops atlanticus. Next base: position 2,712,164 of record CM032887.1, on the reverse strand, counting down.
AAGGAAAGTGTTTCGTTGTGTGGAGCACTCCTCAGTCACCATTGCTGGGTGTTATTTTTTGATATGTCCAACCAAGCACTTTCTGTGGGTTTTGTGCTTTTTTTAAGATAATTTTCCAAAGGATCAGATAATAGGAACACTACAATACAGATAGAATGTGGTAATTGAATCCCCTAAATGTAATAAATAGAACATAGCCTATTATTGTCTCTTGTTAAGGGCTATTAGAAATAATTATAGCATTAGGCTCAGACTAAAGGAGGTAGTGGGATGGCATTTGTGGATTTCATGATACAAGAAACTGTACCTGCCAAAAATTTGTTCTACCCATACCAGTTTAACTAGGATTTGCATAATATACTTGTTCAAACACAACATGTCATCACTACGAAAGACAATATTTCAAAAGTTGCATGCTTTCACTCTTTCACTCTGGTATGCGTGCCAGTTAAGGTAAAGGCCATTTTAGAGGTCTAGCAGATAACTGCTTTAGTGTCTTAGTCTATGGAGCTTCAACTTAAAGCAAGGAATTTAAGGAAGCATCACATTTTCATTTCTGTATAAGGAACTGTGAAACTGGAGCTGATGAGTGAAGCCATGTTCATGTCAGCCAAGAAACAAGTGCTCCACCCACCTGGCAGAAGGCCTTGAAGGTGTAAGTTTGGCATCGGGCAACATTGTTTTTTTCTTATATTATATTGCATGCTGTCACTCAGCATATGTTCTGATATGCTCTTATCCAGAGTGACATACAAGATGTGAGTACATGTTATGAAGTAAATAGTGTCCCAAAGTGAGCCAATAGGACGAGGAGGGAGGGGGTGTGCACAGGGGATGGCGTGGCCTGTAGGTTACACACCGCGTGGAACAAAGGGGACCACCAGGCACGCGAGACCGCCCACAAAGTTTGTGGTCGCCATCAGGAGGCGTCGGCCCATGCGGTCCACGGCCAGGTAAAATATCAGGCCCGTCGGCAGCTCCACAACCGCCGAGATGAAGAAATCAAGAAAAACGTTGTCTCCTGTGATCCCCAGACGCAACACAAGACCTTGGAACACCACAGTGCTCGTGAACCTAGAGACAAGAGCCGAGACATAAAAATAGGATCAGTGTGGAATGTGAAAACTGGACACAGAAATGGCTAATTACCATAATCATAACTACATATACACATATGCCCTTACACCCTTTTAACTTAAATAATTTTGAATTTTTTGTGAAATGAGGGCAACAGCATTTTATAATATTATTATCAGCAGTTGTAACATTAGGATTATTAGTGAATAACAAATATGTCAACAATATATTATACATGTTCACACAGGCATAAAATTCAGAAGCAAGATGGTTGATAAAGCTCAGATTGACAGACAATATATGGATGAAGGAAAAACATTATTTAAAGGTTCCATAATCAAAGTAAATGTGTGAAATGAAGAGTGATAGAATGTTGACATTTAAGACATGAAAAAGCAGTAATTTCAGAGGTAACAAGAAGTTAAATCCATGCTGCATGATTATTATGAACTCGTCTGAAATGTCTTTAACTGTACATTTTAACAAAAATCACAGAAATAAGTACCAAAGCAAGCATTACATTACTTCATTTAGCAGATGCTCTTACCCAGAGCGACTTTGAAATAAGTGCATAAAGACACAGCATGCCGTGACCCGGATTCGAACCGGAGTTGCTGCGGCCACAACACAGAGTACTAACCACTATACGATCACGGCAAGCCACCTGCCTACACACGCACCTCACTCCCAAAGCCAAACAGTCAGTCATATGTTAATCTCTTACCAGGCATAGATTAAAATGAGAGTATGCTTTCTCATATTTCGGGTTCTGAATAAATCCATGAAGGAAGGGTTATTAATCTCCTCTTGCTTCTCCTCCAAAATATCGACCTAAAAAACAGGCATTATGGCATCATTGGATTTCAATTGGCCGGTGTGCATCATGATCAGCTACAGAAGTGCTGTATTGTTCGAATGTGTAGGCATGGCTGTGCTCGACATATTGATCCAGATTCATAGGAAAGTACAGAAATACACATATATGCACTTTTTATATATTTCTTCCCTTACATATTCTTTCCTCGTGAGAATGTGATATATGTTGAAACATGAAATCTTAGGTTTAATATATTTTACCTAAATATGAAAATAAATTGCATGAATTCCAATAATATCAGTTATTGCCACTTTGAAATATTTCATATTATGCATGTGTTATACAATAGTTGTCAGACACTTTTACAAAAGTTCATTTTCAAACATTATATATTTTATACATAAAAAAAGATTAGCACATTTTGTAATGTATGCTATCTGTTATATTTTGGCAAATATATAATATGTACATATGCATTTATGGGAGAGGATGTTTTGCTGATGGATTTCATATATGACCACATCTTGACATACACGGTTGTGAGGATATCACCAGAACATTGTATTGCATTTAGTACAGTCGGAGGCAGAGGGTTTGATTTTGGCAGTGTGAACATGAGTTGTCTTATGCGGGTGCAATAGGCATGACGAGGTCAAAAGGGGGCACTGTTGTAGTATTTTGGCAGCACATGAAACATGGAATAGATATGCAGCACAAGCTTCCAGTGTAAAATGACCAAAAACAGGTACGGTAACATATGGTAACAATTACGGTTTGCCATCCATGCCACAGTTTTTCACCATTCTAAATCGGGCTATCATGCCTGTTGCCAGAGGCACAGTGATGCCACTCTGCATGGTTTCTGCTGCTGTTGTTACCTCGCTGTAGTCTGGTGGGAGGGCTTTCCCATTGTACTTGGCAATGTCCTCTATGATGGCGAAGGCCTTGGAGGTTTTTCGGCGGGAGAGCAGCCAGCGCGGAGATTCCGGAACAATCCTGTCGACAAAATGACAAAATGGCGGTCCACTCAAAAACTGGAGAATTAAAAAACATAAAATGACAGAAGAAGCTCTCCACCTGTTTACAGCTTCCTACATCCACAGCTTCTCACTGAAATGGGCTACAGATTTGTCTCATTATTCCAGCTATACAAATGAAAAGGTGTTGGGACAATCCTTGTAAACTGGAATTTACACAACACTGGAACAGGATATCTAGAAAACTACAATGACAGTAATGGTACAATTTGAGTCACATGTTACAAGTTACATGAGTCACAATCATTAATGTTGGGGAGATATTACAAGCTTAAGTTGAGATCCAGCTTTCTGGTCAAAGAATAATAATAAAATAATGAAATATAATACTGAGGTGTTCTGAAGAACAGGAATCACTTCTATACTGCAGTAAGAAAGGGGATGAGAAAAGACATACAATGTCTTCATTAAAGACATGAAATAGGTGTGGAAACTCCAGAAAAAAAGGTTTATTTTTCTCCCTTCCTCCCCGAAATCTTGCAGGTATTTGTGGCACTTTACCAGTAGTAGGTGAGGAAGAGGAAGGTAGGGAGAGTCATAGCCAGCTGCAGGCTCTTCCAGGAGTGGATGAAGTAGGCCAGGCCAGGAAGGATAACCATGCCAATGGAGTAGAAGGTTCGGGATATCACAGAAACACATTTCCTGTTGTTTGACCCAAAGAATTCAATCACTGGATCAAAAAAAGAGAATGACACAGATGTCTGTGACTTGTGTTTGACAGAAACCCTCAAGCATCTCTCTGTGTGAGAGTCTCAACGACACGCTGTCCTTAACACTGTCAAGGCTACTACTTTGACTTGAACAAATGCACTTCAGTGTTCTTGTGTGGTTATTTGTAATGGTGGAAGAGTAAAGGCTTCATGTACACTTGTTTGAAACCAATCAAAATGCTTGCTTGCTTGGTTGTTTGCTGTCCACCACAAAATGCGATGATTGGCTCAGGAAGTTACAGATATCATATGATAACTACATAGACTGGAGGGCTCACAAAGCTTCTCTCTCCATTACACCACATGCCTGCCCAGAATACCGAGGAGGCTTGACACCAGAGGTTATATAAGGTCTCCTTACTTGCAGTAGAGTGACTGACAGCTTAATTTGTGATGTCTGGCATATGTGTAGGCTTGACAGGAGCCTATGTGCATTTCTGATCATGTGAAGTTCCCCTGACAGTATGTTAACCAGAATAATTTCTTGATTCTAAGTTATTATTTCATCCACTAACTTTGCTGGTCTGAAAAAGTGCTCAACAACGCTTGACTCTGTGTTTCTCCAGGGTGAGTCCTGCATAGATTCACCTCATTTCTGAGAATGAGTTGCATCTGATGTCTTTGATTGCATTACCTGGAAAGGTTCTGGCAAGGGTCCGTCTGGTTTTGTCTTTGCCTCCAGACTGCTTTTGACTGGCTTAACTTTCCCTCATATAACCCACATTGAGCATAATCACAGGAGGTCTTATCTCCAGCTGTATGCTGATGAAGACTCTTCAACCGACATAATTAAGAAATCCAGCAGCGCAGAAAACATCCCAAATTAGCTGCGGGGTTACAGGTGCATCTGATTTCACTGAGGTATTGAAAAGTATCGTCGTGGTAAGAAAGAGATCGCATCTCAGAGGCAGGAGTTGTGAGATGCATGAATGCTGAATCCTGGCAGCCCCACGTATGTGACATCAGACCCCCCCACTGGCTCACTTGCCAGAGTGGTACAGAGATCAAGCCAAGCTGACTGTTGCAGTCTCATACTGGGCTGGATGCTCTCCTGTTGCATGTGCGCATTACTGTTAACACCCAGTAACACCATACTGTTGATTCAGGTGACATTTCTTGATCTACCTGTTTTCTATGCTGCTGTTTATTTAATTCCACAGAATGAATATGTGAAAGGCCTTCACTCCTTTTAAAATCATCATTGCGTCAATGTGCACGCCAGTGATCTAAAAACCCAGTAATATACTCTTTGCAACAAACATCTCATATTTTCCATTCAGAAGTGGGGCTATCGGTAGCAATTGGTGCCAAAATATTATTGACCTACTAAAATGTGTTGGTTAAGTAACTATATATTTGAACAGGAGGTTTTGCTGGTTTGACCCCCAGGTGGTGGCAAAGAGCAAAGAATTGCATTTGCATTACATGACATTCATTTAACAGATGCTCTTATCCAGAACGACTTTCAGCACAAGAGAACAGAAATGTATCCATTCAAGTTGAGTGAGCAACAGTGTCAGACCAGGCTAACAACACTCTCAGACCAGTGAGAGTGAGCACAACAGCACCACAAGTTAACTTCCGCTAACCTGAAACCAGACAGCCTAGAAATTAAAGGAAGGGACAATAATGCAATGCAAACTCTATAAGATGTCCTAGATAGGAGTGTCTGCCAAGCCAATAATATAGTGAATGCTGAAGTCTAATTCATACTAAATCCCAGCTGGGTTTGCTTGTAGACACCTCTGGAGCTCCTGTGAATCTGAAGGAAGGCTGAGATCCAGTTAACCTGAAAGTGTCTGTATAGGAGCTGATAAATGTGATTTCACCGCATCCCCATCTCTCAGGTGAAGCTAAATCTTCTCACCTAGCACATAACAAGCCGTCCATGCCCCCTTCCCGAAGAATCCCTGAAGACTCCGAAAGAGCAGGAGAACGGGGTAGTTTGGGGAAAAAATGATGGCCACTCCAGAGGCTCCGAGACCCAACATGGAGATGATGAAGCACGGCTTTCTGCCAAATCTGAAAAACAACATGACAGGGAGGCAACAGATCCATCGCATAAAGACCCAAATCATGCACCATGTCCTCTGCTATGGGCTGAACCTCATAAAACAAACATACATGATAAAGACATAAAAAACTGGAATTATGTAATCATTATTGCAATGGGGGAAAGGTCTTTTAGGTCTCCCTTCCAGCCAGGTATAGCATTAGCATGAAAGTAGCATGAGAGCTATAGGATACGTGACTAAAATAAGTGATCTTTCTCCAAAAACAATATTATGCCAGTTCAAAATCATGTCAGGATAGAAAATAAAGTGCTTCATGTGCACTATAGCTGATGAAAGAAAATAACATATATTACATGCTATAATGTAAATGCAAAAACTGTGCAAATTTAAACAACAGATCAGACTTATATCAGAACTATTTTTTTAGCATTCATTTTAAATTTGATACTACAAGCCTTTTGCAAATGTAATTACTTTTTTACTGATAATGTAATAAGTTATAACTGCTAAATTGAGAGATAAAGTAACTTTTTTACTGATAACATATGATAAAGTTATCACGCTATCAGATAGTTATTCAGTTATTAGTAAGTAACACTTCAGCAATACCATTTTGATATCATAATTTTAAATGGTAATGTAAAATTTTCACTCCAAAATTCTTTGTTCTGCAATATAAATCTTATCATTGCCATCTTGTGGTAACATGGAAAATATACTCAACTCTGTGGTAACTCTACAGTAACAAACCTTAAACCACAGTATTTTCATGTTTATTTGACACACTGTGAGTCATTGCAATTTATGCAAACTCAAAGAGAGAGTGAAAAGAAAGTGGCAGGTTATGACATTTAGACATACAGTATATCCAGGACTGTAGCTCATAGTTACCTATCTGCTATATAGCCAGTGACCAGTGCTCCAATGAAAAACCCTCCAGTCAAGAAGGCCTGATTCAGATCAGCAAGCCAGGAGTCTTTACAGACCAAGGAAAACTGTGAAAAAAGAAGGGGAAGAGGTGATCTGTATGACTAATGACTGAAAATAACGAGGGGTTGAGGAGGTAATAGGACAGGTATGGAAGCACCTGAGGTGGATCTATGAGGAAGTGAAACTAAGGGAAAGTGTTTGGTGGGGCATACCAAAGATCCATTCATTTGTGTTGTGAGGTTCAATTACTTGTTTACGTACTTGGTATTTCTGGCTGTAAACACAAATAATCTTAAATTGAAAGTGTAATGAAACAGACTGGGATCCAAGTGCGGTTAAGGTTTTTAATCACGAAAGCCAAAATGTAGTCAGGGACAAAGCAGGTCGGCAACAGGAATCAGTAGTACCAAAACCAGATCCAGAAAAAACACAAGCAAGGTCCAAAGAACAGGCGAGGGGTCAAACATGAGATTCCAAACGACAGAATGGCAGAGCGCAGGCTTGGTAGAGTGTTGGAAACAATACCTCACAATGAGGCAACTGAAACAGAGTCCTTATGTAGCAAGAGCTTGATTGAGGAATGAGTCACAGGTGCGCTTGATGAGTGGGTGTGGCTGAGCTGGGTTGAACTGGGCGTGGCTGAGCTGGCTGACTGGGAGCGGGTGTGACAGAAAGCTACTTTATATGAATTGAACAAGAATTTACTTTTAAACACAAGATTGATTTTTACAGTAAAACATATCACAAATTATTGAATTGAGATGTGTATTTGTATTTTATGATTGTACATTATTATATGCGACATCAGTAAAATTCTATATTTTTGCCAGGAGGTTTTGAGCATATGTTGTCTATACCCGTGGTATTCAGGGATGATACATTCTTAAGCTGAAACAGATGCAGGGAACTGATGACTCTGCATTGGCTTCAGTATTAAAATATTCCTTCTGCACTTCATTTAAGAGGCATTTTCATGGGAATGAATTGTTTTTAAGCATATATGCTGGTCAAGTGTTATCAGCCAATATAACAGTGAACTGGTTTAAGCTGTCTTTGAAACTAAACTACTACACTAAAACAGTAAAAACAGACTGTTAAGGTATATTTCTGTACTTGGAGAGATATGTGAGTCCCCAGTCTAAGAGTGGTTGTTGAATAACTCCATTCAATTTTAAATGCTACAATTTGCTCAGGTGCTTCCGTGTGCTACAACACGTGCTGACAGGTTGTGACACTGAACTTGACAAAATTATTAAAACCTAAAGAAGTCATTGAGATTTCACACATTTTTGACTGTGTGCCACTCTAAAACTCCAATTCACAGGAGTGACACATACACACAGATAAGAGCTGGCAAGGGTCATTCAGTGAATAGTGCTTGAAAGTGTTCATAAAAACTGAGGGTTCAATTGTTAAAGAAAAAATGTTAGGTAGGTTTAGCTAATGCAAAGATAATGCAAAACTAAGATGTTCAGTTCTGCATTCAGTGTGGCTCTGATTAGTACAGCACTGCTTTGACTAACTGAAACATGCTCACATGTGGTCTGGCCTTCACCGTCTGTACTATTGCTCATGTGCGTTATTATATGTACTTTCACTCCTTTGCCTTGTCACTTGATCTAGATAAGATAAGAGCATCTGCCAAGTGAATACATGTTAAGTATAACCGCAATCTGCAGTTGATCGACGAGTCTGGACCCTACCTCGGTGACAATGGTGGAGCGGGACTGCTCAAACACCCAGCCACTGTCACAGGGAGCCAGGGGTGTGGAGTTGGTTGCAGGACGCCAGCCTGCAGGGTCCCTGCAGCTGATCTCAGACCTGTTCCAGTCCACATGGTAGCGCTGGCAGCTGCTGAAGGAGCCCTGCTCTGACTGGGGGACAGTAAGCTCCCTCAGCTGCTCCTCCGACCAGCCGCACTGATCCCGGATCAGTTCCGCTTCGGGGGCCCGGCACCAGTGCTTTGGGGCGTTCCCTAGGAACACGACGCCGACCAGCACAAAGGCGAAGAGGCACAAAGGCAGGCACCCCAGCAGGGAGATTTTCTTCTGGAAAGGTCCAAAGTCCCCTATTTCCACAAGGAGCTCATCCAGGCTTGGCATTGTAGCAGAGGAGAGTCGTGTCTGTGTCCCTGAAGCAGTGCACAGCTGCACGGAGACTGAGACTGTTGGCAGTTGTGTTGGGCTACATGTGAGCACATTCATGTTGGTGTGTAGTGAGGGGTGGAGTTTCCTGAGCAAAGTCCCCCTCAGCTCCCCCCCTTTCACTCTCCACTCTGCCCCCTTTCAACAAAGCAAGTTCTTACAGCTGAACTGCGGTGAGCTTTATGAGCTGTGAGCTGAATCAACCTTTCTCCACGATATCTGCATTTAACTTTGTCTGCCTCAGATGAAGACCCATGCACGTGTGTTGAAACACGAGACAGAAACATACTTCGTACTCACTGAAGAAGACTACCACCTTCGACTGATAAACGTCACATTATATGACCATTATATGAGTGCAAAGGGTGTTTCTTTCAGATTCTTTGGTGCTGGTGGAAACTGCTGTGCGCCCACAGAAGGGAGTGACAACCAGAAATGTGACTCTGCTTTAGATTTATAACATTGGATAAAGGAGGAGGCAGATGCTGATATTTTTTTTTAACAATTGTTCAGACTTGCAGAGGTTTTGTAAGCTTTTTTGGAATCCTAATGCATCTTAGCTTCTCTCCTCCCTCTTATGCCATGTTATTGACCTTGCTTCCCTGTTCCTGAGCTCTTCTGAGACAAGGCACCAGGCTGGAGTCCTGCATAAACAGCAGGACTGGACTCTTTTGACAGTGTTGCAGGCTCAGATCCCTGCTCTTTGAATAATTAAATTTGCTCTTAACATCGCTGAGCTAAGAGATGCACATCTGAGCGCCATCCCACGTCAAGAGCAAACTCAATGATTACTGAAAGCAGTTACACTCGCAAACAAAACAAACTGACCTTCTCCTTCAGCTTGGCCCATGTTAAGATTTAATAAACCCTCCAATCAAGTTGTGGGGTGTTGAAATAATGACTCTTGGAAAAGTTTGTTACTGGAGCTGCAGTTCCATGCTGACCTGAGATCAGTAGCCCTCAGCCACCGGGTGTCACCTCTGTTGTCTGCACCTTAAGTGACCTTTGAATCAGAATGAGTTTCAACAGAGAGGAGTCACAAAAGATCTACTCATTCTGCACTGTACAGTGTTTTTTCCCTTAGCAAGTGCTCATCTCGTAATGCAAAAATGAAAGATTTTGCACCACTATAATGTAGCCAATTTTACCTTTTCTGATGAGATATTCAACACATTGAAAGTGACAAGCCTTATGTACATGGCAAAACAAACAAGAATTTTTTACTTGGAAAAATTGCAGAGTTATTAAGCAGACAATGAAGTAAGATCATATTACCTGCAATTTGTGGTTTTTGGGTTCAAGGGGTTAAGGGACACTTACACTGTGCCATTGCAACATGTCAGTGCTTTGGCCAGCAGATGTACTTTTGGTGGAGCTGTCAGCTGGAGGTCAGTTTATTTTCTTCTCCCACACTGCCTGTGATTCCGTAGAATATGCGAACAGCGCTCATGTTAGGCACAACTATGCATCTCTACATGACAGTGGATTTATTTGTACTGAAATTTTGACTGTTGGTCATGATAGGTTTGAATCAGTTATATTCTATTTAAATTGCTTTTTGTTTGAACTACATTTTATATTTACGTTCCCACACACACACTCTGCAATAGCCTTTTGTCCATTAGAGATAACCGGCCACATATAGGGTTCAAAGGGATGTCCCCGGCAGCTGACTCAGTGGGTGTCCCCAGGACATCAAGGTGTGATATGCACTCCCCGATGGGAATGCTCACACCTGCCATTTGGTTATACCGCAGACAAGGTACTTAAACCCTCATTTGTAGCCATTATGTCGAAGATCTCGGTCGGACCGCACTGACGCTGTGCTCCCACGCGAGTCTCCCTTTGCGCATTGAAATAAAGCTTTTCAATTGAAAAGTGGTCATCAGTGTGTTACTTCGCCGGTCCCGACTTGGTTCCACGAAGGGAGAAAATTCCCAACAGTCACATGCTTGTCTCTCCGTAGTTGTCCCCATGATGGTGCATGTTGCATATCAGGGCTTTTATGGATGTGCTATGAGGGGGGGAACATCACCCCCTCCCATGTTTTTTCTAGCATATCAGGGTATATCAGGGTATGCGTAGGATATTGTGTCCCCTGATGATGAGAGATATGGCCAGCAGCAGGCATTTCATAATGCAGCACATTTGAATGGCTGCCATCTCTTTGCCAACCTCTTTGTGAATCTTATTGGTGAGTTCAGTTCTCCCCGAGTCCAACGGTTTATAACCCATCGTCTGACCATTGCTCCACTGAAATCAAAGATATGATGCCAGTTGCAGTCATTTGTGAAAAGTATGCACACAGACTTACATTACCGAAGCAGCAGACTAATGGTTAACCTGAAATCAGCAGTAGAAACGTCAGCATGTCAGAAGAAGTGGCAATAATTTTCCTTTTTATGCTGTATCAGGCCTTAGAAGAAAAATGGACTCTTGTAGTTAGCTACTGTGTGACTCTTGTACAATGGTGCAATATTTAAAGTTTTTGGAACATAGCCATAGCAAAGGGTCAGAGAAAATTGTCTCTAAAAGTTTAAACACGACATCCTGTACTCCCATACAGAAATGAAATATGTTGTAATATACTGGGAAATGTGTTGTTCAGGCTAAAAAATATATTGCAAATAAAATTAATGCACATATAATAAATGTAATAATGTAAAAAATATAATGTAATAAATGTACATATTTTCAACATATTGACTGAGATAAAAATATACACTCTTTGAAAAATTTTCTCTCTATATATTTTTTAGTATGTGCTGATGCAATGAGTGCATATCTCTGGAGGTTTGCAGGTTCTGTTCTACATGTGCGACTATCACTTCATGTGAGTGTGTGGCGCTTGATCTTCACTTCCGGAAACATATATCTCCTTTTTCCACTCCTTTTCCTTCCTCTCATTTCTCACCCTTTGTCCCTTTTGCTTCCGCTTTCTCCTGACCCCTTGTTCTGCCAGGCGTTATTTCAGTGTGTGTTATGCCCACCTCAGGGTAAACCTTGGGACAGACAGATATAAATGCTCTGTCTGGTAGTTAAACAATAGATGTACCATCTGCCTCGAAAGGTGGTCCGTGAAACTCAAACAGGTTGTTTAGAATGGAAGAGAGTGTTTAGCAAGGTTAAAAAACACCATTTTAGGCAGTGGATGCAAAAAGACTGAAAAGGCATGTTTAGTTTATTTCACCTTACTTATAGAATTCCATCCATTGTCAGCTGGGATACCCTTACATTCTTTTTTTTCAATCACCATTTATTTGGGTGTACAACATATTAAAACAATGACAATACAGGACATCAAATGGCAGTGGACTATGCCACTTCAGAATGTTGCATCATGCAAAGTGATATAAAATCAATACAGCTCACTTAACAAAGAAAACAAAGACAGTTCCAGGTTATTATTCATAACTCCATTTCTCCACAGATTGTGGTTTTTGTGTGTGTGTGGCGTGTGTGTGTGTGTAATTACATTTATATTTACTGTAATTATTAATAATCAGCTATAAAACAGGGGCACAGTCATCTTTAACATGAACAGTGAAATCATTCCTCTAAACACTGCAGTGATAAGACCATGGGGAACAGTGTGTTCAGACATTCTTGGTAAGATGCAGGCTCTGCAATTCATTAATCTGAAGTTGTTTTGCTTCCACCTCACCTTGTTTCACATTAATCTAACCTGTGCTTTGCTGAAGGCCGTGATAAATGTCTCTGTGTGAGGTTCTGCTTCGACTTCCAGAAAGTTCCTTCGGATAAACTGGCTGCCTGAATGCAAATACTGCCGTCAAAATGTTGAGGTAACAAAACCAAAAAAGCAGCGTTGTTTATGTTGTGAACTGGTGTATGAGTCTTACAGCAGTGCAGGGTAATCAGCTGAAGAAGTTTCAGATGAAGGCATCTGGAACTCCAGGCTCAGATGCTCAGATTACTCCCTACTGCCTCTAGATGGTGCTGACACTGCAATTCCTCATACAAGTTCAGACCATTCCAGCCGTGTCCGACTTCGACGTGATGTTACCTTTGTCTTTGGAAATCCTAATTATTATAAGAAAAGAGGAGCGGGTGTCAAATTTAAATTGTATAGCCACACCTTTTTCTCTTAACATTTACATTATTGGTATTTAGCAGACCATCATCCAGAGTGTCTTACAGAAGTTACAGTATTGTACATGTTCTCTATTTGTACAGCTGGATATTTATTGAGGCAAGTGTGGGTTAAGTACCTTGTCCAAGGGTGCAGTGGCAGTGCCCTTGTGGGGAATCGAACCAGCAACCATTCAGTTACAAGGCCTGCTCCTTAACCACTCTGCTACACCACCGCCACACAGTGTACACGCTTATCCAGAGCGACTTACACAGGTTACAGTCCCAAAAGTTTCATGGTTTGGGTTGTCGGAATGCTTTGGAATTCACTTTCACTTAAGGAGATTTGGAAAATGCTACTGTTATTGACAGGTAAATGGATCAACTGCCGCATACCGTTCATAGCAATAAACATGTGCCGCAGAGCAGTCTCATTCTTACGGTATTACCTCTGCCTGAGGGTTTCATGCTCATCACAGCTTTATTGTCATGGAGAGAGCATCAAAGCCACTCCTTAAAAAGCATGGATGCTTCAATATTTTTAATGCATGTATTTAGCCGATGGCTGTGAGGGTGTGGCTCTGTTCGGCTGCTAGACTTTGCTGTAAGTGAGCAAGGGTCCCAGCATAGAATTGAACCAGCAACCTTCTGGTTACTAGCCCCATTCCTTACCACTACATTACACTGCTGCAATGTCAGTTTAGTTGAAGGAGGATCAAGAGAGTAACAGTTAAAACATAAATGACATCCTAGGATTCACCAGCAGCTGTAGACATAACTCAGGCCAGGGGTTTTTCTCCACACATTTTCCTGCATGTATTTTAGTCCTCCAGCACCAAGAGGGCAATATAACCTCATTTTCCTGACACTAGTTACACAATTATCCCACTGTGGTACTTTAGTTGGCTCAATTCATCACAACCACAAATGAAATGCACAATCATGACTGTGGTGTTTGTGTCCGTTGACACTAGCGTGTATCAGATTCAATCTTATTCTTTAGTAATGCAGAATATGTGGCAGTGCATTGCAACGTTCACCAGGAATGTGTAAACAGAACAGCATTTCTTTGTTAGAAGGGTGGGAAACATTGGTAGTGGAAAACGAGTAGTGTAAAAAGTAGCATAATCAAAAAAAACAAAAGAAAAAGGCAAGATGTTCGCAGCCAGGGCATGTGAAACAAACAAATAAAATAAATACAGGTGTCAGGGGAAGGTCATGTGTGCACTTTAGTGAAAGTCCAGTGTTCACAATTTCGTGGTTACACTTAATCATTGACAGCTGGTTTTCTGTCTCTTCTTTCATGGATTGACAATAATATGTGAAAATATGAAAACTTACTGAAGACTTGGCATAGTGCCTAGGAAAAGGAATTTACAACTCATAGATTGCTGGCTCATTTCCCAGCTGAGCCAATGGTGTTGTGCCCCTGGGAAACCACTTAACCTGAATTGCCCTGGTAAATATGCTGCTGCATAAATGGATTAGGTGTAAAAGTTGTAAGCTGTGAAAATCACTCTGGATAAGAACGTCTGATAAGCAGCTGTAATGTATCGTAAACCTTCCCCATACACTGATTACACTTAATTGACAGAATTGGTAACAACTGTCATCTATATGAGTGAGAACCAGGAGACTGCTGTCTTTCATCACCCTAAACACTCACCTCCCCAGAGCTACAACGTCGTCCATGGTCTCAGGCAGGTCAATGCCTTTCGTCTCAGGAAGCAGAAGGACCAGCGCCCCATACATCAGAGACATGATCCCTGTGGAGATGCAATGGACACATTAAAAAAAAAACACACACACACACAATTAAAATCTTTTCCTTCAGTCCAGCCCCCAGAGTGGTGCTGGCTGGGGACAGCAGAAACAGACCAGCTCAGATAGAGTCCAGCAGTGTGCTCTCCTACCCGATACTCCCCACAAATTCAATTAGGGTTGAGTTCGGGTATGGGTTTGGGTTTTGGATTCAGTTGTTGGGTTGAGTTTGGGTATGGGTTCGGGTTTTGGATTCAGATTGCATATAGTTTAAGGATCATGTTACGGAGCAAAATTTTCCTAAATTAAAAAAATAATAATGTATGTCAAACTTTTCAATTTGAAAAAGAAAATCACCTGCACAGTATGCAGCCTGCATGACTTAGAGCACTCAGACCAAGAGCAGATATTATTTTTGAGTAAAATGAGATATTTTTGGTGAACCTGATTGTTTTTCACACCCTTGCCAATGACAACCTAATAAGATACTCACCATAGAGCACCATTGGGAGCTCTGTCCACACACTCACTAATCTGAACAGGAAGAAGGGGGCCACGATCCCTCCCACATCACTGAATGCTGATGTGATGGAGACTCCAATGTTCCTGAAACAGAAGTGAGTACATAAAATGCTTTCATTTGCTTTCTGTGGTAAAGGGCTATGAAAATGACACCACAGACCAGTGTCTACTGGTCATAATCTGGGAAATGACACCACAGACACTGACAGTCACCATTCCTTACAAGTCAACTATCAGCAATGCAGGTCCCTGCACTATTAACTGTAGTATTCATATATGTCAACATATATCATAAACATCAGCATCTGAAGCTAAATTATATAGCAGTTTTCCTTGGAAAAACAACAAATGTAAAGAAATGTTTTTCAGTGAATAGCCTGAGGAATTAACCCTGACAGATTTATAGCTGATTATTTATAACCAAACACTTCTGCCAGGACTCTTTTCTCACAAAACAGACATCAGTGACTTTTAACACAGTAATCCTGACTATGCAGGCAACATGACCAGAGGGTTGTTGAAAGCATCTAGAAATCAGTTGGTGAGACACATTTTCATGTTTCTGTCTCTGTCAGTCATCCTCTCTGTGGATTTCCTGTGAGCCAGCGATGAGAGAGCCCTGGTCTTTACCGTAAAGCTGTGGGATAAACCTCAGTGCTGACCAGGTACACAATCTCATATCCTAGTGTCACCGCCAGTCTTCCAATGACAGCGATGGTAGTCTTCAGCCAGAGGATATCTGAGGTGAATAACAGGACAAACGTCATATTCCAATTTAGAGATGAAAGCACGCTGAAATTGTTGCCGTTACAGAGCCAGGATCCACATCCGTTCCCATGCAGTGGATCACACTGCATTATTGCAAACACTCGGAGTTTAGAACAAGAGCACCAGAAAAGCAATTCAGCAAAATGTGCTGAAAATTATTCAAAGCCACAGCTTATGTTAAAATGCATGTGACAAACTGTATGCTCAATTACTTATATATAAAATATTGATAGCAGCATTGCAATATGATTTGTAATGACCTGTAGACACAGGCAAACTATCTCCAAAACGGCACTGTCAAGTAATGGGCTCAACCATTCATTCCTAACTTCATTCCTAATTTTTTGCTGCAACTGGTAAGGGCCCTTATTTGAAAAAGGTATACTCAAAGGAATGTTGGGTTGGGCATAGCAGGAATGATTTTACTTTATTCAGGGGAAACTCACAAAAGGTATGATTTATATTATGTGACAGACAGTCAGGCTGTATTAGTAAGCAACTCAGTGAGGTTACAGGTTAAGGTTATGAACGCTATTATTGTATCTGCCTTTTTTTACTTTCATTTAGCCAGTGTCCTTATGTAAGGAAAATATCATTTAACATATTATGCATTTGGGTAGTAGAACTGGTTCCTACAGTAGCCATTCAGGTTTTGCACTCTGCTCAATGGCAAAATAGCAGAACTCCACCAGACGTTTGTGCCTGCAGCCTTTGGGATTCAAATTCAGCTTTTATAATTAAATGCACTATTAAAAATAGCTATTGCATAGAAGAAAATGAGGTACCTATACTTAATTCTATACTTGTCTCTACTGAAATGCTGCACAAAATTAGAGTCTAAAGAGAAAAAAAGAACTGTCACCATCAGGTATGAAAGCAGTCGCTAGGCAGGACAGCCCTCCAACGATGTTGGACAGGAAGAAGGGGATTCTGCGGCCGAGCCGGTCCACCGTGAGGTAGAAGATCAGGGCAGAGGGCAGCTCCACCACACCTGAGATGAAGAACTCCAGGTACAGGTTTCCCTGCACAATGCCGAGCCGCATGACCATACCCTGATACACCACCGAGCTCGTGAACCTGAATCAATGACAGAAAGGAGGGCGCGTTCATACTCCACACAAAGCATCGATTCTTGCTGCCTTGCCAGATTTTGCGGCCATATCAAAACACAACCAAACGTGAAGTTATTTATTACATAATGCTGATATAATCCTCTACATAGCAAAGCAAAAGATGAATTATTGTAACTGAAGTATTATGAGAGATGAAAAAATAAATTAAAAAGTAATCAAACTGAGCAGGCATCATCCAGTGTAGGGATAAGGAGGGTGTCTGGTAACACAGACTACCAGTTAACAGAAAATGGCCCTATATATCTGGGGGTATGTTTACTCCACATGGTTGTTGGTTCAATACCCAGATGCATTATACAATTCCAGTCGCATACCATTGGCCCTCTTCTTTGCAGTGCTGACTGAGACATCAAGGTAACGGCCCTTGTGCTGCACTAGAGTCCTATCCTCATGCTGCATAGCACAGAAACTGGGATTAGATCCCACATCCACTCTGGGTCATCCACGTCTGTACACAACAGGGTTATTATGTCAGAGCCTGCATCCTACAGAGACTATGGCTACAATAAGGTCTGTCAACAGAACCAGAGGGCACAGGTGACAGATGAGCTCAAATTAATATTTCACACTGCCGCTACCCCCACTGACATATTTTTACACAGGTAATAATTAAAGTATGGAATAATGTGCCAGGATTTGTGCCTGACAAACTCGCATTTAGCTGAGAAGGGCCAAATGGTCTGTTCTCATCTCTGTACTTTCTCACTATTTGATGTTCTAACCAGTGAACTGGCCTGTTACTGTAACAAACATTAACCTAGTCCTGTGAAATGAGTGTGAAGTCGGTACTTACCAGTACTTACCAGTGATTTCCACAAGGGTGCGCCACGCTCACAAAAAGAGAAAGAAATTGTTGGTGACAGCGCAACTTGACCAGTCAGTTACAGTTCATAAGTTCATAAGATTCTTGGGAAATATACAGAGCTGTATGCTGAATTCATGCCTGTGTATTGATCTGGACAATGATGATCACATTATTTTATAAAGGTAATATTCTGACCTATTAATGTGATTATTTAAGATGATGTAGGTTATTGTTAAGTACTGAATGTGCATCATAATCAACAACGATACCAGGGCTTTCTAAACTCAGTCCTGGTGTCCCTTTCTTATGTAGGTTCCCATTTCAAAGCTGTTTCCACATCGATAATGAGCTGTTTAGACCCCTAGTCTGCTAATAAATTAAATACTTTATTAATTTCAAATTCAATGACAGCTAATTTGTTCATTGATTATGACACGTTACAACAACTATGAACATTCCTTCGAAAAAGAGTTCTTCTAGGAAAATTTTGTTCTATTAATTGATTTATTGGTAAACGTATGGAATCCTGGGGTGAGTTCAGAGGGCAAACAGGCATCCATGGGAAATGAAGTCCACTGTAAGCTGTTACTAAGCACTCTTATTCCTGCTCTGGACTTCACCTCCCAGCAGCACTGTTGTATTCTGAACTCACTCAAGGTCACTGAACCCGAACCCAAAATGGCCTGAAATGCTTGCTGAGGCCAGGTGACTGTTAACCCAATGAACTGGGCAAATATTAATCATTACCTACTCTTTAATCATTCATTATCTCTGATAGTCTCCCCAATGTTTATGCAGTTAAACTGCAAAATTTTCAGCTGCCTTTGAGTGTTAGGATAGAGCTTTGTGAGTTAGTTATTAATCATAGTCTAGGTGACAATGACTTTGACAGTTCCTAAATAAATCCACACATGCTTCATTCTGCTGCCTTCTCCATCCTCATTTGCCTCTAATCTGTCAATCACCTGTGGTCTGAGTGTACCAGAAGTTGCCCCATGGAACTTATGAGTTAGTTGTGGGTTACCATTATATAGCTCTGGCCACATTTCTATAAGTAGCAAACAAAATTAACATAAAACTAGAACTAATGATTTCAGTCCTGAGCAGCCAGACACTGGGAGAGACTTACCAGGAATACATCAGGATCAGGGTGTACTTTCTCATCTCTGGGGTTTTGAAAACATCCAGTGGAGATGGGTTACAGGCTTCAGTATCCTCTGAGCTGGGCTCTAAAACCTCCATCTGAAATAATGAGTTCATAATAAGTTCATAATGCACATGTGATGCACTGTAGTATCAAAACTGAGGCCTGTATTTAAGCCAGCCTGTGCTTTCAGTAACAAATTTAAGCAAATGTGACACAAATGTGAAGCAAATGTCACACAGGGAATTTTTTTGATAATTTAGGCGAGTGACAAATTTAGAATGTATGTTTTTTAAAAAGAAGAACAAAGTAACACCTGGTCAACTGTGCTATGTTGGACTAAAGGCATAGGAGGTGCGTTAAGTAGCGGTGGAACTCCTCAGAAATGAATGAGTAATTGCAGCAACCTCAGTGTACTCTGGTGGGAGGGTTTTTCCGTTCCGTCTGGCCATGTCTGCTGTGATCCTCAGGGCCTCCTCTCTTCTCCCCATGGTGAAGAGCCATCGCGGAGATTCCGGAATGGCCCTTGAGAATAAAATACATCTGTGAGTCGTCAAACATAAATCTGTTTTTCAGTGTTCAATCATCTATTTTGAGCTTGAAATGCATCCCAACAAGGTGGCTAAACATTACCCATGTCAGGAATGTAGCTGCAGCTTCCTGGGTTGGCCACCAGATGGCCACATAACTTCCTGTGTTCTCTGTGTCTCATTTAGTTGTGTTTCTCTTGTGTTGATTGGTAATTGTTTTTGCCTGTGCCCTCTGCCTGTCTTTGCTGCGTCTTGAACTGCCGCGTGTGCTTGCCTGCGTGTGAGCAAGCAAGCGATCTTGTGTGTGTGTGTGTGTGTGTGTATTAATGTACTCTCTTTCCCAAGCATGTTTTGTATCTTGCAAATCTCTATTAAAAATAACTTTATCTTCTTTGAATCAAACCTCTTGTGTCTCGAGTTCTCTCTGCGTTTGGGTTCACTCTGCTCCTTGTCACATCCCATGTGTTTTTTGGTTTGCATTTTTGTGTAAAATTTGTCACTCAGAGTTACGGATAAACGGAATGTGGTTAGATTGAACAGAGGGGAGGTGAGAAATGAAGTCGCGATAAACATGCCTACCAATAGTACACCATCAGCAGGAAGCAGGGTATGGTTAAGGTGAGCTGCAGATCTTTCCACGCTGGAATGAAATAAGCAATTCCAGGCAGGATGATGACTCCCAGAGTGAAAAATATCTGAGTCACTATCCCCACCAGCCTCCTGTGGTCAGAAGTGACCATCTCGGTCACTGGAAGGACCAGGGAGACATGTCACAAAGAACAGCGTTAGTCACTCACCGAGCAGATGCTCTCTTCCTGCCTGGATTATCGATTCAACAAAAGTTCCAAAAGTCAAGCCAGTCAATCATTCACGGCCATTTGTGTGTATTCTGAACAAACACTGGCAGGATTAGCCATTGAGATAATCATTAATGTTGAATGAGTTTTTAATTACTCACTGTAATTATTCACAATAACAGCTATCATTAGTATACTCATTATCATTAGTATACATTATATTAGTATAATGATTGGGCAAAAACTGCTCAGTATTGGTATGTGCGTCAACCAACATTAGCAAAGGTGTTTTTCAAAAGGGAAATATTTATTGCAGCTGCACTCCAGAAAGCATGACACATTGATTTGCTGTTGCCTCCACTCTGCTCGTTGCATGATAAACAGGATTTACCCAGCATTCCTGGGCCTTACCCAGCACATAGATAGACATCCATGCTCCCTTCCCAAAAACTCCTTGGATAACGCGGAACACCAACAGAACTATGTAATTGGGAGAAAATATCATTCCTACGCCAGAGACGCCAAGTCCAAATATGGAAATAAGGAAGCAGAGTTTTCGTCCATACCTACAAAAAAAGGGGGGGGGAGTGAAATCAAGCAACACAGATTTTGGTAGGCTCGAGCTGCAGCTGATGGCACAATAAAAGAAGGGCACAATAAAAGGCCATATAAAAGAACACTGAGTTCCTGGCTTTCTGACATTTGTGATAATGGCTGTAATATAAGGCAAGGATTTGTACTGGCTTTTTGACTGCTGTATCAGATTTCAGCAAAAAGCCAATTTGAGCCAATATTTCTCAATAGACAGAATTATCTTTTACACATTTTCTGTTCCATTTTCACAAGCAAGAAGTATCACATTCTGCACACAGCCAAAAGGTCAGATTTCCTCTACAGGATGTGTATTAAACACATCCTATGAAACATTTCACTTTTTGTAAAAATGTTTTAAGTAATAAATCACATACTTGTCTGCTGCGTATCCTATCACCACAGCGCCCAATAGGAAGCCAGCGTTCAGAAGGGCTTGGTTTAGGTCTGCTTTCCACTCATTCTCACACACCAGCTCAAACTGCAACAGAGGGACACAGAGCTGCAGTCAGGCACTGTGTGCAGGTACCCCAAACGAAAAAAAAAAAATTATTGTCATTTTAGCAGACACTCTTATCCAGAGCGACTTATGCAGGCTACAGGTTCTATATGTATGGTGCCGTGGCTTAGCTGGTTAAAGCGCCTGTCTAGTAAACAGGAGATCCTGGGTTCGAATCCCAGCGGTGCCTTTTGGGGGCAGCATAGTGGTAAGGAGCAGCACTTGTAACCAAAAGGTCCCTGGTTTGATTACCCACTGGGGCGCTGCTGCTGTACCCTTGGGAAAGGTACTCAACCCACAATTGCCTTAGTAAATATCCAGCTGTATAAATGGATAACGTAAAAACTATAACTGATGTAAATAGCTTTTAAATTTGCTAAATGACAATCATGTAATGCTAACCCTCAATTTGCTCAATAATTTGGTCACTGACTTCTCTTTTGAGCCTTTTCTTTAGGGCACTGACTTTTAGTTTCTGTAGGGTGGACTGTGCTTGTCTAAACAAACCTACAAAAATGACATTATTGTCATTTTTGACACTTATCCAGAGTGACTTATGTAGGCTACAGTTTTTACATGCTATCCATTGATATGAGCTGGATATTTACTGAGGCAATCATGGATTAAGTACCTTGCCCAAGGGTACAGCAGTAGTGCCCCAGTGAGGAACTGAACCAGCAATCTTTTGGTTGTGACCCCTGCTCCTTACCACTATGCTACACTGCCACCATTTGTGAATACACATTTTTAGCTTAACCCATATATTTAAAATATGTAAGTTTTGGCCATTTTGGTATATATTTCAAAGCGTGTGTGTGAGGTCAGAAGCTATTTATTCCTACCTTTCAGCAGAAATGTCCCTGAGACTGTCCTGCTCTTTTATTGTGTGTTCTGATTTACACACTGCACAGAGAAATTAACTTAGCCACTGCACACAAAGTGAGAATGAAATATGCGTAAAAGGGTAAGTTAGATGACATCCTGTTATAGTCTGACCTGGAAAAGAGATGGGGGGTCAGTGTCTGTACCCAAACATCAACAAACATGTGTGGTGCCGTGGCTTAGTTGGTTAAAGCGCCTGTCTAGTAAACAGGAGATCCTGGGTTCGAATCCCAGCGGTGCCTTTTGGAGGTGGCAGTGCTCCATGGTGGTAAGGACTTGTAACTGAAAGGTTGCTGGTTCAATTCCCTGCTGGGGCACTGCTGCTGTACCCACAACTG
Source organism: Megalops atlanticus (assembly GCA_019176425.1). NCBI lineage: Eukaryota > Metazoa > Chordata > Actinopteri > Elopiformes > Megalopidae > Megalops > Megalops atlanticus. The sequence goes on along the minus strand of CM032887.1, from coordinate 2,689,575 downwards.
CCTCAGTAAAAATCCAGCTGTATAAATGGATAACACTGTGGAAAAAAAAACTGCAGCCAATGTAAATCACCCAGGATAAGAGTGGCTGCTAAATGACAGTAATGTAATGTAATGCTACCCCTCAGTTTGCGTGATAGTTTGGTCACTGACTTTTCTTTCCAGCTTTTCCTTTAGGGCACTGACTTTTAGTTTCTGTAGGGTGGGCTGTGCTTGTCTAAACAAACCTACAAGATCTTTTGTTTGGTTGGTATTTGAGCCCAAAACATCCTCTAATGAACACACTGATCCACTGCATCCTGGACTCTTCAGGGCCTCTCCTGAACTGGATATATCAACAATAACTGCAGCTGTATCTCAATACCTATGAAAAAGCATTTGCAGATTTATATTCCTGCAGTCGTTGGTAAATGTGGTCAGTACTGACTCAGGATCAGTATTCCGGCAGTCACCCGTTTGCATTGTGAGAAGCACTGCTGAGATACAGTAGATAAGCCTTGGGGAGCACCGGTAGAGGTGGAACTGACACAACTGCACTGATCTGAAATCAGAGCCATGTTGACCTGATGGCAACTGAAATCATCACCATCCCGGCACACAGTATAGACACTGCTGGGGGAGTTGCAGACACAGTGCAGAAGAAAACAGCACCATTGACGTCCTCATTTCTGACGAAACAGCACACATCCTTTTTGTAAAATTGAAAGCATCAAATGTTTGAGCTGCAGGAGTGTTGTTATTGGTAGAATGGCCTGTTTGTAGTACAGGACCAATCCTGAAAGGTTTCCACAGCGCTGCAATGCAAACAGCTCACAGAACACACGCAGCAGCTGTTTGTGATGAAAATTCAGCCAACAACTATTAACATAATCAAGACCACCCCCTTTGTTTGGATTTACTCCTTAAAACACATTTTCAAAACTTTCATGCTTCAATATAGCATTCATTTCTGAAAAAGACAGAGAGGACAAATCAGACAGCAAATTCCCCCTCTGTTCTGAGGCCCCAACTGTCAAATCTGCAATAAAAATGGATGGAAATCTCAGGAATGTGAACAAAGTCCACTGACCTGTAACCTGGGTTCTGAGAGTCTCCCAGTGTCCCTCACTATATCCTGTCCTAAGGAGTCTCTATGCCTTCTCCTTTCCTGCTCTGTTTTATTTCTGTCTTTACCTTGTAGTTTAGCTTGCATTTGTTTACCCTCATTCTCTGTGAAAAAACATTTCTCTTTTAATTCACAGATGGTACCTCATTACAGAGGTCACATGCCATAAATCGACACATATGTTATGGCCGAACCTTATTGGGTTTGCAGCTGTGAAAACCTTCAAGGATAGAACCTGGGAGGTCCAGTGAGCCAGGCTGAAACTGTTGTGTATGGACAGCTATAACATCAGCTGCATGCATCATACTGGCTGGAGGAAGAACATAAACAAGCACCAGAGACAGCTGGCCACACTGGTGAGTGAGTTACAGAGGCTCAGTGACAGGAAGCAGGGTCATGCATTAAAAACCCTCTTCTAGCAAGCTGTTTTAATTCTTAAGGTAGTTAATAATTAAATAATAACTCTTGCTGTAAGGACTGCATTTGGAGGCTTTGCATAAGGGCCCGTTTTTGTTTACAGTACATAAACTTCTTGCTTCATGCTGGAGCATAACTGTAGGATGCGGTTGGAGAATGTTAGAGAACATGAAATCACAACTGATGAACCAAACCTTTTGGCAGCAGTATGGACACCTTGATGTAATTTCCTGAATTCACTGAAATTCTGCTCCTGAACACATTATTTCCCCTCAGCAGCACCCAAGGGCCTTTTTGTAGAAAGAAACAATCTTTAATAAATGTTTAAAAAATCCCTGATTGCTGTTAGGCTTCATGAAGACGTGCACTGTTTGTTTGTTGTTCATTTATTCAGTGCATGTATTTTTCTAATCTAGATGAACACAAAAGTTAAGGTTGCTAGTATTGTTTAAACAAAGTCTAAATTATATCCCATAATATGCCCCTTCTTGCTGTGCTGTTGCTTTAGGCTGTGGTAAGTCATTCAGCTGTTTTGCATGATATTTTGCTGTTGTTTGTCAGCTCAACAATGTTCAGAGAAAGCCCAGATTTCTTGTGCCTTCTGGGTTCATGCACTAACATAATAATTGCTGCTTTATGCTCTGCTAGTTCTACTGAAAGAGTGCGGGGAAGGACATCCCAGTTTTTTATAATTCTATCTATTGTTTTGTGTGTGTAGCAGATGCCCCTCTAGAACAACCATCACTGTACAAATTGGAAAGAGCAGAAAAGTATGGCAAAAGTTGCCTTCACGACATCTCTTGTTCACTTACTATGATATTGATATAGCTTGCCTTGCTTTGCAACAGAAACCTTTTTGGGCGTCACTGTATGGATATACTAATAGGCCGATGACTTTGTATTGTTTAAAGCTATCACACAGTTTGTCATTTCTCTAGAGAAATGGTGAATTGGAAAAGATTTTAATTCACACATCATTTCTTTAGATGTGTATCCATGATCTTTTTTCAATAGTAATGATTTTAAGAACAGAAATTACATTGCCTAGAGTCTTGTCTGTACTGAATTTCACTTAGTGCCAGTCATTAACACAAAGTTCAAATTTGGGGGAATCTTGTATATTAGGATAGGCTTGTGTGGGTGCATATTTCACTCTTGGAAAAAGTACTGAATTAACATAGACATTCTCTCAGACATGCAAGAAAACATGCAAAAACTCAAATAACTCATTGTCAATAGTACCTCAAATAACTCACTGTGCAGACATCATTCACAAACACATTAGCTAATGTATTAATTGGCCACAAAATCTTAATCAACAAATGTAAATGTTCAGCAGATGACTCTCCTGTGAGGTGATGCATCCCCCTATCACCCACCCCCTCACCCATCACCACCCCTCCAGCGCCTTTTGGACCCTACCTCGGTGACAACGGTGGAGTGGGACTGCTCAAACACCCAGCCACTGTCACAGGGAGCCAGAGGTGTGGAGTTGGTTGCAGGACGCCAGCCTGCAGGGTCCCTGCAGCTGATCTCAGAGCTGTTCCAGTCCACATGGTAGCGCTGGCAGCTGCTGAAGGAGCCCTGCTCTGACCGGGGGACAGTAAGCTCCCTCAGCTGCTCCTCCGACCAGCCGCACTGATCCCGGATCAGTTCAGCCCCGGGGGCCCGGCACCAGTGCTTTGGGGTGTTCCCCAGGAACACGACCCCCACAAAGGTGAAAGCGAAGAGAATCCCGGGGATGCAGCCCAGGAAGCAGACCACCTTCTGGTAAGGTCCGAACTCCCCCACGGCGACCAGGAGCTCGTCGAAGGACGGCATGGCGCCCCCGCCGGGCGGTCAGCGGTGTTCGTCTGAGAGGGAGCGTGAGGAACAGGTCGCTAGGCTGTTTGTGTCTCAGCGACGGGGCTCTGAGTGTGTGCGCGCGCAGACACGGAGGGTCACACACAGACGCGCGCTCCCGATGCCGCTGTGAAGGACCTTCGCTCACGGTGAAAAGATAAAAAACACAAGAGGCATGACTGGTGCAGCCGCGCTCCGCAGAACACTGAGGACTTTTACACACAGGAACAAAACTATCAAGCGGGCAGCAGAGCCAAAGTTTGATAATGTTATCTGATCTGCGGCAGAAACAAAGTTGCTTTAACCCATTGTAACCACATCAGACACAGCAGATGTAATTACTTCCTTGTACAACTGAGTTCTCATACTGGATCACCACATGAGCAATTACTAGATATGTATGAGAAGGTATGGACAGTGACTGACAAATGGTTTATGCACACCGAAATTCATACATTAAACATTAAACAAAACATACACATACATTAAACAAAATCATACATCATACATTAAACCTGCCCTTAATAGGTTTAAATATATTTAATACATGTTTTATATATTTTTATATATTTTATATGTTTATATTTGTATAACAGATTTTGAGAATTTTTAATTCCAGAAGGGGTACTTCTTAAGCAAGGTGCTTCAGCTGAATTGCTTTGCTGAGATATTCAGCTGTATTAATCAATGTCAAATATAAGCCATTCAAGTTCCCTTGGATAAACCCATTTACTAAGAAAGAAATGATTGTATTCCCCACAGTCACATACAACTCATGTGAATCCTTGTAGCTAATGAATAATGTCAGACTCAATAATTCAGTAAACATAAGAAATAAAAAAGCATTTTCACAGTGTGATTTTGGGCACCCAAAATCTGAAAGGTCCCTCTGGGTAGCATAGAAAAACCTTGATGTGTAATTTTTTTACCTTCAAACAGAACTCAATTGCTGATATACACCTGGAGCTGTTCTCTGGAATATAATCAGTAGTTTACTTTCCAAATGCCAAGAAATACACACATCCAATTGGATCTTGAAATTGGTTTTGAATTTCCAGCTCATTCAAGTTCCCTGATAAGTGCTTTGGAGATATCCAAGTTCCCTGATAAGTTTCTTAGAGATATCACATGGGATTCCTCCCATATTATTAAACTCATGATTGGATGAGTTGGTGTATTAGGTAATTTATTTGCACTTCGTTGTTAAAATGAGATTGTTTATAATTTAATATTTATATAAATTTATGCTGGGTGCTTTATTGTGAACTTCTTACGTGAAATGTAAACAAAAAAGGAAACAATGACAAAATGTATTTAATCATTGGCTTCAGAAAGAACAAGTGGAGCCAATGCAAATATATTAAGATATCAATACATTACGAGGATTTATTTTTTTAAGGAGAGGTTCAGGGAGATTAAACAACTATGCCATTATATGTCTATATATTAGTTTTGTTTACTCCTTTCTACCAAATAAGAACGCAAAAAGATTAATTGCAAATTAGTCTGGTTTTTCTATGGTATCAGTGCAACCCCTGGTGATATGACCACAATGGGAAAAATGCTGGCTGGCAGAGAATGGGTTCAGTCAGATGCCCACTGTAACAACAGTCTCAGTAAAGCATGTATTGAGTTCTATTTTACACAACTGTATTTGTCCAAATTGTAACACTATGAGAGTAACCTGATTTACATATAAAGCAGCCTGTAGTCTGATAGCAGGTAGTGTAATCCACCTAGAAGATGTGAGCACCAAGGTGGCCGATCGTAATGAGGTCATCATCTGTCCCAGAGAAACCTTTCCACCACGGGTCTTCCATTGATCGAGAACAATGGCACAATTCTGCTCCGTTGGAAATCTCGATGGCTTCCAGCCTGGAAAGAGGGGCCTCTGCTTCAGGGATACTGCATCGGACTCTCCAAAGAGCCCTCGAGAGGTGAGGGGCTATTTCTGCGCACAGGGGAGCAGTGTTCCCCCAAAGACAAAAAGGTCCATTGCCTCTCAGAATGCCCTTAGCCGTTTCTCAGGGCTCAAAAGTCCAATTAAACCTCAAAGCGGCAATGATGCTTCAGCCGGCAGGCGTTTGACAAAGTATACAATCTCCTAGGCCAATTAGACGTGGGAAGCGGAAAACTGCTGAACTGGTGACAAAAAGGTTGCTTCCACTGGACCTGGCCTCTTTCAACCATAGATGGATACCCTTGCATAGCTCTTTGCTTAGGAGGTTGTGGTAATTTACAGGCACTTTCCAAAGGTGGGGCTATGGTGTCCGAATGTCATTGAACCACAGCCTTTTAAGGTAAAATACTGCAGTGAGCCAGAGAGAAACGCAGGCGTGCTGACATCACACTACTTGGACATCCACCATGGCTTCCTGAAAAGCTTTGTTGACTGTCAGAGGCTCACAACAGGCCCTTGCCATTATGAAAAGCTAAGCTGATAGACCTGCCTTTGTGAATGAGCAGTGTTACTATCATTGGTGGATTTGATCTTTTGGTGTTAAAAATGTTAAATCCTTTCACTCTGTTGTCTCTGATGACCATAAACTCTTGCTGTCTTGACTTTTTTCATCCACAATGTCTTTAACTCACCCCATATCTCCTGTTTGCATAGCTTGATTATTTACTTAAATGCACTTCAAGATAAGCAACTTACACCAACAGGGACCCTCAGATTTGAATCTACAGCCCTCTGAATCCAACCCTAGTCAGGTAACCATAACATTTACATTACATTACATGCATTTAGCAGATGCTCTTATCCAGAGCAACTTCCATCACGATGGAACATAAATGTATCCATTCAATTTAAATGAGCAACAGCGTCATACCAGGTTCACAACACTCCCAGACCAGTGAGTGTGAGCACAACACTATTCAAGCCCTACCACAAATTAACCTGTGCGCTCTGACAAAAGCCAAGTATACTACAAACCAACACTCCATACTACCACCAATCACAGTCTACCTGTCGTGGTCTGTACTGCAGCATTATGTTCGGGTCAGTTAGGGACAAACAAAATTGTTAGTGTCCGATGGGGCAGATCTCAGGTCACTGAGCTGTCCAGCACAAAGTCCAGTCTCTACGGTTCAGGCCCAGACTTGTTATGTGGGGGGTTGTGGATGTTCCAGCTAAGTATTGCCCATTCCTAATTTGTCCGTTCCAAAGATGTTTAACCCTAAACCATCAGTCTCAATGCTAATTTTTGACAAGGTAGTGCAGTTCACACTGTCCAAAAAGGGGTCACTTTGTGGACGTTTTTCAGATAGCATTAGTCTAACCCACAAGGTGTGGTTATTTTAGAAGGGAATTCAGACAGACCACAGATCATACCAAAGGCTCTCCTCTGTCACCTCAGCAACACAATGCTTCCCAGTGCATACCTAACCTTACAAAGAATCCATGGTAGTACAGCTTTTCAGTAAAGTTTGCAGACTATCACACTAACTCACTGGTCCCCATCAGCACTGAGCCCTGTTTACACCACAGAAGAAGCAGCTGGACAAACAACACACTGTAGAGGTTTTACTCAGAGAACCATTTTAACTCACTAAGAACCTAAAATAAATCCTTCACTCACAACTCAGGCAAACAAAAATTAACCTTTGTCATCAAAACAAGACTGGGAGGTCCAGCTGCAAATACCCATGAATACCAATGGTGCTTCTTGATAACTTTGCAGACATTCTTTGTGATGCTCTTCATTCTTGCATCACATTTTAAGATTTCCCATAATGACAGTACTTTTGTCCTATGAAATACAGAATATTTATTATAAATATAACATGTACTCACCTCAGCCCTGAGATTATTTCATACATGTGTCTCAGTAGCTCATACAAAGCAGCTGTAATGTTTTATAGATGATTGTTTTTTTCCACTGCATATACGTGTATCTTCATTTCTTCACCTGGAAACTTCTGTGAATGAACACCTGCCTTTCCCTGCCAGCTCCTTTAACCATTTTTGCATATATTTCTCATTTTCATATTCTCATTTATATTATAACCAGGGGTGAGTTATGCTAAATGATTTACATTTTATCCATTATCCATTTACTCTGCAACCGTTTGCCAAAGGATTTCAAATTTGGTGTCATGCCCAAGGGTACAACAGCAACACTCCACCCAGCATGGAGGGAAATTGGTCTGTTTGCATTGGGTTTATCATACTGAGATGGATTCATATCGTTGAGACTAATTTCCAGCTGAACTGGGATTTAAGTTGCCTTAAATAACTTCAGGAAGCCTGCCGCTTATATTGTTTGGATGGATGGTACGTTCTGAATTCCTGTTCCACCTCTTACCAAAATTCTGGCACATGTGTGCTTTAATATAAATGTACTACTCCATGGTGACTGCAGTTCCCAAGTCACCAATAAATATAACTGACACTGCACCGTATTGTGAAATGCCAACAGTGGGGGGGGGGGTTAAAACCCAGAGTTCAAAGGTCACACTGGCTGGCACACATGTTGCAGGAGGTCTTCTGATTGCTGGAGATGCACACAGTACCATCCTTGTGCTCGAGCAGGAGGCTGATCTGCAACTCCTGATCATGAGATGCTCCCATGTTTGTGATGGATGGTTCCTCTGACATCCCACGCCCAGAACAATCACATGGGAATGCCTCTCCAACCAGCGAGACTGGTCACAGGATGCTTTGAGATTTTGGCTTGTAGAAAAGGCCTGAGTTTCGTTTCACAATCCCGTGCTTCCTGACGCAGTTCTGAATGAACAGGGCGGCTGCATGGGCCACCTAAAGCAGCACTTACCAGGCTGAGCTCTGGGGACCCACATTCAGGTCAATTCACATGGTTTAACTGGCCATTTAATACCAGCCTTGATTTGGCATCTCTTCAAAGTCAACTGTCAGACTCTTCTGAAGTTCACTTCTCTTAAGGGGTTTGTGCTTACAAAAAGATAAAACATCTTTTTTCAACAAATTTGAGATGTCACACACAGTAAGAGAAATATGTTTATTGAATATATTTAGTTTCACAAGCTGTCGTCTGTATTCCTCTCTTTATGGCCTGTTCCGCTGTTTTCCAGGAGCTTCTCTTCAATGCCTGGGATCATAGAGTAATTTTTCAGTTGTTGTCCAACTGACTTTGTGTTTTGTGTTGTTTTTGTGAAAATGTATTCTGCAAAGTGTTTTGTGACAATACAGTTGTCAAAATGGCCTATAGCAATGCATTTTGATAGAATGATATGAATGGTTTTGTGAATCGTGGAAAAGATCTGGTGGAGTTCCACTGAACATACGGGGTTAGACTGTCAGGAGCTGTCAGGTACTCGTAAGAGTCAGGGTGAAATCTGAGGCTTTTCCTTAGTAATGGCAGCCAGTATCTCCGATACTGCAGGCCTGTCCACTGGACTCGTACAGCAGTGGGAGAATATCACTTTCCCAGTTTCATCCAGAACAATGTCACCACCCAGCTGAAATCAATCAAGATAAAACTGCGTAAAATACTGGATGTGGGGGAGCGTGTTTTTTTGAATTATTATTAATTACTCTATATTTCAGCTGGGAGAGTATGCTGTGGAATTAAAATTGTGCAACACAGCTTATAAAATTAATTAGAACTAGTAAATCAGCAGAATTGGCATGAACAAACAGTAAAACACACATGGCCTTCTGGTTAATGTTTGACACCCATTCTCTACAGCAAACAAAAAATCAAACAGACCATAGGGAGCCCGAAATACTCAGATTTAAAAACGGCTTCAGTAGTTCAGGCTATGTTCTGCCCTTGTCAGCAGTCAGGCTTTCCAAGGCCCAATCCTAAACCAAACAACACAGGGTAAACTATTGATTCTGATCCAGGATCAGCTGACATGGGCAAAGTATCTTCATTGGTTAACAGCCTAGCAGGGTTACCTGATACATGTCGTCCTCGATGGATGGTGCAGCCCGAGGAAACTCATAGTTTGACAGGATGTATTCAGCATAGAGAAGCATGTTGTTAAACCTCAACACTTTTGTAAGTGATGCTCCAAGGCCGAACGCCCTGTAAATCTGTGACGCGCACACACAAAACAAAATGCATTGGACTCATGACAAGTCGCGGTAAAAACATCACCTGGGGCTCCACAGACACAGCAAACCACATGGAATAAACTGAGACGGGCTCTCAGAACTCACCTTCCTCTGCGGGTCCAGCAGCATGTCGTAGCTGCAGCCAGTTTCCTCCAGCCAGTAACGAGCCCCCTCCTGGCAGCCGAACGACACCACCAGCACGCGCATGGACTGGGCGTCCAGCAGACCCTGTGACACAGACAGCTCATCAGTATGTACTGACATTGAGGCCTCTCTCCATTAAAAACACACCCACACAGGTGGCTTGGGAGCATCTCTTTCAAAAGTGTTGAACAACATGCTTGTTCTCTCTGCTGAATAATGATAAAAATCGGCAGTTTTGCCAAGCTACAGTATGGCGCAGTTCTACAGCTGCGGTAATCTCTCTCTCTCCCTCTCTGCCTCCCTTCTTCCCTCTCTTCTATATGATTACTACAGTTTGGCTAAGAAGATGAAGACATGAACACTAACGATAGCACAAAATGTCTGAAGGCAGAGTGGTGACCGCTCCACCGTGTGTGCTGCTACTGTACACAGAAACCTGATGTGGTGTAAAGACCGACTTAACAAAGATGCAAAATGATGACACATGAAGCAAACTCTCGCTGAGGAGAGACACTGGCCTCACCTGATTGGCTTCCAGCTCGCTCAGGTGAATGCGGCAGAGGAGGCAGGCGAACTGTCTGATGAGGACCAGGAGAACGTGCTCACCTTTTCCCAAGTACTTCGCCAAGGTGACTGGCCTACACCACCCACCCACACACAGACACACAAAGAGATATACACACACACATACATACACAAGCAGGAGTGTTCATTGATACACACTGTCTTTGCACCATTCTGATATAGTAACCATACTATATGGACAACTTCTACTGTACAGATAAGTTGAATAGGTTGCATAACACTTCAGTTTTCTGAATAAAAAGTAACTGAAAATAAGTCCCAGGGAAAGTGCTCAGACAGACACATCAAGCATGCGCTAAATCTAAGGCTATTATAGGACTGACTCAGGAGTGTGTGGTATGTCCAAACAGACACTTTCCATGAGTTTCCTTCTCTCAGAACCACCCTTCTGATTGCTTTCACTCACTCCCCTGTCCTGGCGTCTGTCAGGGGGGTCTCTGAGGACAGATGTCCTGCTCGTGGCTCGTGACTGAGGGCTCGGTCACTCATCTCCAGCTCAGCATCTAGACACTCCAGGAAGGCATCCCACTCCATCTGCACACACAGACAGACCCAGCAAGGGGTGCCAGAGAGCATGTGGCAATCAGGAGATGAAGGGCTCAGAGAGGCAAGACTGCTAGAAGAGATGGACACACAATTTCCCCCAAATCAAGCAGAAATGCAACAGTAATAACAACAGTGATGTAATCATTATAATAATTAAATGAAATAAATAAATAAAATAATAATTATATGAAATAATAATAACATTTATTATTTAATATAATTATTAAATAATACATATTATTGAACAAAATTAAATAATGATGTGCCTTGTGGTTCAGTAGCCTAGTAGTTAATGTCAGCCCTGACCAGGGATGTTTTCTATTCGTTATCCAGTGAAATACTTTCAAAGTGCTACTCTGGTTTTAACTCAGAATTGAAAGGATATGGACTGTGTGTAAGTGCTCTGCTATAGACTAGCGTCTATAGCTTTTACATTGGTATGTTTGCTATTTGCTGTGCCACACAGCTCCTTGACATGAGGACAACATTTTCAAATGTGTTACATACACATCTCAAAATGTATCAGTTCTTGACATTTCATACCAGCAACTGTGCACATACACTGCTGAACATGTTTTTTTTTTCAGAATGACATTATTCTGAGACTATATGCCTTTTTCGTTTCCTACTGCTGTACGGTTTAATATTTTTCCATGTTCCATTTACTGTACGTTTTCATAAGACTGATTCTAATGAGCACGTGCGTGTAGCTGCAGGCAGGGACACCTTACCTGCAGCTGCAGGAACTCGTCCACAAGATCCTGCACTTCAGAGCAGCTGGCAAACAGCGAGGAAAGCGCGCGCTTAGTTTATTTCAGAACGTCAAATCAATAAACAATGACAATTTACCATTCACCTGTTCATAGTTTCTGAAGTCTGATCTCAGGAGTAGACTACACGGCGTTGTTTCGGTGTTTTAAAATATGAAGATCATAAAAACGTAGGTGGTTTATGGACACAGAAATGAATGCGCATGCTTGATGAAACGGTATTTCTTCTTACTGACAGGCATCCTTCCACACCTTCTCAGCCTCGATCTTCTTCTTTACAGATAAGCTGGTGAGAAGGTACAGATTAAACACTGAGCTCAAATCTACCTTCACCCCCCCAAACAACAACCAACCCACCATACTATGTCAAGACGATATATACAAAATCTGACACTTAAATGCTTCCTTGGTGTTTTGAATGAAGCACGCGCACATGCATTACCTCCTATACAGCGCGGCCCCGGCTGCGACCAGTCCCAACAGTGAACTGTCTCTTTCAAGGCTAATTTTCTGCGCAACAAAATCCTGCAGAGAACCTATAAAACAGAAACTGTATGTAAAGGGAGGCGATATGACAGGCAGACGTAAACGTTGTATTAAGCATGTATACATTTTCGTAGTAGTAGTGGTATTGCTGCTATATTCTTTTAAGTTTTATTTTTCCGATTTGAAAAGTAGCATGTCATTATACAACAAGTCACGCAAACTCTTATTTTTCACCTGCACAGTTGCCTCGCGTTTACTTTCATTGAGCCGACTAATCATGCACATTAAGACAAATTTTCAAGTGGACATCTTTGATTACAGCGCTGTTTCTTGCGCTGACTTTGTGGCTCAGTTACTGATTCGTCTATTTTTAGAGCTAGTTAGCTTCAGTAGGCCTAACTGCCAGAATTCGAGTTTGCCTCTATAAATATCATACGAATACGAACAACCTGGTCTACATCGGTAGTTATTTTAAAATGAAATATCAAACACTCTTTGACCTCACTCGTCGTACCGTAACTTGTCTCGTCCAAGGGCATAGTTCTAACGATCATATTTGCAATAACCACAACATGCGTTCGTACCATCTCTGCTTTCTTCTTTGGCATTTTGTAATAAATATTTTCCAAATGTAACAAACTTTTCCAGTGCCTTGGTGATACTCTTGATTTGCAGCGTTTCAAATTCACCAGCCATTTCGTTCTTTGAAGACATACTCAGCAATGGTAAAGTAGCCTATGCGTCGTCCAAGCTGTACATGACGCACCGAGTGCACCGAGCGTCGCTGAACAAACCAAAGATATTTTTACCGGTAATTTGCGATCTGTGATAAATGAGATTTTTATCATACAAATATGCCACATTACCCAAATGTACAAATTTATTATCCCCTGACAAAAATTTACAAAAGAGCTCTCCCACTAAAACATGTGGTATCAATATGACGCATAGCCTACAGCTAACAAATTTAACTGGTTTTCCCCACACATGAAGAGTCGCTATCCCAGAGGAATGATACCCAACGTTTTTTCGATTAACTTTGACGAGGAATTTATCACTGTAAAGACTATGCCCTTGAGGGTATGCGTAAGCAAATGTGTACACTGGTCACAGGGCTGTCAACTCTCACGCATTGAGACACACACATGCCTTTTCTCGCGCTAACTTTTCGTCTTCGCTTCCTCCGATGTAAAATTTATGACTTTTAAGCGAAGGAACAGCAGTGCGTGCAACAACAAATCATTGCAGTGCGCGTTCCGGTGGAGCGGTTAATCACAATGATTTTGTGGTCGAGCAACTAACCGCTGAGCATGAGTGGAGCAAGGCTGGAGGAACAAATACATAAGGAAGGTATAAGTGCAGAAGTGCAATGGTCATTTGTCTAATTTTATGAATTCGTCGGGTATTACTCAGGATCTGTCGGTGTAAAGTTGGAGAGTTGGCCTACGTAGAGCAAGGTTAGCAAGCACTTATTTACATATACATACATATTCGTTTTATGCTTAAAAACATGATAAAACATACGGTACCAGAAAAAAACACCTGGACCTGCTTAGTAGTTAACGTTAGCTACTAATTGTTGTTTTCTAAAGAAGACCACGGCTGTCAACGACAGCTCAGCTCAAATGGTCTTATTTATATATAATATATTCATTTTCATTCTTCAACAGCCATCCCAATCCATGATCAAGGCTACAAAATCAGCCACTTTCTGGTTGTGGGTTTTAGGGTTTTAGGACAGTCAACCTCAAAAAAAAAAAAAAAGAAAAAAAAAGTGAATTGAACTTTCCGTGTTGTCAATACATTTAAGGAAATACAAATTACAAATCTCACTCAAAAGTTGGCAGCCCTGCTGATCAGATGGTTTGTCGTCAGAGTAACTTGGTCATTTTCTACGGATTTCTTCGTCATGTATGACTTGTCATAGAAATCATTTGATTTTGTAGTTTACTTTCGTGAAACATCCGGTAAGGTGAACGCACATACACACTGAGTGAACAGGATGACGGGCAAATGTGAATAATTGGGTATATGGTCAACTATTGTACGACAGACAAAAGATCCTCCTTTGGTATGTGCAGATAGGCTACTTCAGTTCAAGTGTCAGACACCTACTAATAACCACAGCAGTCGCACCTGCCAGGAGGAGCTGCTATTTTCCATTTTCCTTAGGCATTTCAGTTACAATGATACCCGACACCGTCCAATGTACAGTAGGCAAGCACGAACCACTAAAGCGCAATTTTAAAATGGAAATGAACAACCCAACAATCCTGCGAATCGTCTTTATTTTTTGGTTCATTTATCTCCCTGGAACATTTGTCTTCGTCAGGACATAGGGCATGCGAGAAACAGGGGTACTCAACGACTGGAAGTAAAATCACAGACATACATGACTCATCAAAAGTAATAAGTAAAGAAAAATCTTCAGTATTAAGTTTTCATATTTTGGAGTTAGTGTGAATACATACTTAATCATGGCTACATGCCTGACTCCTTCTTTTAAAAAGTTCACAGTAGGCGCTGTAGGTGGCTAGCTAGCTAACTGGACGCCATGTGCAGCCTAGCCGGCTAACTGCACTATCCTCTCAACGACCTTGAGACGTTGCGTCAAACGCAATGATTGTATATTACAGCTCGTAAGAGAAAAAATAAAATCTCATTGTAATAGTTTATTTTCAAATTTCAACGACGCTTGTTTTAGTTGAAAGACGTGTTTCTTGTTGTTTCTGCGATGTTGACCTTTGAACTTTACGTCAGTAGTGCTTGTCCAATGCAGGCATCGCTCTTCTGTCGGACCGTCAGGTGACCTCTTACGTCAAAACCGCGCGAATCTTTTCGCAAGGAAGCGAGTTTGTGCTACATCGAGCGGTGGTGCAACGACGTATAAACATATTAACGAAAAGAGCTACAAATGACTACCTCATCCGTATCAAAGGTAACGTTAGATAATATCCCTCTGACAAATAACTGCATGTGTTCGATCGCTAGCTTGCTGTTGTAATAGTCTAACAGTCTGAATTTCTCAGAAACATGAAAGTGGATAATACAGCGAGTCATTTGTTGATAGATGACGTTTTAAGAAACTAGGTAGCAGGTCGTTTGTCACCTAGCTAACGTTGTCTATTTGTTTGCAATGTTGCACTTGTAACATCCATGAAGAGACCCGCTGTGGGAATGGATACTTATTTCCAGCGAGCGACCTACACGCGTAACTTTTGACCAAATCGGCTGGTTTGTCAGCTAGAGAGATCCGCTAGCAAGACTTTAAATTACATTGCATAGTAATTTCTGCCGAGATCTTTGCAAGATCAAACATGGGGTAACCCAGGTGCACCGAAATATAGCTTTTGTGATGAACATCGATGTCAACGTATGTTTCTTCAGGGTTGCTTTGTTTTCAAGCCAAGCTCAAAGCGAAAGAAGAGGGCTTTAGATGCAGGTGAGTTGGAGCAAGAGGGTGTTTATTGCGGGGGTCATAATATGGTGACTGTTTATTCGGTTTAGTCACTCCATTCACAAAGTTAGGGATTTGGCGAATATATATGGTTTTTTGCCATATGTGTGTTTTGCCTCTTTAAACTAACAAGTTACATATTTTCTGCATATATAATTTGGAATTGCATTTATTGCTTTTACATGATCGATCTGTGGATTGCCTATGTATTTCCTTATCTCTCAGAGGACTATTTCACCAATGGCAGTGAAGACTATGAGACCAGTAAAGAGCGTTTCCAGCTTTGCCAGGCCCTTTGGGAGAACATGAGAGCAGAAACCGAGGTGAGGCCTGCAGTTTCAGCGACAGTCATAGGTAACATGCCAGAAAGACAAATAAACAGTAACACTAAATGGATCATGATTGCGGCTGTTCATTATGGAACAGGAAGAGATCGGCTAAGGGACACTCCGCCATTTTCTCTGCAGTTCTCAGCCAATGACTGCAGCTCTGCTTGTTTTCCCTGCAGGCACAGATGAGGCAGTGGTTTTCAGTTGTGTTGCTGAGCATGTGCATGGGAATGTCTGTTGGTCTACTGGAGTGTCGTTTCTGTCCCACACAGAAGGTGCAGGATGAGCTTAGTAAGAAGATGCTGGACAGTGTGCTGGAGTTTGTCAGGAAGTCTTCCGCCAGCTTCCTGTCCAGAGAGGAGGACTGGGCGTCTCGTATGAGGGCCAGCGAGATCCCCACAGCTGCACTCGTGCTGGGTGAGGTTGTGCTGCTCATGGTTGTCTTTGTAATGTAATAATTCCCCCCTTTCCTGCTAAGGAGAAATGAGTTATGTTTGCACTTATAATTGATAACTCAAGAACGTAAACCCGTAATGTTTGGTCAGAGCTTTTACCAGCCAGCTTTCTAAAGGCAACCTACTTAGTGTGTGCCTGGCATGTCCAACCAAGCCCTTTCCTTGGGTTTAAGTTGCAAATATTTATGTATCCCTGAGAACTTACAGTGGCCCTGTTATAGAGTGGAAAAGCAGCTTTCTTAAATGTACATGGTGTAGTTGTTTTTAGAAAACAGACTTTGTCTTTAGTTTAAAATGCAGACTTATTGCTCAAATGGAAGTGATTAGAGTTACCATTTGACAGAACAATTTGTAACAACTAAGAATTTGTACATGTTAGGGTAGGATTTGCCTCCTAATATGTTCATTGTCATCAGCTGTTAGAAACGTACAGGAAAATGTATGAATGCTTACATACTGTGTGTGTAAGACCATGAACGCCTCCTTCAACCTTCTCGGGAGCTGCAGTTTAAGCTATCTGAATGCATGCCCTGCTTGATCCAGATGGTGATCTAAATGACCTGTGCAACGCATTCAGTTTATGAGTGCTACTTCACACTCAACCAGCTTTTGACTGAGAGAGTGTGCATGTGGATACAGAAGAGTAACCTTGGCTTGTTTCTCTCTTCCAGGGGTGAACGTCCCAGACCATGACATGACTTTCCAGAGTCTGTCTGACAGGCTGCAGCAGACCGTCACTCCATTTGTGGTCTCTGTCCAAGCCAAGGAGTGTGCAGGTAACCAGCGGCAACCGAGGGATGGCCTGGCCTGCCTTTATCCAGCTGCATGGTTTATGTCACCTTTAATGACTAAGGAAATGTCACAGAGCGCCTGCCGTTTGGGGATTATGGGATTCATTTGTGCATAATTTTCTCAAATTATTAAAGAATGTGGGGGGTATACCCTCTGAGTTAGGCTTGATGTCTAAAGCCTCAGATGTTTTCTGTCTGTTATTACTTCATGATGTTTAATTGCTTGGCTGATAAACTGTACAGCACTCTGGCTCAGTGATATCCTTTTGTACTATTGGATATTTACCAAACCATCGCAGGTTTAAGCATCTTGCACAGAGGGTGCAGTGGCAGTACCCCAGCTGGGAGTTGAACCTGTGACCCTCCTGTTAAAAACCCTGTATTTACACTGATTTGTGAAGAGGTCTGTAAGTTGAGTGCATGTGGTCCTGCCTGCCCAGCCCTGAAGCACCTGCTGCAGAAGTTCCTGCAAAGGCTGATGGGATTGAGTGTGACGGTGGATGAGGAGGAAGAGGAGGCAGGCGCTGAGCTCCCGCAGAGGCGGGTTCACTGCTCCCTCAGCGCACTCTGCGACTGGTACAGGACTGTCTGTCAGGTAGGATGCCCCGCTGAGGGGTTTTTAGGGAACACTCCGTAATCGCGAGTCTGATTGTCTTTATGTGGTAGAAGGGCTGTATATTTACTTGCGAGTGGCACTGAAGCCACTGCACATGCTTCTCATAGCTGGCGATTTTCTGTTCTGCACTTGTAAGTGGTAGTAAATTATATAGCTGCACATTTACTGAGTCAGTGCAGGTTATGTGCCATACGCAACAGAAGTACCCATCATAGGCTTCAAACTTGCAACCTTCTACTTCCCTGTCAACTAAGCCACACTCTAGCCCTCATAATAATAACTGATCATTGCCAAGTGATAAAATGGACTGACCATGCATTGCAGGAATATCACGTTTAATCTCTTTTAGTATTGACAGCAGGTGTTTTTCCTGTCCATTTGTGTGTCTGCTCCCTGCAGAAGCCGTCTGGGATTTCTCCAGGGAAAAAGCGCAGCTCCTCAGCGATGGAGTTCCCTCCACGTCCGCCGGTCATTTTGATCTTCAAAGACCTGGAGGCCTTCAGCTCCTGCGTGCTGCAGGACTTTATCCTCATCTGCAGGTGGGAACCTCACCAGCACCCCCACTGCCTGTTACCTCCAGAGTATACTCCAGAAATAATAATACGTTCACATACAGGTAACACAGTGCCTTTCACTGATGTCAAAACCCTTTACCCTGCCCCTCATTCACCCAAAAAAACAGAAGAATGAGCGGCGACTCAGCCTCAACCTCGACTAGCCCTGTGCGGATTGGTGTGGACGTTCATTAGTTTAAATGTAGAGAAGCCGTGCCCATACGTACATACATGTTGTGTACCCGTAGCAAGTGTGAATCTGTGGTTCTCTGGTTGTTCATTTCGCTCCTCTCCAACAGTCAGTACACCCAGCAGCTCCCCCTGCTGTTCATCTTTGGCATCGCCACATCCCCCTGCACCATCCAGCGCACGCTGCCCCACTCGGTGACGTCCCTGCTGTGCATCGAGCTCTTCCAGTCCCTGCCCTGCACCCAGCACCTGGCCACCGTCATCGACAAGGTAGCCGCCGCGGAGCCTGCAGCTGGCGGCAGGAGGGTGACGTGTCATGTGACCCAACATGTCCTGTCAATGACTGATACAGACCATTCCAAAGGACTTGGCTTCCCACAGCTAAACCCTGATTGGTTTAAATCATTAAGTCGTTGACTGAACCTGGTGGGTTTTTTTGAGGATCTATGATCCATAAATCCTCCCTCTGCCTCATTCTTGTGGAGGTACTGGATGCACGTTAAAGAACTGGAGGTGTCACTCATGTTTTATGTTTGTGTGCATCTGTGTACATAGCATGTACTGTCTGCCATGTTGTTCAGTGTTGTTGGTCTCATTTATTCTGTGTGTTGTCAGGTAAATCACAGAGATGATCAGATATCTTTTTCAAAGGAGACTAGAACCACAAATACAGTCTCAGACGCAAAGCAAAAAACATGGTGAACAGATGACAAACACATAAAACAGCAAAGTAACAAAGATAACATGGTCAGGAGAGCACAACAGATTGGCTTGTTGAGATTCAGTGAGTCTCCTGCTTAGTCTGTCTGATACAGCAGACCTGCTCTGAGGTGAAGCGTCTCTGTCCCTCTGTTTCCGCAGCTGGTTTTGACACCACAGCAGCCCTTCAAGCCGAGTGGCAAAGTTCTCCAGGTGCTGGTGGGGCTCTTCCTGTACCACGACTTCTCTGTGCGCAACTTCATCAAAGGCCTGCAGGTGGCGCCATTGTTTACTGTAACATGAGAAAACTGTAACCACAAGTGGTTTTGTGCGTGCATGTCTCTGTGAGAGTGTTTTGTATGTGTGTCTGTGCATCTGTGCACATAGACACGTGTAAAAGTGTGAACGTGTACATCTGCTTGATAGAATGTGTGAAGGTGTGTATGTGTGTGAGACTGTGTGAACGTGCGTGTGTCTGGCTATATGTGTGTGTGTGTGTGTGTGTGTGTGTGTGTGTGTGTGTGTGTGTGTTACAATGTGTGAACGGGGGTGTGTGTGTGTGTGTGTGTGTGTGTTTTAGTGACAGTGACAGTGTGTAAAAGTGTGCGTTTTGCTGTGCTGGTGCAGCTCACTGCGTTCTCCTCCGCAGCTGTCCCTGCTGGAGCACTTCCACAGCCAGCCCCTCAGTGTTCTGTGCCGGAAGAAGGAGGAGGCCGTAGAGCGGGCCCAGAAACTCAGCCACCAGGAGGTGGAGAGGATCCGCCAGCTGCCCTCCTTCATGAGGTACTCCCAGTCTCCCGGCAAGCCCTCCAGCAGAGCCTCTCCTGTTTTTATCATTAAATGGTTAGACAGTGAGATTGGAGAGGTCGCAGCTGGGAGCTGGTCACCTGTGTTCAGAGGTCTGCTGCTGACAGCTGAAGGTGCTCTCTTTCAGGTTTGTGGAGAAGCAGGAGCCTGAGGAACAAGTCCAGCTGCTGACCAGTGATGACCATGTGAAGGTAACTGACCAACAGTCACACTCTGAGGTCAAAGGTCATGAAAAGGATGTACCTTTGACCAGCCTTATATTTGGATAGATTTAGCATTGGTCAAAGGCCTGTAAAAGAGCAGTTTTTTAAACGGGTAAAAAGTCTATCCAAACAATTCCCTGGTTTTCAAACAACACATTCTGGAATACCCTTTCTAGAGTAACTTTGCAGTATTGGACATGACTGTGTAAAATCCATCTTCCTTTCAGGAGGTGTGTCAGAAACTTCTGGAAGACCTTCGTCGATACCACAAGAACTTCTACCCCATTCTCAGGTGTCTGCATGTCCTAACATCCTCACTGCCCAAGTACCCCCTGGGAAAACAGGTGAGGCACTAGCAGGCAGCAGAGGCACTCATGGGTAAAGAGACACATCAGCAGCTTTAAGGCTAACTGTTGTCATTGATTGTCACTCAGTGCAAGTCTTTGTGTAGTCACCTACAGTGGAAACCCACACCCAATAGGAGCTGAATGATAGCTGCGGTTGCAGCTCTTAAAGCTGCTTGGTGGGGCTTGATGTGTGTATGGGAGTGGGTGGGGGTGACAGCCTCCTGCTAGTACCTGTTCTTGGCTCAGATCTGTAGCGTGGGGGTGTTCTTTTACTTCTCTTCCTCAGATGAGAGAGCTTCACGTGTCCTGTCTGGAGAGGAATGTGTGGGAGACAGAGGAGTACGAGTCGGCCCTGCAGCTGCTCAGGTATGATGGCTGTAAGGGTATCAGATGGTTGGGGGTGTGTTGTGGATTGGCATTGTTATAGTTGAGGATCTTCATTTAGCTATCAACTAACTTCAAAATGTCCACTGCTGCATCTTGCTTCAAATAAAAAAAAAAAGTTCAGGTGTCTTGAGATTTTGCTAGAACTTTATTTCCTTTGTTTGTCTAAATGATTTAACATTAGCGATACTCATGTACTGCTGTACGTTACACTATGGTTTGTCAGCGAACATTCATCAGTTGATTTCTGCATTTTTTACTACCATCAAAAAACGGTTCAAGTGGTTTTTAGTGTTTGAAAGAACTAAGAACTACAAAAATGGACCGGAAGCTTGAAGAAATACTCAAATGTGTTGAAATACTGAAATGTGGAATACTGCAGTATAAGCTTGCAGATTGCGTCTGTACTGAAACACAGTGCTTTCCTCTAGGATGCTGGCGAAGGATGAGCTTGTTGCAGCTTTACAGAAGTGTGTGGAGATCTTGAAACCTGGCAAGACCAAAAATATGAGGGATGCACTTCAACAGCTGGGGACTCTCACTGCCAGATTTCAACAGCCGGACAGTAAGTTTAACCCCCGGCTCCCCTTTGTGAAAAAAGGGCTGCTCTGCCTCCACAGACCCTGAAACTGAACCAATCAAAAGCTGCTCTCCCCAGCTGCACACTCAGTAATTGGCTCAACTGAACATAATAGCTCTGCCCAGGTCAGAGGTCATGAAGCCTCCCTCTCCTATATTGACAGGCAGTGCAGACCCTCCAGCAGCAGAGGGCTCTACTGAGGGCAAGGAGGATGACTCCGCCCCTGGGCAGGGCCTACAGAAGAAGACAGACCTGTTCCACCTTCAGAAGGTAGGCCGTCACACTCGCCTGCTTCTCTTGCACTCCGAGTGCAGTATACTGCTGTACACAAGGTGTGACTTATAGCTTGTGCATCTTTTTTGGACAGTTTCTGATTGGGCATATATTTAATAACACACTGAATGATAACAATCCAACAAACAATATACAGGTTGAGTGGAAATAGCACACACTGATTAACAAATAAAAAAGAGACATATACATACGTAGATGCACACACTTCAGAAGTAACTGACAGTAATCTCTCTCCTATCCTCTGACATGGAGAAATTTGCTCCATTTAATTTTGCGGTCGAGCTTTCCAGTTTTATGGATTGCAGACGGTGAGACTTTTTTACCCCTTAAATTGAGGGGATATCAGGTGTGGGCAGTTGCGGGATAGTTTTTCGCCACAGTAAGAGCTGCCAATAAACATCTGCAGTGTGTTAGAGATTAATCAAGGTTGGAGTCACTCAGCAGGAGGAAATTATGGTAAATTTGGATCCCTGGCCTCGGGGATCTCGGAGATAATAGCTGAGATTAAAATCAGCAGTGACTGTGCACTCTCCACCGTGTCTGTCTGTGAGATTATCCTGAGGCTGTTCTCTTCCAGACTCTACTGGAGATGAAAGAGTCTCGTAGGAGCAAGAAGAAAAGCCCGTTTGAGCTGCTCCGCAACGAAACTGTCGAATACATCGACAGTCTCGTCAAGTAGGTGAAATTCAGCCAAGACCTCCCTCCAATATGAGAACAGTGTAAAACCTGTACGTGCCCCAAATTGAAGTGACTTCCTGAATTGTCCTTCCCTCTGGAATTCAAAGACATGCTAAATGAATGCACATTTGTGTCCTTTTATGTGCTTGTAGTGTAATGGAAACACAGCCATTGTTGATAACTGATGATAAAGATTGGAATTTTGCTCTGTATTTTCCCAGGATGCACTTGGCCACGCCTGAATCTCAGCCCCTGTACGAGGTGTACTACTACACCTCCTCCGGCACCCTGCGCCGCCACCTCAACGCCACGCCTCGAACCTCCATCCAGACCGCCCTCAGCCACCCATACTGCTACCTGCAGGTGACTGCGGCCGCTCTCTGCCCGTTCCTGTACTGTGAAAGCGTGGCTGTGACGGTCGTGAACACTAACGATGCCGGTTTCTGTGGCAGAACGAGGCCCTGAAGAACGAGGCGGGTGCCATCTCCAGCTCTGCCCCAGACCTCTGCATCGTGTACAAACTGCACCTGGAGTGCGGGCGGCTCATTAACCTGTACGACTGGCTGGAGGTAGGGACGGGACTGTGACCACCCAGACCGGCGAGGCCTGTTCTGGGCACGTGCCTGTTTCAGTGTGGGTTTCAGAACCTAGACCCTTCTACTCAGGGGAGGGGGCAGGAGTGGTATTTCCAGCTCCTGTTGTCCCTGAGAGAGGAGGGGGAGAGGAGAGAAGTTTAACAGTGGAGAGATCTGTAAAGGGGAACGGGCGCTCTCCAATTTGTATATGAACCCATTGTAACCGCTGCACTCATGTCTCTGCAGGCCTACTCCACCGTGGTCACAGCTGCTAAGGGAGACGACCCTGACTCCGGTGAAAAGGGGAAAATCAGCGAAGTGAGACAGTATCCTTTTTCAGGAACAGAACAGTTTGAGAAACCTGCAGTGTTGACATCAGGCTTACACAACTGAGGTTCTCAGGGGTGGTAGAGTGTGCTGATTTACATTCCACGTCCTCTTGTAATTAAGTCAATATTTGTACAGGTACCTCTTAACTCTGTAGCGTACTGACCAATAACATTTAAGGCTGAGACTTGAGCCAGAACTTATCTGTCATGACTGAATTGTTAGGAAGGTGTAATTGAGACAGTGAGTAATGAGTAAATGAGAGGTGTCTAAGTGTGCATCATATTTAGCTTTCATTTGGAATGAGGTGATAGATATTTGCAGTGTGGTGGGAAGCAAAAGGTATTTCTAAACCCCCTCATGTTCACCGCACTTACATTAACTGCATCAGTGCGTATGTTCTGCAGGAGTATGGCTCTACAGGTCCCATAGGAGTACAGATGTCCAGTATAGCCCCACGCACTCCGTGTTCCGAGAGTACACCTTAACCCATGTTTCAGTGCTCGTTTCATCCGGGCCGTGTCTGAGCTGGAGTTCCTGGGATTTGTGAAATCCACAAAGCAGAAGACGGACCACGTAGCTCGGCTAACATGGGGGGGCTGCTGACACCCCCCTCATGCCAGCTCAACACGTTTTCTGGTGTAATTCAGTTGTCTATTTTTGTATCTGTGAATTTACAAATAAAATGTGATCCATTCTCCAGACTTTTTGTTGGATTTTATTCATACTTTTCAAAGGAGTAATTCTAGTGCTTATAGGGGTTCACACGGCCTGTGATTTCCAATGAAAATACGCACTTATGATGGGTATAAAGATGCCAAATTGTTGAGGTTGTAGGAGAGAATATTACAATCCCTGGAAACTATAGGCTGCATTTGCAAGCACTTGATGCCAGTTAGCATGAGAGTTGGCAAGATAATTTTGTGTTCAAAGTTGGTTACTTTGATTTGTTTTTAATCTCTATACACCTGCTGCCAAAACCAGTGGGGCATCTTGAGAGAGGCGTCAGTGAACTTTTCCATGGGAACATGAAGCCAGAAAAGTTTTTATTCAGATGGACTCCCTGCAGATGGACTGATTATGGTTGCAGTGATCTGCTAAAAGATTTGCCAAGTCATGACTAACCAGGCCAACTAGACGGGATGAACAGCGTCTTAACAGGAATTTGGAGTAAGTGCTGATACACGGATGGATGCAGGCGGCCCTGAAATACTGACAAACATGAAGGTTATGAACTGGAGCAGGTGAGCACCTCTTCCATCGTTTGTGCAGCCCCACACTGGTGCTGTATCTCAGGACTCACTCTTCTATGAGACAGGAGGAACTTGGGTCTGTTGGTGAGGGCACAGCAACATTCTGAAGCAGTTACTGCCCACTGTCAGGCACTGTGAGGAGAAAGGGGGCAGATCAAGCTAATCCATTTAGATTTTTACCAATCTGTACCCATGATCAAGTAATTCATTCCTCCAATTTATCAATTCCATAACCATGATGTCCTAATTCATACCCTCAATTCACAAATGTACCCATGGTTTACTAATTCATACCATCAATTTATCAATCTGTCGGTCCTTCTGGGGACCTGCAATCACTGCCAGCTGCAGGGACATTTGGACAAAGCCATTGTCGTCGTTTCAACTGATTATTTTGTCAAGAGGGGATCTTACTGTATGTAGTCTAAACCACTGTGGATACTGCAGCATTCAGGAACAATTTTGGGATCTGGTAATCCATATAATTAGGTCAGAGATTTTTCCAGAGGAAGGAGATACTTCATGAATAATCCAAAACTAAAGGAATAATGGCCATGCTAAGAAGTCTTTACCATTCTAAATAATTGATTATATAGCTGTGTTCCTTGCCAATCTTAAAATGAATGTAGAATACATTATATGCATTTAACAGACGCTCTTATCCAGAGCGCTTCCAGCATAATAGAACACAAGTGTATCCATTCAATTTAATGAGCAGCAGTGTCAGACCAGGCTGACAACACTCCCAGACCAGTGAGCATACCACCATTCGAGCCCTACCACAAGTTAACTGGTGCAATCTGACGGAAGCCAAGTTTACTATGATACAGCAGCCCCTAGAACACAAAATAAAAATACAACACGTAAAATTAACATCAAATACAAGAAGTAGCAGGTGTTAGGGGGTGGGAACCGAGATACAGTCTGAAGAGGTGGGTCTTCAGTCTGCGTAGATAGTTTTGGCTTAAATGTAATTGGTCTTATAAATAATAAATTCTGACACTGACTATTGCAGGCACAACTGCAAACCACTGCAATGTCAAAAGGAGACTTCTTATGTCACCTGAGTAAGACAGTCAACTTTAGTAATATAGTATTTGGAATGATCTATTTCATATTTTTCACATGGAATAAAAAAAATGAAACAGATTTATATTTCTATGATTTGTATTTTCAAGAACAGGAATTCAGAAGGTGTGCACAAACAGCCTATTGCTCACTGGACGGACTTGGCTGTAGGGACATTAAATGACAAATATCCTTGACACAGACAAGGAAAACATGACTGATCTTTCTCCACATTTCACTGCTCCAAACATTCAAGTAGAAGTCATGGATAAATGATTGCATATTAATTGACTGAACTTCACATTTTATTAAAAGAACTGATAAGCATGGTTATACATCAAGTTAACAGAGTTGATTGTGTTGAGTGCAACACACTCAATATTGTGTTTGCTAACTGTGTGGATTGGTCTCTGATAAGTCACAATGCATCACATGGAGCCTCTGAGCCAATCCAAAGCCAGTGCCCCTTGCCCTAGTAGAGAAAAGGAACTGCTGGGCCCAAACACCTGAATTGGTCTGGTCACAGACAGATCAGAGGGCACTACTGGCACAAAAAAAACCTAAACGAGTCCCGTGTCAGTGTGGGATTATTTTTGAAATTCAGACATCACAAGTTTTCATTCAAACTTTATTTACTTCATCTTAAAGTCCATTAATGGGCTGTAAAATTATACTATGACCCAAAAAAGGGAAAAAAATTATGTTCAAAATAAATAAAAACTTGAGAAATAAAAAATATATATGTGAATCACTCATATGTCACTTGTACACGTGTAGATTGACCATGAACCCGAAGAATGGCAACGCCTAATGCACTGGGTCCGGAACAGAAACACAAACCTGGGACATGTGCAAGCTCCTGGCTTCCGACCACACCAGCCACTCTCCCCCCTCATGCACACACAGACTGACCTGCAAGAATTAAATGGCATTCGAGAGTTGCTTTACAATACACAAGTCGAATAAAAAAAATTTAAAAAACGGTGACTGAATCTGGAATGCCAGGTGTCTAGAAAAATTGAGATTGAGAAAAAAAAAAGGCGAGTGGCTGTTATTGTAGCAAACGAAAGGTGGGAGGCCACAGGTAGAGTAATGGGTAGCAGAGGTCCATATATGCGTTAACACTGGGAAGAGCCCTGTCGCTTAAGGGAACGTGGTCACCACTGACAAAAGCTTGAAATAGCCTGAGCCCACGGGGAAAATATGGCACTGCTACAAGTCTGGACTAGATCAACGGAGTCTCTGGAAACACTTGCAGAGATTCAGCTTGTTGACTTCCGGTGGTCGGAGGGGAACCGGTCTCCTGTGGGACAGCAAGCTGCTCTTACTCAGGAAACATCTGGAGCGGAGGAGAGAAAAAAGGGGGAAACGTCAGCTGTGTCATCCCAGCGTGAGGAAGACCCTGGAGAGCCTCCTCTCAGTTTCACAACTTTGCATTCAAAGGAATGTGGAAGTGTGATGGAGCAGTGAGGCTTTGTGAATCCCATTATGGGAGCAGACATCATTTCTCTTCAGTTATTTCAATGAGCCATAATGTGATGCTGTGGAGAGACAGGCGTTTTGATTTGCTCAAGAGATCCATGATTAGGTAGACCCATTAGGAGGCTGATAAAGCCTTGGTCTCTCATCACAAAAGAGGGTACGATAAAAATCTCATCACTAAGGTAGAACAAAAATGATCTGCATGGTCACGACTCATCGCTTATGAAAACAGATGAGGGTGGAGACTCACAGCTAGCAGGCTGCTCTCCAAACCGCCGCATCAGCTGATCATGTGTGAACTTCACGAAAGCGTCGTATTGTTCTGGAAGAGAACCGGAAACCATCCCGTCAGGCAGGCTCGTAAGACAACCTGCAAAATGAACTGATAGGCATTCTCCCTCCTCCCTGAAAGCGCCTGCGGTCTGGCGCTGGGCCACGCACCTGCCAGTTTGGAGGTGAGCATCTCCTCGTACTCCTCCCGCACCTTGTCCTCGCGCTCCTTCAGCAGCCGTTCGCAGATCATGCCCACCTGCCTCAGCGTGAACAGAGGCTGCTCTTTTCTGGACGGAGAGGCGGCCCCGGAGGACGTACCTGCAGGGGAAACGCGTCACTTCCACACCAACTATCTGCTTGTTTGTTTTGATTTTTGCCTTTTTGAATCTGAGAAAACTGATTTGTGCATCTTCAAGGTTGCCTTCAGTTGTAATGTCCTTCTACAATCATAAGCTAATCAGTAGCCCAAACTAGGCAGTGCGCTACATTACACTCCATTGTTTTTATTTGGCAGACATTCTTACCCACAGCCACTTACAATTTTATCCAATTATACAGCTCTATATTTATGGAGGCAATTGTGGGTTAAGTGCCTTGCCCAAGGGTAAAACAGCAGTGGCCCTGTGGGGATTCAAAGCAGCAACCTTTCAGTTACGAGCCCTGCTCCTTACCACTATGCCACACTGCTGCAGTATAATGTAATGTATAATTCCTGAGAAAGG
This sequence comes from Megalops atlanticus, assembly GCA_019176425.1. Lineage (NCBI taxonomy): Eukaryota > Metazoa > Chordata > Actinopteri > Elopiformes > Megalopidae > Megalops > Megalops atlanticus. The sequence continues at coordinate 2,661,560 of CM032887.1, read as the reverse complement.
CCAGATTCCACCACAGAATGGCCTGAAACAGACACGCCACCCGATGCATGCACACACACTGCTGTCTCGAGCAGCTTGGTCCTGTCGCACCTGGGAGGGCGGAGCCGGTCAGGAGGGAGGCCGTGGGCTGGGGGTCCAGGCCGCAGCAGGCTTCACTCTGCTGGAAGCCGCTCTCCAGGTGCCTCCCCTTCAGCAGACGCTTGTACTCCTGTTTGATGTTGTGCAGGATTTGCTCTGTCAGGAATGAATACCGAAGCCAGTGAAAATGCATCCATCACACGCAGGTCTCACGTGAAGCTTAATTATATCTTCCAAAAAAGATCTCATCTCTCACAAGAAGGAAGGACAACATAAATGAGAAAATATGACCTCCAGCTACAAACCGGTTAGCAAATGGAAATGAGATGTAATACTTAATGTTGGTAGGCAAATAAAAAAGGAAACCTGACTGCTGAATAGTTACAGTAATGTTCAAGTAAACTAGCTAACAAGCTACGTTAGTTACCTAATGGCCAATCTTGGTGGTGACATCAGAATAACAGTGCAAATGACACTGTCTTATTTTGACAGACATGACCTCTCTATATTCTCTCATTAGTAATATTTAATCTCCAATATTTTAGTTCATTTAACATTGTTCATAGATTACAGTTGCCCACTGGAAAGACATAAAAATATATATTTACAACAGAATTTACCCTTTAATGGGAAAAATGCGAAGAAAAATCTCTTTAATGGATGTACAAAGAGCTGATACTTTCTTGAAATGTGTTATTGGCGCTTAGTTTTTTTCTAATCAGTCTTTCTCTGCTTTCAGGTGACAGATGTGCTGGATGGAAATGACATCAGGTCTAACAAGTGCACTCCTGGTGTCACAGCTACTGCTGCTCAGTTAGGGAATAAAACAGTTCACTGGAGGTCATTTAAGCCTTCCAGTTCTCATGATGTAATAGAATACACCGCTATATATGTGCAAATCAAAGCGCAATCTTTTGAATAATTATGAACAAGTACCCTGTGCAATAAACACCAAGATGGTACTTTCAAAATACATTGTGACAAGTGAAGGATGGTGTTTGGAAATCAAAAACTTGATAACGCACACCTAAGAGAAACTGTTTGGGATATACTACCCAAACAAAACAGTTCAACAGTAAAACAAAATGGGAGTTTCGTGCATCCAGTCAATTCCAACTCGTCCTCTTAAGTCCCTTGTCATTTTAAGTGGCCGTCTGTCAAAGTCAATTTTTTGTGTAACTGACTGGTAGTCATAACAAAACACAAATAAGTTACACTTGCATACATTACGTGTGTATCAAATTGAACCGCACTCATACAGCTGTATATTTTTTTAACAATTCATGAGCAATTTTGAGCAATTCATAACAGCAATACTCCCTGGTGATTTTAAACTGGAGTCTTCTGGTTGCAAGCCGTTGCAAGCAGTTAAACTAACCACTCCCCAGTCACCATAAATATAACATGACACTGTCATCACAACTATATTTGATGGAGTTATTTTCATGTATTTGTCTTCTGTTTTCATGGACTTGTTTTCTCAAACAGGGACACGAACCGGACGCGGACGTGGGCGTGGGTATTTTAGATAATATACAGTATGTTATGAGTGTATTAGATAACATAGTTTCTACCAGCTAGCCAGCTATCAGAGGTGTTTACGGTCCAACAGTTAGGTAAGTTATTAGCTAACTAATGAATATAGTAGACAGCGTGTGGGACTACACGATCAAATAAAATATTTTTAAACGAACTCCTGCTGAGATAGTTAACAGTTAGCTAGCTATGTCAACAAAGATTAAGACTTAGTAAAGCAACTCTGCAAGTGTTTAGCACGGTAGCTTGAGGCTAACGATCTACCGTATTTACCTACCGTTAGCTAGTCTAGAAAAGTTACAATAATCCTGTAAAATGCCGAGGCCATGTTGGGCGATTCTCGATAAATCGGCCATTACGTGCAAAGCTTCAACACTTCTATATTATCAACAGAGAAGCACAGTAACTGCCAGTAGCAAGCTAACTAGATTAATTTCTTCTGTTTAAGCCGAGTTAACCACCAGTGGAAAGCTAGCAACCAAAACAAGCTGATGCAGTTGCTGGATAGCTAGTCACTGTAGCCAGCTAAATTACCTCCTTAGATAACTGGCTTGTTTGCTAAGCAGCTAACCTAGCAAGCTAAACTAAGCAGCTAAACTAGCTAAACCAGCAAGGTAAACGTTCATTTGCCTCGTTTGTTCAGATAAAGTTACTTAGTTAGGCAACTGTGGTGGGGTTGAAAATGGGAGTTAACACGGCTCACTTGCAACCTTTATATTCTTTACGGTTCACTTGCAACCTTTATACGCTTTAACTGTAGCGTATTTGGCTACGTTACTGAATAAGAAATTACAGTAGCCGAAATAGATAGAAGAGATGCATAGCTAACTACCGATACATAGACAGATAGGAGGAACACAGACAGAACAAATAGATTGATCGATAATGATCAGACAGATTAAAAAAAAGACAGATACCTAACGTTAGCTGAAAAGCCAAGAACAATTCGTTTGCCCAGCTATCTAGCTAGTTACACAATTTGTCAGCTACATCTCCCTACAGTAGAGGACACAGGCGGCTAATTAGCTAGCTGGCTACCTGTGGTGAGCCTGGACGCCACCTCCCCAAACGGTGTGGGCTCCATGCGCAGGTATTTCTGCGGGGGAGAGGCGGACATGGACGCTGGGGACATCGGGGTGCACCTCCGCCTCTTCGGGGACGCCGGGCTCAGCAAAGGATCGAAATCCATAGTCCTTTTTAAAGTAGCTCCACAAGCCATGACGCTAATCCACTAGAATCAATACCACAAGGACGAAAACACAACGGGGAATATCCGTTTCTCCGGCTGGTATCAAAAATGGAAATGAAAGCCCAGCCCCTCCAGTGGCGTTCTTCCTAAACTTCGCTCAGGGGGGGACTCTGGTTGAGGGTAAAAGGCGTCGTATTTTCGCCTCTCCGGATCCCCTTCCTCTCCCACTGCTCAGACCCCTTTACTGGGCGAGAGCTCTGTACGCTGAAATTTCACCTTATTGTTCAGTTTGGATGCATTACAGATATAGATGAAAGTGGATTGTTGGGTGAAATAAACGGTAACGTTGCTTGTCAACAATCCCGTATTTCCCGTCCGCCAGCAAAAATGGCGTCAACAACAACGTCAAACAAGAGACATTAAACTATGGAGAGTCACATAACTAAAGTCTTTCCTTGTTTAAGCAAGAAGTTCCTGTTCTCAGTCAGCGACGTAATTACGTAGTTCCGGTTACTTCCCCCCTTGTTAGCAGTTGATTTTACATTATCACGGACATAGAGTTAAATATCTTGTTACTAAAAATCATTTTTGAACGAAATATAACGCCCATTGGACTGACAACCTAGAGGAAAGTTGGGACTTGTAGTTTTTCTGAAAAGTCAGTTAAATTTGTGGTACGGATAGAGTGTAGGTATTTAAACTACATTTCCCAAAAAATAGACACAAAAGTTGTATTTGACGTGTACGTCCATCTAAACACGATCGCTGGGTTTTCATTTTCTCATATAACAAGCTTTGAAGTTGCAAACTCACATAACGTCGTTGATCACGAAGTTCCAATCAAAATACTGACCCCAGCTTCTTGAACCGTCTAAAATGTTGGTATCCAATTAAATACTATCGGTAACAGATATATTTGGGCCTTTGACCTAATCAGTGTTAATTTTCTGTACCATTTCTGGAGACAGAATATTGACGTATTTCATCATTTTACGTATCTTGATTAAAGGTGCATCGGCCCGTGCACTGAAGATGGCACCTGTTGGCACCACCAGGCGCGGTGAACAGGATATAACGTGTGTTTTACAGATTAAAACCCCCCAAATGGGGCTCTACAGTCTTGTTTTTGACTAAAAGTGAATTGCCTCAGTCTATATCTAAATGGGAAACAGCATGGTGCTCTAGATGAATAATGTGCATATAAATAGTTATATGTTGCAGTATTCAGTATGAAATTTAGACTTTCAGAGGCATAAGAGAAAAAAGCAATTCTATACTAAATATATAAATTGCCCATGGAAGCAACTCATTTGTCAGCACTGTGTTTTCATTTGGATGCTGTTTCACTGACCTTAGAAAAAAGCCCAGGGCATTGTGAATGCTTTTACTCTCTTAGTTAATGTTGCTGGAGAGCTGACTCCGTGATCAAAGAGAACCCAGGCACAGACACGGTCCAAACTGCAGGGAACATCAGCATACTTTATTAATGCATTTTCATTTTATGGCTGAACATGTGTTAGAGCCTGTTATCACCCCAGGAGAACCACCCTAATCCAGTCCAAAAGCCTACCGCCTCACTAAGCCTGTCATGTTTTTACCCAGCATGCACCTTTCTGCTCCTCCCTCAGGACCCAGCATAAAAGCAAGCCATCAAGTACACATCATTTGGAACAAGAAATGCATGAAAAGCTCCAAAAAAGACGGAAATGCCCATGTAAGGTAACCATAGCTTCAAAAACAGTAAACATTGTGACTGTGTTGGAAAGTAGTGCTACTGTAATACTTGATTGTCCTCCAGCAGCTAAGTATTGCTGTAGTGTTGACTGTCCCCTGTGTGTGTCCACACACACACACACACACACACACACACACACACACACACACACACACACACACACACACACACGCTGCTGTACAAACGTTTTTGACACATTAAACAGTCACAATACACAGGTATGTATATCTTCTTATTTGGGTAGACAGATCGCTGTAGAATTGTGCTTCCTCATAAAGAGGGAAAAATATTGAGTGAAATTGCTTGTGTCACTCGATTTCCAAAGTGTAATGTTCAAAGCATAATCAACATACTGAGAGACACCACTGTTTATTAATGAATCTGAGACTAGAAACCCCAAAAAGCTGTCTAAGAGGACAGGCAATGCTTAAGGAGCAATGCAAAGATAAGCATTGATTTAAGAACAGAACTGGCAGAAGACTCAGGGGTTGTCTATCTATTAACAGCCTTTAAAGACATTTGAGGGATGTGCTGCAGTAAGAATGCTTTTGATAATACAAGGACAAAATACGCACAGTGTATTCATGTTTATGCATCAGAATATAAAATTGTAAAATATCAAAGACATTTTCACAGCAGGTAATATATACACTTCTGGCATAATCAAATCAGTTATCAAAGAAACTTCCTTACAAGTTACTGGTTAAGTATTACTTCTTACCACAAGGGGGCGACATAGCTCTAAGGCTGTCTTGCATCACAGTGGAACGGTGAGTTCAATATGCACATTGACGCACTGAGTAACTGAGGTGCTGATGGAGGGTGAAATCCAAACCAAATCTTTCTCATCAGACTCAACCCATTTGTCCTCAGGCAAAGCCTTCTGCTGGACTTCCTTTCCCTCCCAGAACTGATCAAACACTGACACATTCCATGTTGAACAGCTGTGACTTTATTCAAAGGCTTGGTAACAGACTACATCTCTATATGGCGAACACAAGTGTCCAATGGCTTCGGACAGGTTTCTTGCTGGGTTTGCAGACATGCAGCCTTGGTGCAGAAGCCACTGGCACTGCAGGGGACTGCTCTCCCACACTCAGCACGGGATGGTGGGAGGAACAATCATACAAACGAGAGCACAGCTTCTGAATAATTTTACAACCAAGCTAAACAACTACAGAACAACAACGCCAGCTAACCCAGCTAGCTTAGATCTAAATGCCCTGTCATTTCAAGCTGCAAACAGACCTGTGCAGCCAACTGTAGCAACCAAAGCAGAGGTTTAAACCTTGAGTTTATATCACATAACTATATTGTGTAAATATTAAGTGTAGTGGTTGTTCCTAGATCAGGCACAGCTGCTCAAATTCTAACAGACTTCAGTGACCAAATGGTCTTAACCGTTTGGTTAAACTCTTTGTTTGGTTTAAACCCTTGCTAAGGTTGTTGCAGTTAGACCAGAGGGTTTTTCTAATTAATGCAAAGTTCACTTCTGTTGCAGAAAATGCAGGCATACAGCCAGTATCCTTTTGGTCTTTTGAGTTTACTACTTGACTCAACCCCAAAGGCCAGCCCTGGGAAACAGTTGTTTCATTACAGTACTAAAATAAATCTCAGGAACATAGAAGGTTACATACTTCTCCTACAATAACCATTAATGAAACATAAATAAGTGCTTTTAAATAAGTCTTTAACAGAGTCAAAAAATGTTAAAAATAATTAAAAATACAGTCACAAGAAAGTCCATTTAACTACAATGCTTGGGACTTTAAAGATTACAACATAAATGTGTCCAGCACATCACAGCCGTATTGGGTTTAAGCTTGACGGGAAACAGAGAAATCACAATTTGACCATGTAGAACAGAGGTAAGCAGTATAGGCTAAAACCACAGCTGATTTACAACGTAAATCCTTTAAAAATCACTGGCAATGTCAGTCAAACACAGTTTCTGCACAGCTGTGTGCTTGTCAACTACAGTAAACCAAGTATAATACTGTACAATGGTGAAATATTTCTTTTTTCTTGTTTTGACTTTAGTCAGTACACTCTGGGTCAATGGGAATGCTGTATGGATCCCAGCTTGCACAAACACTTGGGTGTTTATATGGCCACAGAAGAAACATACAGTGGCAGTGCTGTTTTCAGCAACCATAAGATGATGGTAAAAACATGTATGTACGTCACATCATCTCAAAATACAGTTGCTTTTGTCATTCTTAAACCTGTGTTAAGGGCCAGTGAAGGAGCATTTCACACCAGTTTCATACTGATGTCACCCTTACTGTCCACATAGTAAGGCTAAACCAGACTAAGTCTCAGTGGAAATATTTTACTTACCAATCGAACAACAAAGCAAATCACAATGTATGTATAAAAAATGAGTTTGATTAAACAAGGCCGTCTTGACTTTGTTAATAAACCACCTTTAGAGACTACTTATAGTCAGACTCAGATTCAAACTAACAACAGTGAGTTTTGTCTTCAAATTCAATTGACAAGTCAGCTCTGGATTTTATTTCTAATTCAACATTTTCAGTCACCAACCATCAAGCTCATAATGGCAACTTAGTACATTTTAAAAACTAACACTTGTTCCAATTTCTTAAGGGTCTACAAAATCAAGCCCACCAGTTCTAGGCTAACTTCATTTGTCAGGGTAGTTTGAACTGGATGGAAGACAAAGGGACCCATTTGCCATTATTTTCCATGTAGAATCCTGAACACACTGGGCAATTGTCGACACAAGGGACTGGTGGGACCAAATGCATGTATATTGGGGGTGGGGGCTAACTACCAAATCTCTATAGAAAGGAAATAGGGCCCGAGCACACAAGAGCGCTGTAGTTACACTGGGCACTCACTTCATCAGGTCCTTGGTTTCAGTGTATGAGAGAGGAGTTGGTGGACCTGACTGAGAAAAACCCTGTGTCACACAACATAACCACAAGTTACATTAACAGAATTGCAAAATCCAAGGCTTTGCAAAAGATTAAATGACATATTGGTGTTAATGGCAATTTCATTTGTTGACATTTGTCTTTTATGGTGTTCATTTTGTTCTTCGTGGGCAGTAAGTGGGAGGACTTGTTGGGACTGTGCAGGTAGATGACCTGATTGATACAAAAATACTCATTTTAGCATCTGCCTAGCATCACTGTAAGTGTAATAGAGCCATTGCTCAAAGGCCAAAACACATTGTTGTTACAATGGACAGAGGCCTCAGTAAATCTCAGAGGCCTAAACAGGAAAGCAAAGCTCAAACTTCCTGTGGAATTCATCCTTGCTAGAAAATTCCCTTTCATCATATTGGTACATACCTTCCCATTGTTTTAAACAAGAGCAGCTTTTCAAAGGCTTTTTTTTATACACGTTTCCAAACAATGTTGACATTGTGCCTGATAAGCCATAATAGTGGCTGTCCCTTTCAGTCTCAGTCATTGTGAGAGTGCATCTTCAGGTTCTGCAGTCCTCTTTATCAGCCTGTACAGTAGTGTACACCATTTGACAGATCACTACAAAACACTACAGAGCAGACAATCTGTTCAGGTTTCTGAAGTCTTCTGTGCTTTGCCCATGCACTGTAGTCCTGTTTTCGAACTGCTGTTTCAGTCCACCACTCCCCAATACGTTATATTTTCAGTGAAATCATCCTCAGTGACTAAAAGCATGATCTGGGGGTAACTTTACTTGTCTTTCCTAAAATTACACTCACTGTGCCTTTGTTGAAAACCTGCTTAAGCTGTGCTTCTTTTTGTAGAGAACTTTGCCTCCCTTCCAGCGGGTGTTTCTGAAGACCACTGAATTTAGATGTCTGAGTAGTCCTATTCTTCAGCTCCTCACCCCTTCAAGTGAGCCATTTGTATGTAAATGCGCCAGTTTTACACCTAAAACTAAATGAAAGTTCAATTTTTTTTGTTATTTCCTTTGATGTTGAATATGTACACGCAGATATATTAACTGTCCAAATCAATTAGTCTTTCAATGAAAATATCAATATAGCTCATTATTCCATGACTTTAGTCACAGCTTTGACTACCTCTTTTTCCATAAAAACAAGGCAATCCTTTATAAATTCACTTGAAGCACCTCCAGACTGATGGTGCAGTTTATGAGGAGTAGGTCATGACTTAAAACTGAACGAGACAGAGAATGACTAAACTGTCACAAGGTTCTGCAATTGTCCTCATGTCCTTATGATTCCATTTCTCTCCCCAGCATGAAATCAGTTTGGCACTTAGGCAAAGCACTATCACACTACACTGCAACACTTCTCTGAAATGACACATTGAATCAGCCTGTTGTTGTTGTTTTTTAATTATTATTTTTTTAAAATATTAATTTGCCTTTTTGAAGTCATGTGGGACGGCCCCACCCCCCAAGGGAAACTGGATTTCATTCGCTCCTCAAGTTTGGCGAACCCTCGGAAGGAGAGTGATGGGCAGGGTGGGGTGGGTGTCCATCATAAGGGTGACGGAGGGGGGCGGCTCAGACCGCTTCGGCGGACGTTTCTGTGGAGACGGACATGGTGGCTTTGGCGATCTTCACCGTGGTCTTGACGCAGCTCTCGGCGGCCTTGCTGGCGGCGGCGGCGGCATTGGCGCCCCGGTTCTGGTTCTGGCAGTCGGACTCCAGGCTGTTGTCCAGTGGCTGAGCGCTGCCCTGGCACACCCGGCAGGCGCCCAGGAAGGCGTGGCGCAGGTCCTTGCTCCGCAGGGCGTAGATGACGGGGTTGACGGTGGAGTTGAACAGGCAGAGCACGCTGGCGAAGGCGAAGACGGTCTTGGTGGTGTCGTCCATCCTCCAGAAGAGGTCGTAGACCATGATGGCCAGCACGGGCCCCCAGCAGATGATGAGCACCACCAGGATCAGCACCAGCGTCTTGGCCAGCCGGATGTCCATGCGGGCCTGCTCCGGCTGCCGGGTGGTCTGCACCTTGGTGCCGTCGGCGGTGTACACCACCAGGCTCTTCTGGGAGGTGCGGCTCAGCATGCGGACGGCGTGACGGTGCGCCTTGCGCAGGATGTACATGTAGGCGTAGACGATGAAGAGCAGCAGCACACTGGTCACCCCGATCCAGAACATCAGGTAGTTCTCGTCGATGAGCGGGAAGATGTCCGAGCACACCGAGTTGAGGCGCTTGCAGTTCCAGCCCAGCAGGGGGAGCACCGCGATGATGATGGAGATGGCCCACATCATGCAGAAGGCGATGACGGCCTTGGTGCGGGTGACGATGCGCTTGTAGGCCAGCGGCTTGTGGATGGAGATGTAGCGGTCGATGGCGGTTAGGAAGAGGCTGCCCACGGAGGCGGTGAAGGAGGCCGTCACCCCGCCCAGCTTGAAGAGGAACACGTTGGGGCTGTCCTTGCGGTGCAGCACGTGGAAGTCCAGGAAGCTGTAGACGAAGATGACGCTGCCCAGCAGGTCGGCCACAGCCAGGCTGCCGATGAAGTGGTAGGAGGGGCGCCCACGGAGCGTGCGGGAGTGCAGGATAACGCACAGCACCACCAGGTTCTCCAGCACCGTGAAGGTGCCCAGCGTCAGCGACAGCACCGCCACCGCCAGCTGCTGGCTGGGCGTCAGCACCATGAAGCACTCCATGTCCATGAAGTTCTCCCCGCACTGGATGGCGCCGGCCCCTTCCGCCACGCCGCTCCTGTTCACCAGCAGGTCCGTCACGTTGGTCGGGTAGAAGGGGATGCCTTTGAGGATGAGCTCCTCGTCCGCAGGGATCTTCCCAGGGAAGGAGTCACTGCGAAAGGCGGACAACGGCTTCTGCAGCGGGTATCCGCCCTTGGTGAAGTCGCTGTCGATGGTGGCATCGTTGTAGCTGGCTTCGTTGGAGCCCAGGTACTGGAGTCCTGTGGTTATTGTCCGGAAGGTGGTGTCCGCCACACCGTCCAGTGCAGACTTCATGGTTGATCCACTGGAAGGTACACTATGGAACTGAAGATCTCTTCAAGAGAACCTACATGGGGAAAAAAAGAGATGTCTGTAGTTATGTCCCACTTCTCCATGTAATGGACCATTCTATACTTAAGGAGTTATAGAGGAAAACATGATTCATGTAGATAAACTACACATTTATATATCTTGGTTTGTGTCTTTAGGTGATATGATACTTCACTGTCTTTGAACTCCAAGGAGGTTCCAGCAACAGTTATATACAGTTCAATCCATGAAAAGGAGATAATTGTCTCCACTATAACTGCATAAGGTTTTGCCATGAACTTTGAGTAAAGAGTTAGCGCAAGTGTCCATTTAGTCCTGCTCTCTGTTACATGTTATGAGTTTCTAAAATAAATTACAGTACTCAAAGGTAATGGCGAAGCATACAGAGCCCCAAAATTTTGGACCTCACTGCAGGTGGCTACTCTCGAATGATGATGTAAACACCCTGAAAAGAGGTATCCATTAAATACTTTCCATTACACAACTAACATTTGAATAACATTTATCAGAAGTATTTTTGTAATAAGATACAGATGAAAAAGATTTTAAAAATGGACTTGAATTTAGAATAAGATGAATCCTTGCTATGACATCTGTTTTATAAGACCATTCATCATCTGGCTAATTACAGTGTTAAATAAGCTGATTAATGGTCCTGTATTGTACCGGTGGACGTGCGATTAAATTTTCATATTCAAGGAGACATATGTTTTATTGGGTTGCAGAAAACTTCAGCATTACCCAGATGACGCCAGGCCAGACGTCCTTCAGACAGTGTTGGAAAAACGAGCAATTACTGATTAATTTTTCAAACCTCGGCTTGAAATGATGAATCTCACAAATGAGATTACATCTCTTTGCATAATGTCGATTTTACAATGAGATTTACGCCTTTTTAAAATTAATTTTGGGATCAAATTCATTATACGTCGTGATAACATGTTTCGCATTAAAACTCCAGTGTGTTGTTCTAGCAGGGTTTTGCCACATGATCACAGCCCTTTGACTGTTAGACCGTAGTTTCTAAACTGATACCATATATGATATTGCATACAGTTTCTTCCCTGTCGCACACCATTTGCTTAAGGCAAATCTGCTTTGTGATTGCCACAGTGGGACAGAGTTTCTCAAGGAAGACCATGACAGACACAAAGATTGATCGGAAATGGCATATTTACTTGCCGGTCAAAGCGGAGGATGGAATACACAATGGTCGTTAATGTCGGCTAGTTGATGGCTGTTTCATCTCGTAGACTCTTAAAAAGGTATTGCTGTCACATATATGACATGTGATTTCTCTTGAAAAGGTCAAATAAATCATGTCAAAATTCCCCTCGCAGAAAATGTGACCAAAGCTTTCACGCAAGCCTTTGTCTCTAGATTAAATTGAAATGACAGAAGTTACGCGCTAGGCAGCTGGTACGATTAAATAATAATGATTTGTCTCGTGTTCAGCAGCTACTACACAGATCCACTGGATTTTTAAAAATTGACTTGTGATCGTCATGTTCATTCGTTCGGTTGTTCACCATCATCCACAGCCATCACAGGTAGCAACAAGGCAGAGAGCAAATAGGTTTGGAACCGATATCCGTGAGCTGAATGTCTAGTTATGAAATTTCTTTGTAACCCTGAGAAACATACTTTACTAAATTGTTCCGTTTACTCGTGTACGCATTGGATTTGCCCTGTAACATTTCATGTTGCTAAATCATATTTACCTATATGAAACAAGTATAGAGCGTAGCAAATTTAAAAATTAATTTTGCGCTTCATATTTTAAGTCGACCTCCGTAAGGGTGCCTATCAAGGAAATTGATAATAAACAGATTAATGAATCCATTGGTCTTGCTTTAGAAACAGCTACGTCATAGGACAGGAGCGCACCATGGTGATTTAATAAATTAATATCAAAGGTAACCCGCCACATTAATCAAGCTGACAAGAGGAAATGACAGCTAGCATTTTACAGTACCCTGCTTAATGTCTACCCACGTGCCATCTGAGAACTGAACACAGAGAAAATGAGGATGGACCATTTAATAAAATATGGGATAAAATCAACGTACCCAGAATCGACTTTATTCAGTCACAGTTAATGCGCTACAAAGAGTCATAACGCTGTTCTCTCCTGAGCGTTAATCACAAACTAAGCGAGGTCACTTCCATCTGAGATTTAACTGTCCACCTAAACCTGAACCAGTGGTTTAACTGCACGCGCTCTCAGAATGGCTAGTTGCGATTCTTATGAGCAAAAAATGAGTGTTTTTGGGTAAAAAATGCCACGTGCTGAGACGGAAAAACAACAGCAAAGATAAACACAGCGCCTCATATAAAGCCATTGTACTTCCAGTCGCTTAGCCCATTGTAACAACCAGTTGCTGAAAATTGATTCTCCTTGGTGCTACACAACGTCGGCGCGTCTGCATTATTTATCTACTTTCTTTGCACTTTCGCAGGTACACAGAACGATTAGCGACTGAACCAAGCAGGCGAAAAAAAAACATCAAAACGACATTGTATCGATCAGTGTAATTATATATTAAAAGGCATTTTTACGTTTAAATCATTTTGTTAAATATCTAAGCGACACTTACGCGCGCACGAGTAAAGACAAAATACGAACATTTAGATCAGCAAAAAGTTGCTTACCATCACATAGTTCGCTGGGCTGAACAGAATCCTTGCGCACCAACTGCTGTCACGCACAGATCCAAACGTGTGGTTTAAAACAGAAAAATATCTCTCGAACTTCAAGAAACTGATAATGTGCTGTTATTTCTCAGGTACTGCGAATTGATTTTTTTCATGTACCTTTGAATGGCTTTCGATTCTTTTTACTGCGCGTTTTACTGTGATGCGCGCTCCCCGTGGAAGCTGCGCTACTGCTGTCGGCAATATCTGAGGTCTCTGCGCCTGCTTAATAATGTAGCATCGTTTTAGTAGGCGACATCACGTGCTTTGAAGTGCCTCTGACAACATTCGCTTACTATTGCATGGATGGAGAAACGTTTAGACACATGCTCAAAAACGTCAGAAAACTTTCAAAACGCCCGTTTAGCCGCTTTCCGAGTTTAGATGCAAAAGACCAAAGGACATCTAACAGGCTTTCATAACGCACTTTGGGGAGCCACAATTTAGCCAAGACTATAGGCAACGGTGACCATCGAAAACAAACAGCCAAAATCATATAGGTTGTAATATCTCGTTTTCTTTACCACTGACATGAAGGAGACGCATCTATTTCGTAATACAACACGATGATATAATTAGTCCATAATTAATACATTCCAGATACAGAAGCCTGTTTTTGTTGCCTTGGCCATGAATGGGATCCCATCCAGAGCGGAATCAAAATTACTTTGTTTGAATTGATCTGGGTTAGATTTGTCCATGTCTCCCTTGTCCGTAAACCGAACGTAGTGCGCGTGCTGTTCTGAGTCATACGGGCAGTTCTAGAAGGTTGCCGCTGAGTGCGGAACCTTACGTTCACTAAAGCAGAGGAACTGGAAGGAACGCGCAGCACGTCCTTGATGTGCCTCTATAAAATATGAACAGCCTTTCAGATGATAGGAGAGCCCTGGTGCTGAGTCAGTTTAAAACATTTTATGAATTTCTGCCATACCTATCTGAGCATCTGAGGTCAAGATGTACCAGAGGAGACAGGAGTTTAGGGGCCTTATTTTGGCCTCCAAGGAGACAGGAGTTTAGGGGCCTTATTCTGGCCTTTTTCTACCTTTGGTCACATTGGTCCTAAATCAGTTAAATAACAGTAATAATTTAACAATGGTATGCAGTCACTCTGTGGCTACAGCTGCAGTGCCTTTTTATCTGCTTTGTGCTCTTGTGGTGTCCTGTGCAAGACAGCCTGATCCCACTTATAACATTAATGCAGCACTGAAGTGGCAGGAGCAGAGATCACATTCACATTATGGCTAGAGTTAGCATATAGGCTACTATCTGACATTTAAAAAGTGTTACTAACATAAGAATATTATTTGTAATGTTGTTTTCTAGTGCAACAGTTTAAACACCTGAACCTGCTTCATGGGTACGTTCAAACCTGTGCATGGACATAATGCAAAATAATGCTATGATGTGGGATTTCAAACCTTAAAGCTTGATACCTCAAAATTACATCCTTTAGAGCCCTCTCCTGTACCGGAAATCCGACATCCACATTAATGTAATAAATACACCTTCCTAGTGCAGTGTCTGATATAACCACTGAATATTTGAACATATAGCAGGCAACGCTGGTTCAGGAATGCCACAGACATTTCTTTCTTGTAATATTGCTGACTCCTTATGGTTTTTTGCTTGTGTTGTACTCTACCTCACTTGCTTTGGATAAAAGTGTCTGCCAATTGAATAAATATAAATGTAAATGTTCCAAGCTGTTAATTACATATTTAGACCAATCATAAATACAGGTGACCATACTCAGCATTCTCTCTTTAATGGGAAGCAGAAGGGTTCAGCAGTGATAAGCAGAAGTGTGGCATAGCAGTAGAGGGATTGGACTTGTAAGCAGGTGTTGCCACTTTAAATCCTAGAGAACAATACCACTGAGCAAGGTGCTTGAATTTCCACAGTAACTACCCAGTGTAAATGTATGAATGTGTAAAAGTAATAGGTAAGTCGTCCCTCATCTGATGTCTGCGATAATGGATTTCAGAACCACAGGACCTGCATGATTTCAACAAATGGAAAGAGCCGCCTCCAGCTCCTGGCATTTGGACCCTGAGGGTGACACCCCATTAAGGAGGAACGAGGATGAAATACTAATGTCTCTGGACCAGCCCTCACAATGGTGAGCATGTGCAATGCACACAGCTGAAATTAAGCTGAAACAGTTTCTGAATTATGATTTAATTATGGGTTAATAACTGGGACAGCGTCAACGTCTTCTTGTCTGGCTGAGATTGTAAATGAAGATTTTTTTGCATGGGGAGATATTTGCATTTTTGCTTTCTGAGACTGATCACCTAATTAAATTCACAAGGGCAACTTTTTTTCAAGGAGTGTAATCTGAATGCTATAATTTGGATTTGTGGTGTTTAATTCCAGTGTACCAACAGAACAGCCAAAAAGCCATTTGTGCTAATATTTTACAAGGCTAATTCATCAGGGGTGTGTCGGCAAGCTGTGTGGCCTAATAGCAGCAATAGCCTTTTTCATTTGCTTTCAGAGCAAGGCCATTGTCATTAAACCAACCCATCACACTCCACATCTGGTTTGCAATATAATGAACCTGAGTAATTACACTATAAATGTAATGTGTAACTCCTATGCAAGCACAGAGTGTTACATAAATATAATTTCAAGTAGCCTTAAATCTGGGAGTTGGTATGCATAGAGTGATTTTCGGAGAGCGTGCTCACCGTGCATTTAAAACGCAGCTAATTAGGGGTGTGTTTAATTGTACAATGTGTAATTATTCTTATTACAAACCTGTGCTCCCCAGGCTGTAGAAACTGGATAATAAGATATAAGTGCCTGCTTCTTACAAAGTATAGGTGGATCTGTATTGTATTGTACTATTTGTTTTTTTTAGGAGATATTAATTATCCATTTCTTTTATTTAGATTTATTTCTACCACCCATTTTCAGTGTGCAACTGTCTTCACTTATTTATGCAGATGCACTACTGTTAATCTATCTCTATATACAGGTCTCCATGTCAGCTACAGTGAAGCAACTGAAATATTTATGATTGAAATGTTGCTGTGGACAGGTGTTAAGAATTAAAGCATTATGTGGGTATGTATTCTTTCCAGAAGAATGGAAACGTGAATATGTTATTTGCTATAAAACATCACAATAGTAATTAAAATAAAATTTCCACTCAGTAATATCATGCAATTGAACAGCCTGCAGTAGACTATTAAAAGTTCGCTTGAGGATATTTTTGGTAATGATTATCAGTTGCCCATCCCACTGTAATTGTCTGACATTCATAAATCAGCAGGTGGTTGAAATTACTTCCAAATCTCAGAAGGACAATTGATATTTAAAAAGATGAAATCCAGAGAAAGTGACATATCAGCGATACACCTGGTAGTAGGCCTTTAAGAAGATAGATTGTTAATTTTAAGCATGCAGAATTTAGGTGAAAATAGGATGAGCAGCAAACTTTTTTGGTCAGGAGACCCATCTTAGGGTGACAAATTTTAAGTTACATAATCATTTAGTTACCACAAGTATCAAGTTCAGTTACCACAAGTGCATCATCAGCTAAACATTTTTTATTTGTAATTTTTCCAATAACAATATTCAAGTTTCATGTCCCACCCCTACCTCCCCCTTATCAACTAACTATTTCAGCTGACTAAAGATGTGTTCAGACCCACTTTCATACAGACACACTTAATCCCTTTATTTTTTCAGACACTGAGAAAGGAATAATCATTGCACTTTCACAAAGAGCAGAAGAAAAAGGGAGATAACTTTTACCTTCATGACCTCCTTAACCCCGAAAAAACAGATTGAGACAGACTGAGAGAAGTGAACATTTGGCATACTGTATTTAAGCGAAAGCAAAGGAAAAAGTGTCATAATGGTTAGACTCCATGATGCCATCAACTCCAGCTTCTTAAAAATATGGTGCACCATTGCCCTCAGATGAGATTACTTTCCACTTGCAAAAGATCCAGTGTAACAGGGCATAGTGATGCTTCATAAGGTACGCTCTGTTGCCCCAAAACCTCTGGGGATGAAGAAGAGCCGAAGAGTCTCCTGATTTTCCCTCTGCCTCATCTCTTAATTGTTTAATTGAAGCCATTAATTGGATCAGACATAATCGAATCCAATGCTCCCGTTACATATCAGCTGATAATTGAAGGGTAACACCAAAACATGCAGAACTCTGGACCTAGGACACCAAATTCTCTTTGCATTTTATTTTTTCAATTTCTTGGTAGTAGTATTGATGATGTAATTTCTGTCAATAGCAGCAATAATATTTTATAATTTATAAGAATTTATTAATACTCTACCCTTATGTTGTGGTTTGGACCTCATTAATGCCATTGTCAAAGAGGTGCTTATATCCATTGACTGTGGACATCACTTGCATGCTCAATCCCCATTCTCAGTAGCTGTCAAATTGGCCCTCATTTTGGCTATAGCGTGCCTCCCTGTCTTTTGATTGTGCATTTCAGGTATGTGCCACAAAAAGATAGTCCCCCGGCCTGCAAATTCATTAGTGGGTTCCTTTTGACAGCAAGTAAAGTGTGTCTTTAGTTCTTGTGTGGTGTCCTCCTGGTGGTTCAGTCCTTTCCCTCAATGAGATGTGCTCTCAGATTAATTACAGCGAAGTTAATGGGAGATGGGGTGGATGCACACTTACCTGGAATTCAGAACCAAATGTGCTTTTCTAGGGCTCTTGAAAAATTTGTTTCTTTCTTGTGATCTAACAACATCTTCATTTTATTATCTTTCAGACTAAATGTAGCTTCCTGTTTTCTAAGTTAATGCACATCTAATTGCTAGATATTACTGTCACATTAATTAATGATGTGGCAATAATGGTCTCTTGTTATTCACTCTTGAATAGCTCTTGTGATTCACTCTGCGTAATAAAGATTATGCAGTGTGCATGGCATAAGATGAGTACGCTTTACACTCTGGGACCACATATTTTGCAGACACACTGCTTGCACTTCAGAGATACCCCTCCACAGCACAGCCCTGTGGCTTCTTACTGTCTCTTGTGAGCTTTATATTATTTTCAGGGAAATGACATTGAAATCTTTATTTTCCTCCGTCTGATATTTGGCTCCCCTTGCGGATCTGTGTATGCTTTGCTAATGTCTCCCTCCGGATTGATGTTCCCAGGCTAAAACCCTTCAGCGTACTCCAGATAAAACATGAAGTACCTCCCATCAGAGTCAGTGACACAGCAGGGTCCCACAAACTGTCAGGGAGGTGATGATTTCTCCCCAGGCTCCACAGCTTTCAGATATTACTCTCCCAAACATGCTCCCTCTCTCTTTCACTGCATTGCAGCAGGTATTCTGAGGTACTGTACCAGGGGGATGAATTTGTGTTTGCATATGTATTCTACTATGATGTATTCTGAGATTGTGAGATTCTGAGACTGTAAGAGGGGGATGAATTTTGGCTGAAAGCATGCTTGTATACGCTACAATTAGTGTGAGTAGAGTGAACCTTGTTCTTACTACTCCCAAAGTACCTGTATATATAAGCACTTTATAGATGGATAGAGAGATATCCAGAGAATTCACAGACTAACCTGTTTTCATAGCTACCTACCACAAATAAATATTAAGATAAAAATGTAAAAATACACAAGTACATGCAAATGCACAGTCACAAAATTAAACAGATGTGAATGGCAGTAACATCTGTGTAGTATCAAAGAAGAAAACTGCAGCTGAGCATTTTTGCCTCCTCTCCCCTCTGGGGTAATTTCAAATGTGACATGTATTAAATTGGTGTTGTGTAGATCCCTGAGGACTCGTTATCGTCTGGCTCCAGCTAAACGGAACCGCCTCGCTGCACTTTCAATACATGTCATTCTCTCTGAGAGTTTCATCCGACACACAGGAGTTTAACGCCGCTCAGCTTCTGTACGATATCAGCGGCTATGATGAAGAGTTTCATTCAGGTGGTTCCCTTGTATCAAAGGAATGAAGACGGATAGTGCTGATGAAAGAGTATGAGAAATGGCAGCTGAGCGCCAGAATGTTTCCCAAACCAAAGGTCACATGACTTGACAGGCCACGTCATTTTGGGGCTGGGTCTTAGACTGTTCTCCCAGGTACTGAACGGATTCCTATCCTGCCAGCCAGGAAATCACAAAGCAAAAAGGAAAGAAATCAAACCTCAAGCTGGATGACTGCACAGAATGAATAAAAAAAAGCACGTGATGACTTTGGAGGTGGTGTAAAAGACACTGTTGACTGCAGTGAAATACAGCTTTATTTTTGAAACACTGGAAAACCCTGCTGGTGTCGAAGGCAGGCCCACCCAACTACCGTCTCTGTATTTCTCCCTGGGGAAAATGTCTATAGGTACTATATGCTGTGAAAAACCGATTTCTGTGAACCTATAAAAATAATTCACTCACCACAGTTAAACAAAACGATTGGTTGAAAGCAGGGAGTCATTGAACATGTGATATCTCCGCCTATTTCCTGGTTCATGAAGCTTCTCTCTGCCAGCTTTACTTTATGCATCAGGGCATGAAATTGGATTAGACTTGGAAAATCAATACTGGCCTGTGTTCAATCTAATTGCACTGTGATCTGTGTTTATTTTGATCAATGAATTTAAATAAGTGATACCCTTTTTTGTTTATTCTTCTCTCAACATAAGTTAACCCAAAATGTGTTGTAGAAAGAAAACAATTAAATTTAAAGACGAAGTGCATTGCTTTTATATGGCAAAGTGCATTCCATAAAGCCTAGCTGTGTGAAATGAGATCATTTGTACAGTAAACCAAATTATACTATACTAATAAATTGGCTGATAACTATCTGAACCAGAAAATATCATGATGTAAATTTATTTTATGAGACATGCCGTTTTCCTTTTGGCAATGTGCGGTAATTGCGCTGTTTGTCATGGCTGTTATTTGTTTTGTTCTGCTTTGTCATAATTCGATAATGTGTTTCCATGACATTGTTTGGTTATTTGTTTGATTGGAATCTAATATGAAACTCATTGGTGCTGCAAGTTTTCCAGCATATCATTTGCTCTGTTTTTTCTTATTTATTTTGTTTTGGTTTATTGCTATCATTCTGTTTGCATTCTACTAATTGTCATGTTTGTGTTGTGTCATGTTGTTGTCATCCTAATAACCTAGTTACTATTCACATAATTTTCATGTCTTGTTTAGTTTCTGAATATCTTAGTTGTGTTTGTACATTCTTTATAATGAGTGTTGAGGATGCTATTTTAAATATAGCTGTATTGACTGATTGATTAAGTACTCTTACTTACATTAGTCTCCTATCTCTAAAATGGCACAGTTACTCTTGACATTTGACTACAATACACCTGCAATGACCCAGCAGTGAGTCTTATTTATAGAGTGGGGTGAGATTCCATCCTCAAACAAGAGATGACAGGACTTTCAGCTCTCTTGGCTGTGAGACCATTCATTCCCTGAAGAGGAAACCAGTAGGCCAGCGGTTCTTTGTTCCCAAGCCAATAATTACACATTCAGCCTTAGCAGGCTCTCCATATTTAGCCTGTGCCAGCTGTTATGCGACTTGGATAGAGATTATAACAGCAGAAGAATCCACAAGCTAACATAATCAAACATAGAGAAGCTTAATATATATGGAAGAGAACCTAGAGCTCAGGGTTAATGTTTCATGGCTAATGATCATCTCATCGTTAAAGGGCCACTCAAGTTATTTTCAAAAAAAAAAAAAAAAAAGAAGTGGTTGAACATACTAACATTCTGTACCTTAATCTTAATAATAAATTAATCTCCATCATATTTTTACAGATGTTTGTGTGAGTGTAATACAACAATCTCAGAATGACCCAATAATATTCCTATAAATAAGCGTCACTTGTTTGTGTGCTCAGAACAGCTCATGTCCTTTTTACACAGACCAAACCCCCCCACCCCCCATCTCACAGGGAGGGGAGAAGGTGTGATAGCCAGCGTGACAATGGCAGAAAACACATTTCAAACATCGTTTCATCGCTTGAGCATCATGCACGGCATGCGGAGGGTGAGAAACACACACACACAGCCCAGAGGAATGTAAGCACAAGGAGGCGAAGCTTCGAGGCAAAGTAGCCGACCTTTATAACTCACACTCATGACTTCTTATATCTATTTAAAGCTGCATTTTAACTTTGAGTAAGAAAATCTCCTTTTTTCCTCACTGGCTTAAAGGGAAAAGATCACTCTGAGGATGAACAACAGCAGAGAACCATATAGTATTAGTAATGGCAGTAATTTGCCTGACGGATACCTTTGCCCAGAGTGACTTTCAAAGCTCAGTTTTCACATATGAGTCATTTATATAGCTTTGTGCTCAAGCAATTTAGGTTTATTATGTTGCTCAAGGTGTTCAGCACCACCAGGGAATCAACCCAGCAACCCTCTGGTTACCCGCCCAGCACATTAACTGCTCAGGCTGCTGAGTGAATTTTCAGCTGTATAAATGTATGGGATGTAAAATGTTCAAAGCTGTGTAAGTGGTTCTGGATAAGAGCATCTGCTCAGCTGATGTAATGTCAGAGCTACTGCTGTACGGTGCCCCTGTGCCGTACGATCTTGCTCAGTGTGCGTTCCCTCGATGACTGACCTCTCCACTGTTCTCATTCCTGCAAGCCTAACCAATGAAATATCCCCAGCTACAAGCTTCCTTATTGGGTCAGCCAGTGATCCTTTCCCAGGGTGTCAGCGAAAGGCCATGCTTGTCCTAGGAAAACTGACCAGCATCAGCAGGATAGTACAGTGCAGATGCGTATTTTAGATGTAACCTCCGTGCTCAGTATAACAGCCCTCTCTCTCGCTCCATCTCGCTTACGCTCGTACTGTAGAGGGAGGATGAGCCACATGCAAGGGTTATTGAATACAAAAGGACTTCAAACAAATGACACGCCCTCTCTAATGCTCCGAAATTACAAAAGACCCTCATTTATAGTCTGGCTGCCATGGCAACAAGTGCCATCTCGGCTCCCATCTGATATCAGAGAGAGGAACATATTTCTGGCAGCTCTCACACTGATTTATGAGAACCAGACGGGAAGGGGAAAAAAATGCTCAGCCATCGTGCTTTTGGTCTGCGCTCTGATGCTCACCGCAAAGTATGACATCATTGTGTCACATGACTGGCGGACGCCTTCATACAACACGACTCATACAGCTGGCTTTTTCTTAAAACCATTTACACCACTGGATATGTGGTTGAAAGCTGCTTAGTGTAAATTCCCATGATCAGGAGCTGCACCTGTGACTTGAACTCACAGCCATCTTGTCACAAGGCAAGGTCCATAACCAGCAGGACACACTGTGCAGACCATGGTCCTGTTTGTGCTTTTGTTTTAACAGCTGATGCTGGGAACAAGGTAGGTGGTTTGAGTTTCTCCTGGTGGGCATGTGTGAGGCCTGTCACTTCAGTGCTTTCTGCCTCATTCCTAATCCCAGTGCTCTTCAGTCACACTGCTCACTTGCATTGGCCAGCAGTCACGCCATCCTGCAGCATCTCCTGCCTGATGGCTGAAGCTAACTGGGCTTGGTTATCATTTGACCAAGAACCTCCAGGGAAAACAGCTCTCCCCTCACTCAATGATCTCTGAAAGGCCCCCACCTGGGTCAGCTCTGTGAGACAATGCAACCAGGAGAAGCTTTGAAAAGGCTGGACGGCTCACAACCTCCAAATCAACCCTTTCCCCTGAGGGTTCCCTAATTTTAAAATACTTATTTAAAATTTTCAGAAACCGTTTGATAAATTTCATGGTCCCTGTTGGGTATTCATGTAAAATGATAACTGTAATCTGTAATCTGCAGTTAAGAAAACAGTGGAATTGTTACTGTGCTCTTTGTGGATGCGTGATGAGGAAAATGAAAGTGAATATTGAAAAGTTACAATGTTTCTTCATTCGTGCAACATTTTACCACTTTATCCAGAACTGCAAAGCAAAGTGCATCCCGATTGCATTAATATGAAACAGTACTGTAGAGTAAAATATTTATAAGCTTTATTTGTTATGTTGTTTGAAAGTACAGTATTTCCACTGCTACTTGTAGTCATTTAGTACATAAGACTACAGAAAACAATCTCTTTCATCTTGCTTAGGAGCATATTAATAATATTTCAAGGATATGAGTCACACTCCAACAAGCATATGTACGCATTATGTCAGCGATGTGTGACTGTTGAAGGTTTGTATAACGTAATTATATATGCAATTGCACATGTATGTCTACTCAGTGAGGCTACTGAAATGTAAAGTGGTTTCATATTTGGTCCAGTCTACCTACTTGCAATGCAAACTCATCCATTCTGCCTTAAAACTTCAGCTGCAGCTAATCCCCTGCATATGGTGGCCAACATGACCTGGATTTGAAAGCCTTTGTTTCCAAGGATATCTCTGAATTGGAAGATCCATTTAACATTTTCTTGCAGCTTATCTTTAGCTTTTCTCATAGATTTCAGAGTATTGTGGCTTGTTAAGTTATTCTGGTAACATCATATTAGATCTGGTTTTAGGTGATTTGCATACCTCCAACAGAGCTGGTGAAAACAATATTTTGTTTTTGTCCAATTTCATGTTGATTCTGAATTTGATAATTCCCTCTTGCAAACCCTGGCCCTTTTCCAAGGGTCCTCTGAGTTCAAACCAGATGAGCGCAGAAGGTTCAGATGTACGCAGAATGACACACAGTTCTTACTGAGAGATGCCAATTACTGCGGCGGGGTGTTCCAGCAGCCAGGCACCCTGTGGCCCCAAACGTCCCATCCCACCCCCCCCCCCCCACTCACTAATTGATGTACCTGATAGTGCATGATAGGTGGTAATGCACAAACGCAGGAGATTTAGTCATGAAGGAATCAATCTATTGTTCAGGAACTGTCACACTGGGTAGTATGCAAATTAGAAAACTAGGTTTAGAATTCAACAAGAATAATAGTTTTTGTATTTATGCCAGATACCTTTTGGAATCTGTTTATTGTTTTGTTTCTAACTTTTGTTGTTTTAATTATTTTTGTAGTGTGCGGAATCCAAGCCTTTAATCCTTTGACCCTAGTCCCAAAAGAAGGACAGAGGCTGTTTATGTGTTGACCTCAGGGAGCATTAATTGCTCTCCCTCTGGAATTCTCCGCCTCTGTTTTCCAAAAGTTTGCACTAACACCTGTTTCATGAATTCAAGGTGAGGGCATTCCTGTTCCAAGTGACTGCGTTTGAGGACACACGCTTATTTTGGTGTCGCGCAGAGGCAAGGGTTGTCCAAAGGTTGTCACGGTGCAGGCGGTGTACAGACTGCCGTGGCTGTTTTCCAGACGAACATCGTGCAAGGCGAGGCCGCACGACCCCAGAGCACCTTATCTGTCATTGTAACAGACGAGGGGTGGGTGGGGGGCTTGCATGAAGAACATAAAAAGCCCACAGCAGAGAACAGGTAATTCATTTTGTGGTGTCATACTACAATAAATCTCTGCGATTACACCAGCCAGACACACATTCATGTTTGCCCAGGGCTTCAGGAGGTACAGACATGTCTGTGTCTAGACCCATGAGAGAGCACAGTCTACTGGGAGATATGTTTCTAGAGAGGACATTGCCCTTTGACCCCCCCTGCTGCCCTTGCCAGCCAGAGGGGGTGATGTCACTCATGCGCAGAGGGTGGCTGTGCTTCTTTGATGACCTTTGACATGAGGCTGCCAGAAAAAAGCATATTGTTTCTCATTTTCAGGTAACTTGATCCACTAAAAATTCACGTCAGATTACGAATGGACGTAGATTATTAGGTCACATTGGAAAGGCACCATAGGCTGTTTTCAATACAATGAAAGATATTTTTTACCTTACTTTCCTTTAACTTACAATTGCCTCTTAATATGTATATTAAGCTGGTGCTTGAAATTCATGGCATATTTTCTAGAAAACAGTGATTACATTTTTGAAAATTAATAAATTATAAATGGGCATCAGAGCATGAATGTTATTATGCCATTCTATTAAACAATAGACATTGATGGTAATGTCTGTTCATGTGAACATGCAGTATAAAAAAAGACACTGAGATCTTAGGGGTGAGATCTCTGACTATAATCATGGTTAAATTGGACACACTCTCCCATGCAGCGACAATGGGTATTGCTCTGAACGTGACTCTTTGTCTGTCTGAACGGATCCATGCCATGGCATTAATTAACTTCATAAACATGTCATAAATAAATAAATAAATGAAAGAAAGAGATAAATGAGAGAAGGAGGAGCTGAACACAGCGGTGCCAAAAGAAACGGCCCTGTCTGACAGAGCTCTTTAATATGAAGGGAATTAATCAGCCTCACTGGGGGGTGCAGATCCTCCTGTCACCTTCAGTCATGGCTTGTTAACATTTCTCCATTTCTTAAATACACTTCAAGTAGTGTATCATCGTTATTTCTATTACTATTTCTACTACTGCTGCTACTGCCGCTGCTATGGATCTTTTCATTATTGTCATCATTATCACGGCGATTAAGTAGAAGACCTCATCTATGCCAGCTTACTGTATTTGAAATAATTAGCATGAAACTGTGAACAAGACAGGTGGTGATGCTCACAAAATTTAAGCATAATCCAATAAAATGTGTAATGAATTAAATCAAGATAATGGGTTAAAAATCAGGATTTTCGCAGTCAAGTAACAAAGGAAGTCCTGACAGGAAACAAAAGAGTGACAGACCGACATAGGGCAATGTCTCACAGCTCGGTGTTCTCAGGGTGTGGGGCAGGGGTGCTAAATGACAGCGAGCCGGGTGCGACCCCCGGAGCCCCCCGGACCTTAGACACATTAACGAGATGAGCGCAGACAGTCGCCGGAGGCCCCCAAATCAAAGGGGCCTCCTCTTTTACACCCATCACTCACATTCTGATTGGTGAGAGCAGGCAACAAGCTGGATCATCTAGGGCAGAATCAACAGAACTGAAATCTCAAATACGGAGGCAAAACAGGGCCAGAGTCCAGTGCCCTTGCTGTGGCGCCCCCTAGAGGCGAGGCCTGAGAGTGGTCATGCAGGGACCACAGTGCTGCTGGACTCCGGCCTGGTTATCCCAGCGGTACTGTTCCTTTCTCAGCAGATGGTTCCACTCTCCGCCAGACCCGGCCCAGCAGGACCAAAGCGGGCCCCCGTGGAGCGCGGTTCCGTCTGGACGGGCGAGGTTTGGCCGACCGTAGAGGGAGGGCGCCGTTGCCAGGAGAGCACCGAGCCGCCATGGAGATAAAGTAAAAGCCTCCGCGCAGTGCCCAGCAAGCGGGGCATCTGGACCGGGCCAGGGCGGGCTGGCAGCGGGCCGAATCGCCTCTTTCGCTCCGCTGGGAGGGGGGAGGGAGAGGGGGCCGCGGAGGCGATGCTCTCTGCCTCACACGGGGTGTCACTCCGCAGCATATGGAGGCACAGGGAAGCTGTGAACTCACTCCAGGCAGGGGTGCCAGCAGGTGAACCACAGAGCCCACACTGCAGAGATTACTGAACTTTATTTACACTCTCCTACACTGCAGGAGCTGCAGGGACTGTGGGTGTGCTGGTGCAGAGACAAAAACGCACGCTGGCTACCCTAGCATCGTGTTGCAGGACATTCCACTGATTACTCCCTGTTAAAGTACACCTGAGGACTTTTCGGCAAAACTATCAACAGTTCACCCTATTTCACTTAATGTTCATATCAAAAGGAGCTTTGCAGAAGAAATTGTTGCTCTGCACAATTAAATAAGAAAATCACTTGGATATATCAAGCGTATACCAAGTAATTGTCCATTACAAATTGGAGTCATAAATGCCTGATTGGTCCAACCAAACACATACTGTATGACTGTGCAAGTACAAAAAAATAAAAAGTTTCCAGACATTCAGCCAAATCTGAACACTGCAATCTACCAGCTGATTTTGGCCTCCAGCCTGTGGGTGTTTTGCTTATTTAAAACACTTAAAAGGAAATCCTGCCCTATTTGTACTGTATCAATAAGCCTTGCACATTATCCATCTGAATCCATTTGATTATTGTCTTTATATCAACGCCAATTATGGAAATGAAGGCTGACCACTGTTTCAATTAGGCCAAATTTAGCAGCCGAATCTCTCTGATCAATTACTCTGGGTGCTGAACTGATTAGCCACTCAGACCCACCGTGTTGGCTGATATCTGCCTTTGAAAAGGATTAATGCTGTGCAGAATTTCACAGGGGACTGATGGGACATGAAGTTCACATCTGGTCTGGGCTTCAAGGTCCCGTCAGTACCATCTCCAGATGTCGTGAGGCTCAACCTCGCATGCTGTCTGATACAGTACTAAACCCGTCAATATTGCTCCCTGTGTGGATGTTTAGAGAAACACATGAAAGCCTGCATTGACCTTTTCCTGTGAGTCCCTTTACTGGGTTTTTCAGTATGCAAGAGAATCTAACAACTTTGTTTTCTGTAGAAGTCACACAGAAGTTCTCTGCTTGCAAACTAGCTGCACCCAGTACCTGGCATGTAGGGCCAAAGACCTGTCTGTTGCACCCAGCCAGAATACTATTCAGAAAAGTGACTGCAGTTTACCTTAACGCTCGTGGTGTGCACAGTTTTGGTTAATTCTCAGCGTGTGAACCATCCGCTTACTATTCAGGCAACCTGGTTTCTGACTGTAATCACTGTCTGAGCCTCAAAGGAATAGAGATGGCCTTGAGGATGGGAAGAAGATTGAAAGTATCAAAGAGGCAGCTGTACCCTGTTGTGCGAAGCGAGGAAGATGGAAAAAACGCACAAAATTACATGTCATCACCGGGGAGATAGAGCCGGACGGAACCAGCCACCGCCAGCTATATTAATCTGCGGAAATCTCCCTTTCTTCATCTTCCACAAGACGCTTATTTAGTTATTGACTGAATCGGTGGGCAGGGAGACGCGGGGACTGGGTTCCTGAGCTTCAGAGCCAGCCTCTGAGAGGTTCTGCAACGCACAGCCACTGCAGGTACTTTCGGGCCCCAGAAACTGATCCACGATCATTTTAGCACCCCTAAACCCTAACTCTCCTCGCTGCTCGTGGCACTGTGTCTCAGTGATTAAAGTACCAGGCTGGTGATGGAAAGATTTGAGGGTTTGAATCCCAGGTAGGGCATTATGTTTTTACCAAAGTGCCCAATTTCATATTGTCATCAAGCTGTATATGGAAATTATTTGAAAATAATGTGTAATTTGCAAGCTATGAAAGTCATCCTGGTCACAGGTGTCTGCTAAAAAAACAAATAAGATACACAGAGTACTGATCCAGGATCACTTCTATCTGCACTGGTATAGTGGAATACTATATATTGGAAATGTATAAAACAACAATATCACAAACCCTCTCTGCAAAGGAGCTGCCAGTGCTTTGGCACAGGTCTGCCTGGGGCTGGTCTTCTGAACACAATGTGGATATTTTCATAAAAGCTTAGCACTCAGTTAGTTAGGTTTGATTCAGTTGTGAATTGAATAATGATCTTTATTTGCCATGTGTATATTTAATCCACACATTCTTTGTGAAATGTGCTGTGTGTAGGTGTGTTTGTGATTATAAAATACTAAAGATAGATTACATTCAAAGTATTTGTGAATCTTGAACAAATTCAGGGCAGCTATGTCAATTACACTTAATTAGTTTTTCAATTAGTTATTGCAGTCCTCACTGAATGACTAATTACTCTTAATCTGAAGCCTGTTTTTTAAAGTTTATGTTTGCACATGGGAATAATATCTGTTAACTGATGCCTGTCTTCATTACCAGTTGCTCAAATTAAATCGAAATTATGAGAGCCTGTCAATGTTGGTGTGAAGACCACTAGAACTGATTCCAGGCTGAGCCCTTTCTTGTGTAGGGTTCCTTTAAAAGTCGGTGCGGCTTACCAAAAGTAGGTACACCTGAAAGGCTTTGTCCTTGGTTCGGTACAGAGGGATTAGGGAAACAGCAGGTTTGCCGTCAGTGGGAGCACAGAGAATGAGTGGACAGATGCTTTGCACACCGATGTTTCCGTTTTCAAAAAATACCAGTGTAGTGGAGGGTGTGGTGTATGCATGTTTTTCCATGTTTGTGTATTGTGACAGAGGGAGATGAGAAAATTCCGGAATCTGGGTGGGAGTGTGGCAGGTGCAGGAGCTGAGGGGAAGCTGACAAAAGAGGATACGGGGCACTCATTTGGGTACTGATGTCATCCGCTCACTGAGTAATGGTAGACCTACTGGGAGTAGAATGCACAAAAAAAGAGTGTGGGTCGTATTGTCTAATTAAAGAAATCCCAGGCTGTAGCAGCATCATCTGTCAGTCAGAAAAGGCCATAGCTGTGTTATGTGGCTAAAATAAAAGGCTATCAACAATGTTCAATATTTTTCAAATGGCAAATAAACTGCGAGCTGGCTTCTTACCACACACTTGTCACCGAGTACAAATGAGGAATGGCTGTTTCTGCTGAGGAAATACTCCATCTTACAGCTGTAATTCAAAATGCATTTTTTTGTTTCCTTGATGTGATGTTTTGGAGGGAAAAAAAGCCAAAACGCCAGCTGAATTTTCAGTCCCAGGTGTCAGTGACATCAGTGAGCATGCAGCCAATTTGGCTGAAAAAAGCCTAACCCGGTGACCCTGGCGCAGAGTCCTGACTGATGAAGAAAGTGTGCTCCACGTCACAGGTGCGTGTAACGAGGTCCTGTTGTGAGGTTGCCTGAGTCCCAGATAACCTCTGACCTCAGCAGAGAGCGGAGAACTTTCCCCTGTGTGGATGGAACTGTGTTTAGAAGCAGGATGGCAGTGGGTTCCTCATAATTAAGGGAAAGGACACAGGCCATGTGAGGAGTTTTTTTTTAAAATACTGGGACAGGGGCTAGAATGAGGACCCCTCATTTGCTCTTCTGTTGTGTGTGTGTGTGTGTGTGTGTGTGTGTGTGTGTGTGTACACACACACGCATTCCAGTCTATTTATTTGCATAAAACTAAAACCTGTAGTGAAAGTTTCTTGGCTGACATGGAAGGGGGATGGAGAGAAAGGGTGCTGAAACACTTACTTTTCCCTTCAGCCCCCCAAAAAAGGGTTTATACATAGCTTCTTTTAACACGCAATTGCTTTTCATAGTGCTTTATATGTCATTAGTTTCCCTTAATATCCTTAAAGAGGTGAGAGTGCTGAGATGCTGGGAGTATCTGAGGTTAAGTCTTAGAACACATTTAGCCAAAATGCCTTGAGTAACACTATGGCAACACTGTATGTGATCGAAGAATTTCATTGTGAAAAGCTTCAAAGATTATTTTTCTTGTTGCAAAAATCTTGCTCTGAAGGGCCACAGTCCATCTGGTCCTCCATCTGGCCTTAAATGTCTAACATTCTCAAAAACTGGATGAAACGGTCAAGGTGGTGTAATTAACTGGCAGTAATTAGTTGAATCGAGAACAGACAGATTTTAAAACGCATTATTAGGATCTGCTACAACACTATTAGGGTCTGTAACACTTAAGTATAAATGTTAGGTGTTATATGATGGATGGCATACTAGCTGTTCTCTAGCTGTGTTCTTCTTATGAAACATGAATTTCATATCTGTTACCATGGCAGCATTGTAAATTGTCTGCCAAATGAATGACCAAGTATGATTATTTTTTTGATAGCTAAATGCTACTCTGTTGTAACAACCACCAAGCAATAGAACTAGATAGCTAGGTAAATGGGACCATTTCTGATCGTGGATCAGCTGTTATGGGAAAAAAGCACCTTCACCTGCCTCAGAGGACACAAGTCCACACTGTACCAAAAACACATTTTATGAGCCACTCAGCAGACAAGTTTGAAGATTTCCCTTGAGAAGCCATCTGGAGTAATTTACAGGCACTCTGCTTATTTATATTAGACAGCATGGAGCATGCAAAACAGGAACTATATAACTGGGACTGAAAGGCTGCCTAATAAAAAATAATGTATACTGCAGCTGAATTAATAGCTATTCAAATGGACCGTTTCGATCCGCAGACAAAGCAAATAAATGGCAGTTCATTAAAGATTAGTGACAAACCCCCCCCCCCTCATTAGCTGAAGCATCTCCCACAAAAGAGGAGAGGATGATATATCCAAGACCTGCTGCAGTCTCAATAGCTGAAGCTGATGACTGCAGCATCCTTTGTGCTGTCATTGTGTCTATATCCACACTGCAGGCCAAAACGCAACAATCTGTGGATACCTGCCTGAAATAAGGCAAAACTGCTTTCAAAACTGTCATTTTTCCAGAGAAGATATATAGGGGATAATTACAAAGCCATGATAAGACTGCCATGGCCCATTACCCTTTTACACTGTAATAAAGCTCTTCCAAGACTAATGTTATTTAGAAACGGATCCTTTGTCCTGAATATGGCTGATTAATTAATGTTATGTACCATTCCAGGTGGGTACGCATATTTCAGTGTCTAGACTGTGACACACTTACAATCCTCTGTCATTGCCAGTCTTGAGGACATCAACACCCACGTGTTAATGGCTCTTATGCAAGAGTTTTTGTTCTCTCTGCAGCCTGAAACCACAAAACTCAGATTCAAAGCCGTACTTCAAAGGTCTCCAATGCTGGTTTACATAACCTGTGTCCTTGCATACGGACACTAAAAGTATGTGGTATGTTAATTGAAACCTTTGTATCTTTGTTTGTTTGGTTGGAAGAGCGGGCAGATGTGAATTCAGCTCGGAGGTGAGTGTTTTCTAAGTAGGCCCTCCAGACTGATTGCCTGTTGTCTCTGAAGAAGTAGCTCTGGGAAAGGAGAGTGAGATGAAAAGACAGTTGTCCTACGAGGGCGACACCGTCATTGCCACGAGTGAACCGCGTTTCCCACAACCCCCCACTGCTCTGACAAGAGAAATCTAATTTGATTTCAAGTGCCTCCCACAGAATTCCATGGCGTGAGGTCCGTGTTTAATGGAATGTGCTTTTAACAAGATACATCTAAAAGTAAAGGGGCTGTTTGATCCTGCTTCATGCGGCTTCACGCACAGTGACAAAGGAAAAGTTTGCCGTGACCCACAGGGCTAGTAACTGCAAACCGGTGGTAAGGGATTTAAAAAGGAGCGATGGCTTCAACGGGCTCCTAATTTTAATAGGGACATGAGCACAGCCAGGAGTGCATCCCACAAAGAGCAGCATGATATATCACTGGTAATTAAGAGGAAGAAAGTTCTCGCGCCCGTCCTGCAAATCAAAGCATGAGAAATTCGGCGATTGTTACGCAGAACCATGCTGGACATGAGGTTCAGAAACAGTCATATAACGCACAAGAGAACAGCCCGGGGAGCTCTTTAATAATGGAAGCTCTCCAGCTACACTCAGGAGAGAAGAGGAACACACTGGACACACTGAGCCCTTCAGAAGCAGTGACAGCATGGAAGACTGAAAGAGAATGAGAAAGAGAGAGAGCAAGCGAGAGAGAGAGAGGAGAATGGAGAGACCAAACTGGCTGCAAAAAGGCTCTTTCTGGAAAAGACAATGGAAAACATTGTGTGGAGAGAGAGACAGAATGAGAAAGGGAGACAGGGAGGGAGGGAGAGAGGAGGGGAGATCTTGGACAGATTAGAATGAGAATGTCACATCGACTCTCTTAGTCCCCATGCCGACTACATTGTATGCCATCGATTGCCCGGATGTATAAATAACAGGCAGAGAAAAAATCATTTGCAATTTCCCAGGCAGGCAATCAGGGGTCCAGAAAAGCAGCTGGATGTTAAAGCCTGGAAAATGTGCTCTGAGAGAGAGGTCAGAAGACTTTGGGGTTCAGATTAAAACAACGACTTCAGCCATCTCTGCAGTCTTTGGGTAATTAGGGAAAAGGCATCAGCCTTATTTGTTGCTTTGTTTGGAAGACCTTGCACATGATAGTGTCTTTTCTAGGATTTAAATCGTGAAATGCTGAAGCTTTACATTTATATACAGCTGAATCTCCCAGCGGAAAAGCTAAAGATCCAAATGCAAAATGGGGCCAGAGATTTCAGTTGTTCATCCTATCTGAGACCTTAAAAATGCTCCTCAGTGCAGTGACATTATAAAAAATGCAATCTGCATAGCTAATACTCCATAGCAGGTGAGAAACCAATGTGATTTAGAAGGGAACTACATCAGAATGGAAAATAAATGTGTTTTTTACCTGCAAAATGAGATACTGGGTGCAAAGAAAATTGGAGTTTGTAGCTGCAGTAATCCTGTCAGTACTGACCTCTCTACATTGAGGTCTATGCAAATTAAGTAGGCTTCCTCTTATCATGAAAGGGAGACTGCTTTCCGTAGACAGCTTTATGCGCCGGTATGTGTGTGCGTATGTATTTGTGTGCATGTGTGCACATCGCCGGTGTGTGCATTTCTAAGATGTAGTGGCAATCTGTGTTGGCTTTCTGGTTTTACCCTGTCAGGACAGCATAATGTTAGGCACAGCAAGTGAAATTGATGCATATTTGCTTGTGAAAGTAGGTTAGGAATGTAAAGTGCAGTAACGACCCCCTCCATGCACCATCGTTCCTCCAAACACAATCTCATGCCATGTGCTGAGGGCCTGTCGCAGCTGTCCCTTCCCAGGCCATTCGACAGGCAGCCCAGGGCCGTTGCAGTGCCTTTCACTCCCCCAAACCATGACGCTATAGCGCAGAGACGTCCTCGGCTCGTCTTGACTTTGAGAACGGCGATGCCTCGTGCAGGGGTCGGCTCAAAGCGAGAACAAAACAAGATGTTCTCTGCGTGACAAGTAACACATCCGCTTCTGTCACATAACAGCTGTTTACCTGTATGTTTCATGTCTGGTTTCTGTGAATGTGCTGTATATCCACAATGAAGCTTTTAATTATTCAGAGTCTGAAGATGACTGCTTTTCTTTGAGAGCTAAAACATTCTGAATTTCCCAGCAGCATGATAATAATAACTTCTACTATGAAAAAATGAACATGACAATGATTATTATGTTTCGTGTTAATGAATAAACGAATACATACCTACATACATACATAAATACCTACATACATAAATAGGTGCTAATATGACCTGGATGAATTAGCAAAAAAGTCACTAAAAAATGAAAATGATATTATAACAATGAATTCAATTCAAAGACAACTTTTAATTATCCCATTTATTTAATCCAAATTCATTTAATGCTAAGCTTGTGACTCACAGAGTATGCTTCTGTTGATCAACAGCAAGCATAATAACATTGAGAGTTATTTTATTCATGCATGTGCTTTTTCTAAATGAGAGGTATCTGATATTTGGGGAACTTTTTGAGTGAAAAAGTTTATAATGATAGAATGTGCATAGTCAATGAAACCAGAGAGCTGTACTCGAAGTTGAACTTTGGGGCTTTGGGGCTTCAGGGCATAGGGGCTTAGAGGCTGGTTGGGCATACTAATCTCATACAGCAGGCTTTCTCTGTATGGCCAACCAAACAGTGTCCCTCAGTTTTACTTCCACGCTGGGTGATTTACTTTCAGTAAACCTGTTTAGCTTTCTGTTCATTCATCTCCACATTTTTAATTAATTCTCTTTCACTTCACTGTTTTGCAACCTACTGTGTCGCTAATACTCCTAGACACATTTTTTTTTAGCCACACAAAAATACTATTCATGCGTTTGGCCATGCATGCTGTAATACTTGTTATCCAAGCAGGCTATTTGAATGAGGAGCTGCTTCTTTGCCAGATATAATTGGAAAAAACGAAATGCTTCTCTGCAAAACTAGTTTGTTGGAACTGCTGTGAAAAAATTCAATGTGCAAAAGCATGCCATGATTCTGCCAAAAAAAAAAAATTATGTGATCTCTGAGATGTTGATAGAAATTGAGAAATATGCCGTGGTAAGGGTGTCTGAATTCCCTGCCTTTCCGGAAAATTCCGTAATGAACAGAAGCCCCTGCACTGAACAAGCGGATGTGGCACAAATTACTGGTTGTGCAGGGAGCACGGCTGTCGCCTTTTGACAATCCCTCTCCAACAACAAACAAACATCAGCAAAGCGGCTTTACTCTTCCGTTTATTTTAAGAAGTATTCTCTTCTTAAATTCTGAGAGGTTTTTTTTGTGCCCTCAGCCAGAGACAATAGACCACAGTCAATGGCTGTCCGTTGCTTCATAGCACTGGGTAATGAACGCGTAGCCCGCTCTGGGAAATGAAGGGTTCCGGCTGGTGTGTTTCGGTTCGAGGAGGAACGCAGGGGCTGACATCTCCGCAGCAGTGGGCTGCCCTGAACAGAGACAGGCTGAGCGGAGGCTCATTCATGCCAAATTTAGCCACATAAAAGCCCTCTTTATCTCCGGGGAGCGTGGCACAGGGCGATCATTAACAGGGCACCTCTTTGAGCGCGCACTTCCTCCCTAATAACCACGGGCAGCCAACAGGAAAAAACATCCACAATGACCCCGTTCTGCATTCATAAAAAAATATACCTCAATTAGCTCATACCACTGCTCACCCCCGGGGATAATTATAATCAATGACCTTTAGGAGAGAGTCTAATATCAGAACAAAAGCCCTCAAAATAGTCCATAGTGCTGTCCATAGAATTCAATTTTCAAACATCCATAAAGAGGAGACACATGCCCTCTGAAATGTTTCAAAAAGTGTTCATTTAGAGTACCACATCCAATAGATGTGAGCCTTTTTATGCAAGAGATCCATGGCATTACTTCAGTGGACCAGCATCTGCAGGGACAACAACATGTGCACTGCTCTATACGGCCTCAGGAATATGCAGTGATTTACAGATATGTATTCCCTGCTTATGAATCACCAAACAGAAACAGCACACTGCAATTCCCTGCCCTTTTTGTGTGAATCACGAGGCTCTTGATGCAATGTTGCCTTCACCAAGTAAATAAATAAATTATAATAGAATAATAAATAAAAAAAATATATACATGAAAATGAAACAGGTGCACATTCAGGTCAGTGGAGGGATAATATATATGGAATGGCACATGAAATCAGAGACTGGTTAATTTACTTTCTCTGGTCTGTACTGAACTGTCCTGGTGTTTGGCCAAATATTCCTCTTCACTCCTCTGCTGCCAGGTGTGACAGACCAGACAGAAACCCAGGTACTGTTTTTAAATTGTGCGTGCGTGCGTGTGTGTGTGTGTGTGTGTGTGTGTGTGTGTGTGTGTGTGTGAGTGGGGGGTGGGGGGTACAGAGTGAGTGATGGTGGGTTGTTTTCATACAAGATGGAGGGATGACCCCCTTTCATGTACATTACAGACCACCCTGAAGCTTATGAGTAATACCTTACAGAAGGGTCTGATTATTTGGAGAGAGACGAGGACCCTCACTTGGCTCCTGGGCTGTGGAGATGTCATCTCTTTATCGGTCCAAGCAGGCAAAGTCTGCATGTCAGACAGACGGATGATGGATCTCATGGAGCCGACCTTGGGGTGGGTTCTATATTTTATAAGCTACAACCATTCAACACTCTGGTCCGAGACAATACATTCGTGTCCACCTTGCTTTGGGGATGGTTAGGGAACTTGACTTGTTACCCGGAGGTTCCACATTCATATACTGAATGACACACTAATATTGTACCCATTTCACTTCAGTGAATATCCAACTGCTTAAAGGGATGATGAAATATTAGCCTTGCTTGTCTGATGCACAAATAACAAATTAAAAATGATGATATAAAACAAAATGGACTGCTGTTCTGCCTGCAGCAAAATATCAAATGCAGAAAAAGGTGGAAATGAGGAATGTGGAGTTAGAGAAACTCCAGGTGTCCAGAAGACCATTATGAAGACCTGATAACACAGACAACACAGTGTGAAAGCTCTCCCTTATTTAAAATACCACACGGCAATCATTTCTGTTGTTCAGGACATATGTCCGAATGATATTAAAATGGAGAAAAACAAACAGAAGAACAGAAATGGAAAAAATGAGGCAAGTCCGCTGTGGTTTTCAGAGCCGTATGTTACAGAAATGGTATGGCAGTAAGACGCAGACAGTCAGCTGTGGGTGGAGAAACCTTCCCTTCCCTCCCAGAATCCCCAGCTGCTAAAAACCTTTATTACTGTGACACCCAGACAGCACAGTTTCAATGGAAAGCAGGCCTTCAGCATACGGAAGAACTTTAGAAAGCTTAGCAACAACCTTTCACTGTCCTCTTCACACTCAATAAATAAATAAATACAAAAGGGGACAGAGTAACAGTGGCATAAATCGCTTGTAGATTGCCCCTCTCTTGCTTCATACCTTAATATCTATGTTCCTTACTGACCTGTGGCGTGGCTACAAAGGTCGCAGAGAGGTCGCCAAAAGGTCACAGATTCGTTTCATTTCATGCTCTTCCTACAGAGGTTAGCTTTACCTATGGGTTGACCTTTCTCTGTCTTCTTCTGACTCATTTTCACAGCATGTCATAACTCCTGTCACTGAACACAACAAACCAGAGAAAACGTCATTTTTTAACCACAAATGGGGACAAAAGAACTGACCTGTGGATTGGCTGATGTACTTGGTTTTACAAGGTAGAATTACTCTGTTTCCTATAGTTCTGTTCCTCTTTGACTTATTGCGATTATACTGGGGTTGTCATTTGAGTTCTCCATGGAAACGGGGGAACCTGTCAGGGTACCTCTGTCACATTACAGTGATAGAATGCCCGCCCACTGTTCTAATGTTCCCACATGTGTTCTCCAGACAAAGCACAGAAAAGACAAAGCTGCAACCTCAAGCGCTTTCTTTATGTGGAAAACACACACACACACACACACACACACACACACACACACACACACACACAGAAAACAACAGTGAGAAGGATTTCGTGCCCTTGTTGTGCCTTCCCAGAAGGGTTCCGGCACTGCTGAGGCCGGCAGTGCACAGCTGATAAATATACAATGCAGGACGTGCAGGATCATGTGTTATGATATATGACAGGCCTGGGCAGCTCTGGTCCTGGGGGTGTTCCTGGGTTTTGTTCCACCTGAGCTGTTAATCACATAATGGGATTAGCTATTGCGGTGCATTAATGCAGGTGACCATGAGCTGCAGGTACACAGCATGTCACTATTCAGATGGAATTACCTGCATTAATTTCATTTAATAACTGATCAAATATCAAAATCAAATAAGAAAGATTTCGGACAGAAAAAAATACAGAAACATGTCTGGCTCTCCAAGACCTGAGCCATCTCCTCCATAAATGATCACAAACACAGTAGGATATAATTAAGAGTACATACTAATATTTGTGAAGTATAGTACATGTTTCTGATCAAGTTTGAAGTTCAGAAAATGTTGATTTGTTGTTTTATATTTGTGCAGTCCATAGAGATATATTGTGATAATTTTTCACTCAAACCTGAGAGTATTTATTCTCTTCACACATGTTGGATATAGCATGTGCTTGTGATATAAGCTGTGATGTCATTGATACTTGAATGACATGTTCTTACACAGAGGATAAGGTTGTTTTCTTTTTAATCTTGTGATGCCCCATTACACTGAAACGCTGTCAATGCCTCAGTTTAAGCACACCTTTGGGAGCATTATGCAACTTGAGCATTCTGTCACTTCATTACTGCCTCCTGGTGCACATGTGCATTGCATTTGAGCTGTTAGAGCTGTGTCTCAAGTCTCTCTCCCTCTCTCTCTCTCTCTCTCTCTCTCTCTCTCTCTCTCTCTCTCTCTCTCCTCTCTCTCTCTCCCTCTCTCTCTCTCTCTCCCCCTCTCTCTCTCTCTCCCTCTCTCTTTCTCCTCTCTCTCTCCCTCTCTCTCTCTCTCTCTCCCTCTCTCTCCCTCTCTCCCCCAATCTCTCCCTCGCTCTCTCTCTCTCTCTCCCTCTCTCTCTCTCCCTCTCTCTCCTTCTCTCTTTCTCACTCTCTCTCTCTCTCCCTCCCTCTCTGTCTCTCCCTCTCCCTCTCTCTCCCTTTCTCTTTCTCTCTCTCTGTCTCTCCCTCTCTCCACCCACTCTCTCCCTCTCTCTTTCTCACTCTCTCTCTCTCCCTCTCTCTCTCTCTCTCTCTCTCTCTCTCCCTCTCTCTCTCTCTCTCTCTCTCTCTCCCTCTCTCCCTCTCTCTCCCTCTCTCTCTCTCAGGGGAGAAGCAGGTGTGCTTTTGGAGCAGAGGTCAGGGAGCAGGCAGAGGACACAGTCGGAGCTCAGTGTGAGGGGCAGGCTGGGGCGCTGATGATCAGGCCCTGGTTGTCACGGGGACAGAGGAGCCCAGGAGATTGACAGTGAGCAGCTGTTGTAGCCGAGGGTGCCACGGCAACCGGCCCAGCTAGACCGCTGGGCTCTAATAAGGTTCCAGGCCCCACAGGTCTGAGAGACAGCAGAGCTGCCGGCCAGTGCCGGGGACAGCCAGCTGCAGCCACCGGAGGGGAAGGGGCTTGTCCTGAGAACAACAGGATGCCTGGCAGACATCATCAGCCTGACTTCAACTATTATTATCGTTATTACTATTAATATGTTAATATTAATTAAATACAATATTAATAAATAATTGGTGTATTAATAAATGTACTAATATAACTAATATAAAATAAATAATATATTAATATAAAAATTATCTTCATTATTATTTGCATTCATTCATTTGTGAGGCAGACACCCCTGTTCAGGGTGATGTACATTGATTTACACTGGGCCCATTTGTACAGCTGGATATTCACTGAGGAGGTGACTGCCAGTGGTGCAAAACTGTGGAGGTGAGTGTTTACAAATGTCACCTGTCTGTCTGCTGCGTTTCATCAAATCCAGGAGTCAGAGACTGTGGTATTTCACCTTGCCTGAGAGAAAACAGTGACAATGAATGATGGGGTCCACATTTTGTTTCAGAAATGATACATCATATCATCACTGTGCACTAAAACTTGAAAATTGGCAAAACCATAATTGTTCCTGAATTTTGCTCATTGTGCTGCTGAATCTTCTTTTTTTTCATTTACAAATCATGTTTTTTTAAAAAGATGTGGCTGGATTCATATTTATTGCTCATATTGATTTGTGATTTGTTTGGTGTGTGATATTAGTGTTGGGCAGTGTTCTCTCGGATGACTCACCCTTCGTCCTCCTCCCTCATCCTCCTACTTCATCGATTCTGAGATGCAGGTCTACAGAGTTATGATTTTTTTGTGGGTGGGGGGGGGAGAGATTTCAGAGCAACCAAAACAGGCGATGCAAGTCGGGCATCTGCAGCTCATTTGGATCGCATGCACGTGGGAAAATCATCAAGGGACAGATGGGACCGAACATGTTCAGTTCTGGTGAGGACACGGAGCTGCAGGCTTGCCATGTGCCCCGCGTGGCTGAACCAGAATGCCCGCAAGGATGTCCGTCTCGCAGGTTTTCTGAGGGAAGGCCGGTGTGAATTTCGTAAGGTGTTATGACACCTTCAAGCAACTGTCAGTTCTTGGAGGGAGACATGATGAGAATCTGTGTGTTCTGTGGGAAGACACTGTCG
This sequence comes from Megalops atlanticus, assembly GCA_019176425.1. Classification (NCBI taxonomy): domain Eukaryota; kingdom Metazoa; phylum Chordata; class Actinopteri; order Elopiformes; family Megalopidae; genus Megalops; species Megalops atlanticus. The sequence continues at coordinate 2,620,949 of CM032887.1, read as the reverse complement.
CTTCTGCAGTGCTATGCAGGCAGAACATCCAGCTCACGGATGGAAAGTCTCCTTCGATGACAGATATACGAGCAGAAACTTCACAAAGACGCTGCCTTTAGTGAATCAACATCCACTTTTATGGGTTTCAGAGCAGTGGCATTAGAGGAAAGTGACAATTTCAAGGGGTTAAGGACTGAGAGCAGATTATTGATTACCTGGCAATTACACCGAGAATGAAGTATAAATCAATTTTCTGTCCAGCTTACCAGGGCGAGACGACCGCACAGTCAAAGCACTGCAACAAAAGCACAGAGATAACTGAATTTCCTCTAAAATATCAGATTGTCTTTCATTTCAGGGAATCCAGTTATGCACCATGATGTCTTATTTTCCATTAAATAAATCGCATCATACGGAGCGAACATGTAAGAAAAGCGTGGCCGGGGAGCTCTCGGATTCAAACTTCAGAACGTGGCATTTGTCATCAAACTTGCGCACTTCTAGAATCTTGTATCTAAGCAATGGAGAGCAGTCAGAGTTTGTCATCTGATAGCCAGTAGCATAGCAACCACAGCAGCATTGATGGCTCTTAAAGGAACAAAGCATCTTCTCGCTTTGAAAGCTCACAAGTCAAGTACGTTGCTTAAAAACCGGCCGAGGGGAGGGATCTGGAACTAACTGGTGAAATCACGAGGTGTTGATGGTCTTTGAATTACAAAAACTTGCTGAAATGAGCCCATGGTTGTTACATTCAATTGTTATCATTTAGCAGACATTCTTACGCAGAGTGACTTGCATATGTTACAATTTTTAAATGTTTATACAGCTTGGTATTTACTGAGGCAATTCTGGATTAAGTACCTTGTCCAAGGGTACAGCAGCAGTGCCCCAGTGGGGAATCAAACCAGCAACCTTTTGGTTACAAGTCCTGCACCTTATCACTATGCCACACTGCTGATCATAGCCTTGAAATAGGACATTATGGAAATCAGGTTGTGGCTAATGGACGTTCACCTGTTCTCTGTCACTACAAGAGTGCCCCTGTTGGCCTCTTGTCACCTGAAAATGCATAGCTGTGGACAGAGCTGATGACAGTGTATCGATTGAGAACAGAAGGATTTTGAGGGTGGTTACAGTAGGCAATGTGCTTGGATCTGCTCCAGTCTCTGAGTGCAACAGAAGGCCAGCCCCCTCATCTCAAACGGAGGGGCAAACACGGAAGCATGAATATTTCATATCTGGGGTTCTGGTCAATGGCCAAGGCTTTACATCCTGCACTGAATGAATGGCTCCTTTTGAATTTTCCATCTCATGCTCCTCTCTGACAGACAGGCTACAGTTCTGAAGAGCTGCTGTCACTTACTGCTGGAAGTGCCCCTCTCAGAACATCCTGTGTAGACCCCTAATCAGCTCTCGAAACTTATACTCACATCAACATTTTTTTCCTGTCATGTAACTCAATTTTGATATTGATATTTTGAATATTCATATTTTGAATAATAAAGATCAAATACTTATACCTGAATTTGAGCGATATTACTGTGAAACAGCGACCCTGTGAAAGAGTCATATTTCTGAGCACAGAACAGAATTGGATCCTTGGAACATTTCAGAATGAAAGATGCAAACACTGCTCCAGTGCACCTTGTCTCTACTACTGGTTAACCCCCCCACCCCACCACTCCCCAATGTTTCTCCTTCACCTCCCTGACTCAGCCTCTTCAGTCTTTATGGTTTCCCCCCTCCTTTTATCCCTCCCCACACTCTGTCACTCTCTTCCCTCTTCCTTTCTGTCCTCTCTGTTTCCCTCTCCATCTCCTTATCTTTCATTATCATTATCATTATATCATTCATTCACACACACCCTCTTGAAACCCCTTACAGATGAGTCAGCTCAGATGATTCACAGGCTAAAACTTACCTGTGGTAACTCACTGATGATGCTCTGTGAATTAGTGTCTGTCCACTGTCCATAAAAGAGTACCCTTCAGTGGGGTAGTTTAGCAGACATCATTGACTATAATGGCATGCAACTTTTTTTTATAAACCCAGTCAAATTTTACCCCTTGGTGCAGTACTTACCAAATTACCTGAATGTGAATTTCCATTTCCATTTAGTCATTTGGCAGATGCTCTTCTCCACAGCAACTTACAATGGTGCATTCAACAGGGTGTAGCGCATTACATGTAAAGTATGCTGCTTTGGTAAAAATGTATGCTGCTTTTGGTACTTTTTGCATAAGAGGCTTCAAAGCTATCTGCAGGGATGCACCTCTTTCTCTACAGATGTGATCTAACGCTTGATTTCCTGAGGACGTGACGGGACGACCTTCTGTCAGCTGTCAGTTTGCTGAGAATGATCAGAATCAGAGACTTTGCCACCAGTGGAGGAACACAGCGGAGGGGTGTGTGCAACAGGAGTAAAAGCAAGGAGGAGGTTTGTCAGAAAAGAAAGTGTGCACTGAGAGCACAAAGTACTCATTAAGGCTTGTGTGTGTGTGTGTGTGTGTGTGTGTGCGAGGACCAGCCTCAGTAAACCTAACCAGCGCTATGCAGCCAGTCATGCTGATTGTAAATGCTTGATTGATTGTATGAGCAGCATTCTCACCATGGACCAGCCCCCATTATTTCCACTTCTGTTTTGCTCCTGATTCACTTGCCTATTGAGTATTTAAACGGTCTATAGAACACAGAACAACACAAGTATGTTCTGGAATATTTACGCTTTGTTCCCTCAGAACATTTTATTATAGGTTATAATGATTCGCGAACCATTGTATCACCATCTACAGTGATAATAACATGCAATTAGCTCCCGGAAAGAGATTTGATTCTCGCTGAGTCATGCCCCTCCAAGTAAGTCACCATGGCCTTTACAAAAAAGGAAAATAGCCCACAAATGATATGAGCTAACTTGAAATCAATCAACAAATCCCCTCATCTTTTTTAATTAGAGGAATGCTGTCTTAAATTTTATTGATGTTCCTAAACTAGAGCACAGAGGTCCCATGGTCTAGCAGGGAAACTGGAAGATCTTTTCTCCATCAACAGATATTGCATATTGGACTATAATTTTTCTGAGCTATTTGTTGGATGTGTCTGAGGATTCTTCTTCTTCTTCTTCTTCTTCTTCTTCTTATTATTATTATTATTATTATTATTATTATTATAAATAATAACAAATCCTTATCCAATAAGATTGCCTTGCACTTTTCCGTATCATGAAAGGTGTCTAACCAGAAAGATATGGGCCTGAGGTACAAGGTACAAGGTGTCATTATCACTCAGGGAAAACACTCCGGCTCTCATTCAGACATAAATGCTCTCCTCTGGAGCCCCCATGCTCCGACACAGCCGGCCATCCAGTAAATTGGACTTCGGCCCTGGTGTCCTAGCACTTCAGAGTGATGGGTCTGTCCAAGTCTCTATGGCTTTGAAGCAGGAGACGTTTTCAAAGGCACATTTTAAGTGAATTATACCCTTTCCATCACCGCAAAGTCCTGTCTTTAGTGATAAACTTTCGCAGGACAACTAGGGCCTGATCTTCCTGGAAAAATTGAAAAGATGTGTAATATTTAATATTTAATATTTATTTACTTACCTTCTTGATCATTAAAACAGCTGTGATTTGTATTTCTGTTTTCATCCATGGCTCAAGCTGAACCCAGCAGTGGGGTGGGGGGGGTCATAATTGGAAGCACAACCACTAGGATGTCTTTGAATTTGTGTTGTTAAATGTATTACCTGCTGTTAAGCACCATAGCATTTAAAATCAAAGTTTCCTCCCTGGTTCTCTGTGAAATTCATCTATTTCCCATGCAGACATTGTCTCAAGATATCACAGATCCTTTTTAACATGCGCTTTTCTTACTGTTTACCAGGTTCGGTTCAAGACATGAGTGGAGGTTGGTGCAGCATATCAACTAATTATTTCTGGGTGGAGCTCTCATTTAAAACCCAGGCCCAGATTTGTAAACAGTTTGGACATAATCTAGGTAGTAAACCTGCTGGTGGTTGTTTGGAAAGGTTTGTTGTTTGGAAATAATGGTGAAAGGGCTTTGTGGGGAAAAAAAGAACAAAGAAGAAGAGAAGCAATGGCATAAACATGCAAATAACTGTGTGCTTTAAGCACTGATGCGCGCGCAATTCGCAAATGCTCACTGTGTGTAATTCTAAGGTGTAGCTGGCAGTAATTGCGGGCCACATTTTACTCTGAAAGCAGGCTTCAATTTGCTGCAATCAGATGGTAAAAGGAACTCAGATGAACCACGTTTTTGCCATTGGAGAAATTGCTGGCGACCTCAGACCCGTTTCCTTGTGTCCATTTCTTTTTAGGGGAGTCAGTGACGTCTGCTGCAGGTGCTGTCTCTGGGCTTGCATCTCTGCCTACAGAGCTAGATGCCTTTGACAGTGTAAAAGATTCATTTAAAGTGTTCTACATTTTTTCCCCAGTTTCTTCCCCCTTCCCTATTTCTTTAGTTGTTTAATAACTTTATTTTATTTATGTGTGCACTTTATTGAAAGTGCCACAAAAGCAAAGATTTGTAAGTTCACAAATCTACTATCATAAATGATAGTCCTGCAGAGAATGGCCCCATAGATTTAACAAGAAATAGTACTGCTAGAAATACCAGTTTTCTGAGTCAATACCGTCTGAGCTCTGTCTGGGTTTTTTAATCATTATATTTTTTTTTATTGAAACATGCCCTCATCTCGAGTGGCTCACAGAACATCAAAATAGCACAAAGAATCAATAGCAATTAAGGAACTGCTGTATAGCTACCGCAATACATCCAAAACCTACAACCAGCACAGAACTAAAGTATTACTTTTAATCAACTACAAGTTTGCAAACAGCTACATCTTACACACACATTTAAGTGCAATACAGTCTGCCCCACACACCCTTCCTACAAAGAGAATGCTAACAGTGTCACAGCTTCCCAGACATCCCCAAGTACAAAACACCCAAATTTGCAGGTTCTAATAGCCTGAAGCATGATAGTGCTAACTGAACGACAGACAGGCACGGCTCAGCACTCAGGTTTGCTGCCAGGCTAGTAAGCTGAATCCTCAGAGGACAATAAAAAGGAGTGGATGATTCTGCCCGATTCTTCTTCTTTTTCTCTTGCCATATTCCACTGACACACAAACACAATTCCTGCAGCTTGCGCCAAGCATCGAACACAGACTCCTCACGCCTTGAAAAGCTCCATGAACATTAGGGCATCTCAGCCGTCTTGTTGTCAGTTGTCAACACGTTGGAGCACAAAAGGCTGATGGTGACAGAAAAGTTGGTTTCAGAAACCCCCCGACTTTCTCACATATACATAAACATTCTGGTACGGTTTGCCTGCAATTTTTTTTATGATTCATTTTTCAGATCACCTACCCACACATCGACACGACACAGTCATTGCTCACAACAGCCTGTGGTTCTATTTCTCTCTATCCGTGACAGAAAATAATATTGATGTAAATGGGTGAAAATGGGACTGGGTGCGAGTTTCAGGACTTTTCTTTCAGGAGTCTGAGCTCAGTGCTCTGCTTTAAACAGCACTCAGGACTGCTGTCTGAGAAAAATGATCACTAATTTACCAATCAGTTATCATTTACCATGCACACCCATCACTGGCTCCAAATGAGTTTTACATTTTCAAGGCAAAAAAGTAAGCCCTGAAAAATTAGTTCAGAGCATATCAATATTGAACATATTGAAAGGACAGAAAGAAAGTCGAATGACTGTTATGTCCAACCATACACTTTCCCCGTGTTGTAGAGTTTTCAAAAAAATTCTTCAGGTGTCTTCTGAGGATAACCCCAATTTGCATTAGACTCTTTCATTATAAGATCCTTCAGTTGTAGATGTTTCCTTCAGTTGAAACATGAATTAAGATCATCTTACCACAATGTCCCACTCAGACTTTCATTGTCAGGGGAAAAAAAGATGTTCAATAACACTGTGCTCGGTACTGATTTATCAAAGGGACATTGATGGACACAGCCAAATAAAAAGGCACCACTCAACCTGATGGATATGTTTTCAGAACCAAATGCCTCCAGACTAAGAGATTCATTAAGTCTTATCTTTACACTATGATATTCTAATAAGCTTTACATTGATTTATGAGACTAGGGGCTTGAAGATAAAATGAAAATCTATTTTTTAATCAAGGGCATGAATTATTTGATGGCATTTTTTATAAGTGAAAGTGAGGGAACTTTTCTTGATCAGGGATGGGGAAGGTTAACAGTATGACTGTCTGAGTCTGAGTTTACTAATGTTCTGCAAACTTGGTTTAAAACATGCAAAGGAAAATGTTCAGTTATTCTGAGATCAATGTTTTTAGATCTGTAACCTTTTGACTCCGCTGGAAACACATAATTAAATAAAACACGTAACATTACATAATGCTTAATTGAAAGCATTTATTAAATGATGGTGCAATGGTTTGTGTTACATGCTACTTATCTCAAGTAATTTATATGACACTAATGAGTAATTATATGGTACGATCATCGCTGTTACTGGTAATTACTGACTGTTTAAATGAAACACCTAGAGTATTTGTGTTCTTAGCGAGTAATTCCCATAATTCAGAAGGTAAGCTTTATGAAACTAATGCAAATAAATGGTAACTTAACTTCTTTCAGTAATTACTTACTGTTTCTGCCACATAATCTGTCCAAATAACTGCAGAGATTCCTCTGTTTCCTCAAAAAACAGACAAACAGGACATTATAATGGATTCTGTCAAATGGTTTTCTTTTTAACAGGTGCAGCATGAAGCAGGAAATTAATTAAGAATGCATTTGCGTGACCATTTCTGTTGCAGGGATAGCTGTCTGCTCGATTGAAGATTGAACCCGTAAAACATGGAAGCCGAATAGTTTGGTTAGAGTGGCAGAGCAAACAGTGGCAGTTACATTGCATCAGAGTGCCAAAGATGTCTTTGGAACCTCCTTGGGTGTTAACAAACCATGCTGTTTCTCCAGGTGATACAGTGATCTTGCTACATAATTATTCATTAGTTGAACAATAATTATCTAAGCACCAATTCTTACCAGGTAGTTTTCTAGTATGTACATCAATAACTGCATTGCCATCACCAAGTAATGATTCCTTGATTTATCAGTATCAGTTAAGATTGTTACCCTGTACTTCCCTGGTAAATACCATGTCATAGCATACCATAAGGTGCCAGCAATGCTGTAGTCTCATAGGATCACAACAGATAGTTTTGTTAAATACACATTCATGCCAAAAAACCTGAACATAAATTCTCAACTGCAGAATAATACAGGCAAAATAAAAAATACAGACAATACCATAGTTCATAAAAAAGACAAATATTAACCTAATGTTAAAGGTTTAATTGTAAAATTAGAACACTCACACTACCACTGAACAGATGCAAACTCAAGCAGAATTTTAGTAGTATTTCTGGTACTTATGAAACACTGGTCTCACCTAAAAAGACCTTCTCTTCAAAATTGCACTAAAATTTCACAGTGTGTTTACAGGCAATTTTTCAGTTAGTTTTCTCTGTTGTCATTTGAACTTCAATATATATATTTTAGATAGACAGACAGACAGAGCAATGTGTTTTCTTCTCACTGTACAAATGGCACCATCTGGTACCCTGACAGACTGAACCATCTGTACCAACTACATTATGTTCTATTAGTATTGTCACTTGAGACAAAATGTGCTCAGTAAGTATATATATAGTACCTATGAGTACCTTGCCCTTTTTAACTTTGAGGATATATTTGTATAGCTGTATAAAAATAGATCTGCTATTAAAGTCACAGATATCAAAATAACATTGCAAAGTTACAGCAAACAGTTGGGAGGTTTGGAAATGACACAAAGTTTGAGAAATAATATTCTCTTCAGATGTTATGATTAGACACAAGACCAAGTTATACAAAAGAAACATTGCTTACCATTGCTTTTGACTAGTATTTGTTCAGTTTTTGTGAGCAAATCTGGTGCCAGATCTTCAGAGGTTTGACTGACACCGAAATTAATATCAGTGTAATATTCTTATAATACTAATGGATGTTCCAGATGAAGATTCGTGAGGAGAATTTTCAGACAATCCCCACGCAATTACCCAAACCAAGACAGTCTGGTCCCACAGACGACTGTAAACGTCCCACTTTGCACTTCCTCTCTGCATCAGCTGTTAATGACATCCATCCTCCACCACATGTCCTCCCTTTCTTTTCCCTGTTTAGGAGTTCCACATGTGGGGGGGTCAATAATCTTGGCCCAAAGACAAGTACCATCCCTTTGTCCAACTCCAAACCACATTAAAATACCCCTATCACCACATCATGCACAACTGATTGTATGATTTGACTGTATGGAAATTCATATCTACTGAATACAAAATCAAAAAATAATAGAGAAATTTTTAAAAAGAAAACTTAAGAACAGGCAGCTGTCTCTATTTGCAGGGAATGCATTGTTTTGAAAATAATTCACTCCTGTAGTGTATTTTTCTGTATTATATGGATGCAAACTTTTATGTGTGCACATATTCCACACGTTTTAACAGGAAATTGAAACTTTATCAAAATGCAATAGATGCCTGTTTGTAAGTTATAATACATAGCCAAAGATTAATATTGATGTTTACAGAATAATTGACCAGGAATTAGCAGTGCTGCCTGATAGAAATGCTCAAAATAGCAAATCTATAAATATGGGTAGCCTTGCTTTGCTTAAATTTGTTACTTGGAGCAACATCAATCGAATTCCCTGCCACCTTGATTCTCAAAAAACAGGTGATTCAACAAAAGCAGCAGAGCTCTCTTGTATTTTGCATAATAATCCAGCTGAGATGCAGACAGCGATGTCTATACTGAAATGATTACAGCCAAGACAGCTCTTCTACAATGCATTGCCCATAATAAGATGCTTCAAAATGCACAAAATGTCACACATACACTCGTGCACATGCACGCACATGCACACTAACACACAAGGCAATTAGCAGAGGCTGATGCTGTTCCTTCTGTGTCATTCCATCTTGCTGTGATTTCTTTCATGATAAGACTCTCTAGAGAGCTTTCAGAACACACAAGCACAGATACAAACACGCACACGTACACGCACACGCACACGCACGTGCACGCCACGCGCACGCACACGCACACGCACACACACATGCACACAGGCACACACATACACAGTATCTCAGTGGGGCAAACATACGGATCGATATACAGCAATCATATGGCTATGGATCCCATTTAATGATCTCGCAATGTGCTTAGCAGTGTCTCCCAGAGGGCTCACAGCACACACATTTCAAACCTGAGCTGAGATCTGTTTGCCCTCAGAATGAAACACTCACCCCGTACTCATCACACACTCAAACATGTGCGCACACACACGTACGCGCACACTCACACATTTACCACCTCTACATTGTGAACTCAGGGGTTTGGGACAGATTACGGCCCTTTCATCCCTTAGCTCAGCACAGGTTATAAATTAATGTTACACATTTCATGCTTCACATTAAGTAACATCATTAGCAAATTTACAAACTTCTCCTTCCTTCATTGCCCAAACGGGGGTTAAGTTTCCCCCTCCTCCCCCCCACAACATTTTCATTCGTTTATGATTAGCTTATGTATGAGTGTGAACCACAGATAGACACAACTTTAAGAAAGCTTTGACAATCCCACGAAGGATACACTACATTTGACAAGGTGATCTCGCAAAAGGGACCATATGGAAGGGAACAGTTATGATAATAAATGAACACGTAATTGTGGAACTTCCCTCGTGTGAGGAGAGGGGGACCTTGGCATCAAATTGTTCCTTTCAGGGTACATGTCCTCCAATTCCTGTTGTGTAGAAGACTAGCCACTCTGCCCGCATGCATTTTCATTGGTGCTGTGGCACATCTTTGTCTAAAATAAATCCCAAAGCATTAAAAAGCAGTACTTTTCCAAAGACAGTCATGTTTTATTCTTCCTGATATCACTCGATAGCAACTATAACTGAATATATATTTTTTTTCTTTTTTTTAAGAGGGAGGGGGTTTGCTGACTGAATGTATTTTGATTTCAGCCCCTGACAAAATGTCATGTGCATACACGACACAATTCTCCGACGGACGTTGATATCAGTGGCTCAGTCTGCCATTGTAAGTCACAAAGGCAGACACAATGCAACTGTGTTCCAGTATGGTGTCAGCTATTAAGCTTTGTGCCGCCGCTTTGTGATAAAGCACAGATGTGTTCCTCTGTGCTGATAAACGTAACAGTGGAGACCGCAGGGGACTCACCACTGTCTGATGTATGTGCGTGAGATTACATCCAAAGCCAGAAAGGGAGAGACAGTCTGTGACCCACAACCTTGAAGAGTCCTTTCCCATCTTAAGCAAAAGCAGTTGGAGACACTCCTGTTTGCCGCTTAGTGAATTGTGAAGTGGTGTATTATTAAAAATTATGCACTCTTATTCATCAGAGCATTGAGAGCATATAACTGCCCTGCACCTTTTAAATGAACAAAAAAATTCATTTGCTGTCAGTTTAAATGAATAGTATTTGTGTGATTTGTTTACCACTTATTAAAAAGATATATTTCGAAGTAGAGTATTATTAAAAATTAGATATTCGTATTCATTGGAGCATTGAGAACATATAACTGCCCTGTTCATTTTAAATGAAAGTAAATTTGTTTTGCTGTCAGCTTAAATGAATAGTATTTATATCCTATGATGATTAAGATTATTTCTGCTCTGCTTGCAAAAATGCATCTTGTACAAAATGTATTGTTTTTACTCTGATAGATTATGCAGAGGTTTATTAAGGTGATGTAATAACACGCATCTGAGATTTGACACTTGGCTATGAAAAGTAGCACTGGGATGGTGAGGGGGTCTATCCTTCCAGCCATAGGGTTGTAGGGTCAAACTCCAGGTGAACACTAGTGTTGACTACTTGATACAGGGCATCAGCTGAATTACTTTGGGAAATATCAAGCTTAATAATCATGATAAGGATGACGTGTACGCTCGCACAACAGTGTGGTGTGGTGGTAAGGCGCAGTGCTCATAACCAAAAAGGTTGCAGGTTTGATTCCCCGCTGGGGCAATGCTGTTGGGCAAGGTACTTAACCCACAATTGCCTCAGTAACTATCCAGCCGTATAAATGGAAAAAAACTGTAACCTATGTAAGTCTCTCTGGATATGGTGTCTGCTAAATGGCAATAATGTAATGTATTGAAAAATGTATTTGGTTTGAGTTGAAGGGTTTCCTGCCGTTTCAGTCCATGCATAGATGTTCACCCAACAACACCCTGACTCTCAATCTCCCATCAGCCACCTGGGGGGAGGGTTTTCACTGGCGGCTGGTAAGCGTAGACGCTGATACCCGGCGGATGCGAGGCAGGGAGATGCAGGGCTGCTGCAGCTGACAGGAGGTGGACAGATCGGTCTCTTACTGCAGGCTTGCGCGTGACCCAGCGAGACATCTCGCCCACGGCAGCGAGGAGGCGTGTTTTCTGGCCGCGGTCTGAGCCTGGCGGTCACGCAGAGACCCGCGCGTGAGCCTGCCGTTCGGAGATAGACTCACCGCTTTACAAACCTGAGTAAATCACTGCCTCTGCCTCTGCCACACATCAGACCTGGGGGGGGGGGAGGAGAGTGAGCAAAAAGAATAAGGAAGGAGAAAGAGAGGCAGGGGCAGAGAGGAAGTAAAACAGAGGAAACTGAAGGAGAAAGAAAGAGGGAGAGAGGGGTAGAGAGAAAATAAAAGAGAATAAAGAACTGAGAAAAAAGAGAGAGAGAGGGAGAGAGGGGGAGAGAGACAGTAAAAGAGAATAAGGAAGGAGAAGAGAGAGAGAGATGGAGAAAGGAGAAGAGGGGGAGACAGAGAAAGAGACTCAAACAGAGATTTAGACAGGAGAAAAAGACAGAGTGAGAAAGACACACAGTGCCCAGTGCACCACAGAGGAGGTTCTGGGGTGGCTGGGTTACAGTTACTGCTTTCATGTGTGCTGCTTTCTCTCCGTCACGCACATGTAATGACCCCAGTTTAACAGAATCGCAAATAAGTTAAATCTTTGTTTTTTACACTGCAACAGGTTTTTGTTTGTTAAATTTAATAAAAATGCTTTTTAGGAAAGTACTAAAGCACCACTTAATGAAATTAGTCACTCAAAATTAAGGACAGCCAGCATGGAGGTTAGATTCAAGTGTCTTACTGATGTCTCGAATGCCGTCTGTGCTGGAATGTGTACAGTTAACATTCCTGTAACAGCAGTGAAAAAAAAAGGGTTTTAAACGCATCGTCATTCCAAATGGGAGCAAACACATGGCCACAGAGCTCAGAGATGATCTGATCGCTCCAATCGCAGAGCCTGTCGACAGCAGGGCAGGTCAGCCCAGGTGAAGACAGTCTCTCAGACGCACATCCCCGCAAAGGCTCGTGAATATTAAAGCTAACATTCATACCCGGCAGGGGACTGAATCACGGCCCAAGAATTATTCATTAGATCCACTGGCAGCTGCAGGAATCGAAGGATAGCATAGCAGGTAAATAGACTTTGATTGGTGTGACATGTTCAGTGATTTCCCACCCAATCCTGGCCTTGGTTATTTTACTGTTAGCTTTTCTCTTCATTACCATTTATCATTTAGTTGGATGTCCTTATGAAGGTCAACGTGCTGTACAAGACTGCCTGGTTCAGGGTTCAACAGCTGCACCCAGGACTCAAAATGATAACGCTCTGGTTGAGCAAATCCAGCTTCTGAAAGACCTTGCCACATTATGTGTTAGGTCCAAAAAAGATTTGTTTTTCTTTTTTTTCACCCAAACAAATGGTTTTATTTTCATTTTGCAATTTCTCACAAAACCGCTTCCTATGAAGTAACTCTAATTTACTTTGCGATCTGGCCACCTGACCATGAAATTTCCAATTTGAAAGCTTCCATGATTTTTTCACACAGTTTTTGAAAATGCTGGTATTAAAGGCTGTTCTAAAATCTTAATCATGAATCAAAGCCTGCATGTCAATCTGACTGCTTATACTCCAGATTTCTCTCTCTCTCTCTCTCTCTCTTTTTTCTGTGTGTATGAGTATCAATTCCAGCTGAAGAGAGTGTATGTCAATTCTGGCAGATATCTCCTACAGACAAAAGAGAATGAGAATCAAGTTTGTCTGTATGTGTGCGTGTGCGCATGTGTGTGATTGAGAAACAGAGAGAGAGAGAGATAGAGACACCATGTGTGCATAACCACGTGTGTTTTAATTGCAGTTCGTGATTGAAACAGATGAAGATGGCATTGGAAACGAGCACTCTCACATCACTAATGTACATAGCAGCAGTGCTGCGTGATCAATTAGCACCCGCGAAAGAGACGCGCAGGAGAGCGGGAATATTTCTGCTGTCTACAAAGTGGAATGCATTACGCTGGTGCCAGCCTCCATTAACATAAATTACCATTGTATTTGTGGTCCTGAGGACTGCTATAAACAGATAACTGCACAGCGCTTAAAACTTTCATAATTATTTCTTTAATCTGTGGGAACAGAGCGGCAAAACAGAAAACCTGTTTACCTGGAAAAGGAGCAGTGGTCAGTTCCTTGGAGTGCCTGAGGCCCCTGTTTTGATATAGAACAAAAGATAAAAATGTTTGTTTGTTGTTATTCTGGAAGAAAATGAGGAAACTTCATCCAGCTGAATGCTGTGATAAGGCTTACAGACAGCAAGACTGTTGCAGATGTCGATTAACTTGTTGCTCAGTAAATTTGTTTATCTACAATGCAGCCCTTTGCCTTGTACAAAGCCTTTAATAGCAAAACTTGTTATTCATGTTTTGCTTTTAAGCTGAATATAAACATTTCACTTTTCCATTATAAAATACAGAGCTGTACTTGTGCTAAATCTGTCTTACAATTGTATTAACAGTGGATATGAATTTTCATACATTCAAAGCATGAAGGTCATGTGGTTATAGCAGTACTTTTATTTGGCTTGGAGTCTGACAAAGGGATCACACCTGGCTGTGGGCTGAGGTTATTGACCCCTTGACACCAAAATTTGGGGAAAGAAAGGGGAAGATAGGGTGGAGGAGGAGTGCTATGAACTGCTTTATTTGAAATGTCAGTAATATTTGCCACAGGAGGAATGATTCCTGATATATGCATCATATTCCAATTATTTCAATTAAATACAATATTTGTTTTCTTAATAGCAAATTCTCCCTCATATCATGTGTTTGTTTATAGCTTATAGCAAGGCCAGTTTTGGTCCTCAAAGGCCATAGACCACATTAGTTTTAGTTTACCTTTCAGCTGTAAACTGACTTACTAGCTGGGATGACTTTATCTCTAGGTCCTTCTATCTTCAATAAAGTGACTGAAGTGGCCAGCAGACCCTGTGAATTCAGAGGACCAGAGAAGGCCACTCTTGTCATACAGTATTTTTGTGATGTTGTTTCAGTGAGTGAATAGTTGCTAACTAGCTTGATGTTTTTTAATCTGCTACTCATTACAAAATATTTCTTTCAGTTAGAAAATAGAACCTCACAATTGTTGTTTTGTTCTTTTGCACACTGGTCACATTGTAAAATGAGCTTTATCTTTCTTCTGTGACCTCATATCAATACTGGAAATATTTTTGTAAGCCCTAAAGGTGTGGACACTAAAAGCATTTCATAACCATAAATCTTAAACTAGATATACTTGTGACATTATGGCATACTTATAACTTAAAACACGCAAAAACATTCATGTCAGTGAGGGAGACTGGGAACTGCAGATAACATAGAGCAGATATTTAATGCTTTTGCTTTTTCAAGGAGATGCATGTCCGATATATGGATTTGTGGTCCATTATAATACATGAGGCTCAAAAATGGTGTTCTGCCCCCTGGGTCAGGGCATTCTATTGTGCTGTATTATCCTAAACCAAGACAAGACCTGATCCTCCCTTTAGATCACATTAAAAAACATCATATCTAAGCTAAAGCGTCAATACTTAAACAAGGTGCAGTTTCTGTTGCAGGGGTCCATCAGGGAATGAGTGACTATCATTTGGTATTGTTACAGGAAGCTACTGACCGGTCTGCCAGTAAGAAAAGCCTTTTAATACCTTATCTGGCTCTCAACAGAGCAGTTAGCGCTGAATGACATCACCCCACATATCTCATCACAAGTCCATATTGACTTTAACTCTCAGAAGTTATTCAGGCTACAGTAGAATAATCATGTTTTGGCAAGATCCAGCACTTCCTCTTTAAAATGTTCAGGAAGATATTATCACCCAATGTCCATACTGTTCTGTTACACTACTCTATTTCTTTGCTGAGGCAATTTAGGGTGCCCATGGTGATCTAAAAAGATAAAACTCAGGGAATATGTTTGGTTGGACATAAGCATTAATCTGCTTTGTAAGGGTTATAATGGATGACATCCCCACAGGCAAATAAATATATAATTTTGCATGAAGTATATGCCTGGAAAACATCACTGTATTTGGTTTTATGAAGAGGGGAACAGGCCTTATTCCCTGTATTGAGGAGTTGATTTCCTCCTCTACCTTGCCACCTAAAAATGCCTGCTACCTGTGGGCAAAATAAATGCTTTTCCTAGAGTGACTTACATTATTTACTTATCATCCCTTTATGCAGGTGGATAATTACTGAAGCAGTGAAGTGGGTTAAGTGCCTTCCATAAGGGTAAAACAGCTGTGGCCCACTTGAGAACTGAGGAAAAAACTTTAAAAAAACTCAAAAAAAAACTCATCCTTTCCACCAAACCACAGTACTGGGGAGGTCAAAATGCATAGCACAATCACCATACGTACTAGTAATACAGGAACTGTAATGGCAGTTCCAATTCCAACCATCTTACTGGTCACTGACTCCAGTTCTGCACAGAACACATGGTACAGAGGCAGCAGTTCCCCCTTCAACACAATACTACTGCTATACTACACAATAATCTCTACCACATAATTTAGTGCTGCTTGCTGTATTTACCTGGAGGGATGGTGTTAATTTTCAATTTTACTGCTTCCTTTATTTACCTGAAGGGGCGGCATCCAATTTCAGATGCTTATCACTTTTTCCTGAAAACTCACATTTATGTCCAATTACATTCTGTGTGGATGTTAAATAATAATTAGAAAGTGAACTCCTGGTCTTTTTTTTTTTTTTTTTTTTTCCTCCAGAGAACTGCGGCAGGTGTCCTGTAATTACCCACGCTGGTAAACTGTTAGACCCCAGGTATGAAATCAATAATTACGCGCAGCACGGCAGCAGCGGGTAGGTGGAAGGCGTGCTCTCGGAGAGATGGCGGTTTCTGCAATCAGGACCTCCCAGAGGGCGTAGCGCTCGGCAGAATCTGCAATCACGGGAGCGCAGAGAGAGGAGGCGAGGGGCTCAGGCTGGAGGAACCGCCGGTCGATCGTGATGGAGGCGCCGTCCCAGTTTGATGTCAACCACGGAAAAAGCTCTGCACCCTCATTTTTCCTAATCCGGTGCAGTGCAGGCATGCTTTTCATTGCTGCGATGGTTTCGGATCAAACACACTGATTAATTTTGCCCGCTGTCAGCCAGGTTAGCAGGATATATTGGTGTATGTAGACACAAGCTGTCAATGTGACTGTTTTTAACTCTAAAACTGGTGTCATGTTATGGATAAAACAATAACCATGATCATCCAAAGGGACATGTATGTCAACCATGCTGTGAAATTTATCCAAATAGTTACAGCTGTAAGTATAAAACAGAAATGACTAAAAATTTAGCTAGCGATTCATTTAATTCCCTCTGTTTAATTGAAGACACATGCACACATTGTTATGCTTTTCCAAACATTTTGATATTTGAACTTTTGAAGAGCTGAAGTAAGAGCACCTGGAAGCTCACTTGCTGAAATTTAAAGTGGGTAAGCATCTTGCATGGGCAAAACAGAATGACTGAGGCCTTTACACTCAGTGGGAAAAGCACACGGGCAAAAATATTGGGAAAATTATGCATCCAAGAGCTCTGGACGAGCTAACTAGGTCCATATTTACACCTGTTTTGATTTCAGTTTTTATATTCTAGAATGGTTTTGCATGATGGATGTGCCATCATTTAAAAAATAATCAATCCACCTTCATCTCATCATTCCAAACCAGATGGCTGAAAAATCTCCCTATCGCATTTGATTTGATTGTTTTTCACCTTGACCAGAATATATCTGTTACATAAATCTAGCTGTTTGTGCCCTTGCCAGCACTCCCCCCTACGCCAAACCCTAAACCTCATCTGATTATAGAAACAGCATGCATAGAACGTACAGCACCTTCATCCTCATTTGTGCTACGTCTGAATTTCACAGCTACTCCACACTGATTTATTTGAGAGATGTGAGTAGAGTTGTGGAAGAGCATATTTCCTGTGTTGCTTTTCAATCTAAAACAGCACCATTGATGTTAAGTCTCCATTACACTGCACATATATCTGGTTAGAGTCTGTCACCCGCAGTTTAGCCTGCTGTAAGTTAATACTGCGCTGCTTGATATACTATGCTAATTTATATACAATATACTAGAGGCTGCAGCTTCAGCAGGAAGGCCTTTTCAAATAATAGCAGCAGGCAATGTATCCTTTGGGATTTCCGGGGGAGAGATTCGGAGAAGGGGGATTAATTCTGCAGATAAGAGGGGCCCCTCCCCCCAGCAAACAGCGCCACACAGCTGCACAATATCAGGGGCTGGATTCTGCCAAGACAAAAACAGGCGGCCCTGACTGTCATTCTTATTGTGGGATGAAATGACAAAGAGAAAGGCAAAGAGCGATAAATCAAGAAGAGGCTTGTAGAGATACCGGGAATGAATTAAACATGTTGAGGCAGTTGGCCAGGGCCAGTGCATTAAAAAAAAGGGAAAGTCCATTGCATTCGATGAGTGCATTAAAGTGGATATATATTGCTGGATATGACATATTCAGAAGGAAAAAAAAAACAACAGGACTGTCTGCAGAGATAGGACCTTGTGAATGAGTGATCAATACCCTGACGGATTATGGTCTTAACCCCCAACGTCTCCAAGATAAGACTCTCCACTCCATTGCATTACATTACTGGTTTGCTGAGCAGGTTCCCTTATACTGGCCAATCATTGTGTCATTCAAAGACATGTAATGAACATGTATCTTGCAGTTTCTCAAGAACACCTTGTTAACACCTTACTTTAAACCTACAGTACATGCAGGTGATTTGTGTGTGTGTGTGAGTGCAGCTGACAGTGTGTCTGTGCTCTTGGATGCAATGTGTCTTTGCTGGCTCTGTTTGTGTGTGTGTGTGTGTGTGCACGTTTGTGTGTTCTGAAAGCTCTCTGGAGAGTCTTGTAGTGAAAGAAATCACAGAGAGATGGAAAGATCCAGAAGGAACAGCATCAGCTACTGCTAATTGCCTTTCTGTGTACTGAGGCAGTGTTCTTGTCTCCAGCCAAGGTTATCAGCTTGCAAAAAAGCCAAAAAGCAGAGGAATTAAACTGGCTGACATAAGGCACCTCAGTACTGGTCCAAACACCACAGCACTCCTTAATTGCAAAATATATGTGTGTGTGGGTATTTCTGTGTATGAGTGTGTGTTGACACACACATGTCCATTTATGTGTGTATATGTGATTGTGTATGTATGTGTGTGTGTGAGATCTTGCAGGTGTGTGTGTGTGTGTGTGTGTGTGTGTGTGTGTGTGTGTGGTTTGCATTTGTGTGGACTTGTGAATGCATATGTGAGTGCGCATGAATGTTTGCATGGTCTGAATCATTTGACACGTCATTTTTCCCGTGAACACTAATTCATGGTTCACTCTGTCTGTGATTTAAATATAGCGTGTCTAGTGAATTTTGATCTTTTTCTCATGCCTGAGGGCAGTGTAGTTCATAATGTTCTCTATTAATATGGACGGGGGAGGGGCGAAGCGCAACATATTCAGAATCCACTTCCACAGACGGCAAATCTCAGAAGCTGAAGAGCTTCCTCTGCCTTCTGTTGGCTTGCCACAGCATAACGTGGCACAGACTGAGGCAGCATAGAAGCCGGGTGTTAAATGTTTCAGTCCATTTGGGCCCGAGACGGGCGGGCGGGTGGAAGGAACAGGCCCCCACACATCTGACAGCTGAGAGGGGGAGAAAACGGCCCCCCTGCCTGCGGAACGTCCGATTGGAGGGTGTGTTCTTCAGGAGGAAAGGGGAGGTGATGCATATCCTGTCAGGGTAGGAATGCAGGCCAAGCTGCCCGGCACCTCAAGCGTACACACACACACACACACACACACACACACACACACACGCACACACGCACACACACACACACACACGCACACACACACACTCTGTAAAAGTGGACAGAGACATCCCTCTCTGTTCAGAGAAAATCAATAGAAATTCAAAACTAAAATATTCAAATAAAGCATAAGAGTTTCCTGCTCAAGAGATTCAAACATTGCATACTGACTTCTTCAACATTCCATTCAGAGTGAATTAAATCTATTTTGAAACAAAAGCTACTCACAAGACTGACACAGAACATATAAATATTACTTATGGTAGGGTTTCAACTAAAGTTCATGGTGGATACTGTTTCTTTTTTCCTTTCTTACCCAGTAATGAATTAAACTACATCTACTGTAGGTATGAAACCACAGTACTATTCAGAATGCATGGAAGCACTCTTACAGCATTGTTCCTGAATATGAGATAGCTATTGTAACCACAAGCATAAGCTGAATAAATACAAAGCTTAACTTCAAACCAACACCCCCTGTAAGTCTTAGAATCAATTTCCTCCTTGTCAGTGTTAAGGCTTACTGTAGCAATATACTAAGTGAATATTTTGAAAAAGATGGGTATTGTTGTTATTATCAGCGGAAGTAACGAGTCTTTTTGTGCCTGTGGGTATGGATTTATGACTAGCTCCCGCCACACACTCATATGAAGTGTGGGCCGGTCTCACAACCAAAAAAAGAAAAATATTTACTTGATGTGTGAGGTTTGAAATGAAATGTAGTTGCACTACAGATGGTATTTCAAGGAACAGACTGAGGCACACAACATATATGAAATAAATACGAGATATTTCAAAAATAACAATAAATAAATACAAAAATAAACATTTTAAATTCATACAATGGAGACCAACACACAATCACATTAAGCTCACATAGATGTCCATACATAGGTGGAGTATTTCGCTTGTTATAGCCTGTTCATTGTGGTTTGTTATATTTTACAAATTTTACAAAGAAATTGTAAAATTTGAGGTTGACCAATGAACCTTTTATATTAACTAATGAAATATTTTCCTGATAGAACACAAAAAGAATTGCTAAAAATACCTAAAAATTTTCTGCATCACACAAAGGTGTGTGATTTTGCATCACAGCGAAAGCTTTGTTGAGCACATGCTGCTCCTCTAAGCCCCGCCTCCTACAGGACAACTCGAACACACAGGAAGCAGAGGTTTAACAGATGAAGACATCAATGTTACAGCGTGAGTGTGGTGAAAAACCAAAAGGTACCCAAAATTCGATTCCACAGCCACCTGGGACACCCTCGTGTGAAGTCAGAGGGAAAAAAAAGATAAAAATGGTGCACTGATTCACAGCAGAAAGCAGATCCAGAGCAGTGTGGCACTCAGAGCCTGCAGGCTTTTAAACAGCATCAAATAAGAGAGGATGACGTGGCAACAGGACACCTGTCTGCATCTCTTCCCAGAGAGGAAGCTCCAAAAAAGGAGAGAACATCACCTGTAGTGTGTCGGACAGACAGAGGGTTTTTTTCCCTCTCTGAAAGCTGGCACAATGCTTTGAAGGCAAAAATGGAAGCTTGCTCCACACAGGGGGGTGAGACCAGTGTCCTCTCCTGCTGCAGGAGAGAATGTTGAAACAGGCTGACACCTGCTAGCCTGGGGTTATGTGGTTGGCAGTGGCAGTGTCCCAGATTAAGGAATCGTGAGATGGCCACAGTGGCTCTCACAGCACACCTTATCACAGCCGCAGAAAACTCACACATACACACACACAGATATACACACACATACACACATACATACACACACACAGACGCACAACTTTGGCATCTAGGATATGCGATATTTAGCGTTGTGGTTACTGAACTGCACTTATCAATGACGGAAGTGGGTTAGATGTCCGGGTGCTGTTGTGCTATTGGTGCCCAGATTTCTTCTTAAGAGCTTCCATGATGGGGCGGCAGTGTAGCATAGTGGTTAAGGAGCAGGACTGTGGTTACTGAACCCGCTGGGGACACTGCTGCTGTACAAGGTGAACCCAAGTTGCCTTAGTAAATATCCAGCTGTGGATAACATTGTAAGCTAACCTATGTAAGTCGCTTTGGATTTCTTCTGAATAAATGTAAATGTAAATAATCAATGAAAGGCATAGCGTAAGCTCTGCAGGTTGACTTAGATAAAGGTATCTGCTAAGCACATGAATAAGTAACATAAATGACATAAATGACCTCCTGAAAGCTAAGGGTATATCCTAATGGACAGACATCCTGGTGGGAAGCACAGGAAGTAAAGCTGAACTTACAGAGTTTGACAGCTTCCTGTTATGGCAGCAGTGATTGATGTTGCAGTTGTGTTCAGCATTTAGCATTTACTTAAAGCTGTCAAAACTGCATCCTCCCTCCCCTCCACCCACTCCACGGAGGGGTACCCAACTGTCAGATCTGAACCCACACGGTGTCTGACCTCCAAATGGCTGTCACGCCCCCTCCAGCGGAGACAGGC
Organism: Megalops atlanticus; assembly: GCA_019176425.1. NCBI lineage: Eukaryota > Metazoa > Chordata > Actinopteri > Elopiformes > Megalopidae > Megalops > Megalops atlanticus. Next base: position 2,599,185 of record CM032887.1, on the reverse strand, counting down.
TCAGACCGCGGAGAGCTGATCCGCGCAGCGGCAGCGGCAGAATGTGAATGGGAGTTCCCACTCTCTGAAAGTCGGAGGGCGTTTCATTCTGCTGAGGCAATGAAAAGGAGAGATTGCTTTGTGATTTAAGTGACTGAAAAACTTGCACCTGGAGTGGGCCGAGATGCCACCCCTGCAATTTGCGCTAACACATCTGTTTGACAGGGAGTATTCTGCTGTAGCAGGTCTGTGGGCGTCAAGCTTTTTAAAACATTCATCTTCTTGAAATGAAAGTGTGTTGGCCGACATCTTTTAAAAAAAAAAAAAAAAAAAGTTGTTTTTTCCCCGCATTTCACTTTTTTAAAGGAACATTCCGTCATGCAAATCTTGAACGTGAACCTTTTAAGTTCAGCCTGTGGCTGTTCTGTCAGAAAATCGGAGTACAGAGAGCAAGCCTCGAGCTATAGAGTGAGTCAGACTTCAGGTTCGGCGTCATATTGTCCTGAGAGAATTTTACTGTCGAATCCACCAGACAGACATGCTCTCGGACAGACACCTGAGCTGCTGAAGTTGGTGTGTTCTCTGAAGTAGAGGTGGAGTAATGGGGCTTTTAAGTAAGATATTGCAGGTTTGAACATCACTGAGGGTAAATATGAGCTTGTGGTTTACCAGACTGGTGAAAAAAAAAGGTTGTTTCCTCTGTGTTGGCAGCAGGAGGCTCACCTGAGCCAGTGAGGAGGGGGGGTGGGACCGCAGGTGCAAAAACTGCTAACAAGGTGCAGGTGTATGTCATCTAACTGGGGGTGGAAGCTGGGGCAAGAGGGGGAGGGCTTATTTAAGCACAGTCTCAGGTGAGAAGAGAGACAATGCTTAGTGGGTTAGCTGACTTGCTAACATAAGTGTAGAGTTTTGCTTGTGTGTTGAGGGTTTGGAGTTTGGTGTCTGTGGAGTCACAGGCGAACTCAAACATGGGGAAAGATGCGACTGGGTGATCCAGCTCACAGCAGTGAAGTTACCTGGACGAGGTAAGTGGGCCAGACCAGCAGTCAAGCAGAGCACGTGTTCATGGTGGCACACCTGTACTGTCTAGAGAAACAAGTAGTTTGCAAGTGGCTGTATGTATGAGAGACGGATGGGTGGGGCGCTGTTTTGCTGAGTGACTTGCTTGGTAACAGAAATCAGTGTCACCAGCAGAAGACAAGCCAGCGTGGCAGCATGCCAAACCCAAGGAGAGGTAGACGAAAATGGTCAGTTCGCAGGCTCTGGGACTCGATCTGTCATGTGTCATGTGTATGGAATCTGCTCCCTGTATAGGAGAAGTGTGGCCTTGGGAAGGCTTAATGCTGGATGGAAGTGTGCTATATTCTGTCCTGGTCTATACAGTCTAAGCTGGTCTAATACAGTGGAAAAGCTGCATGCTTCTATATGCATGTCTGTGTGTGCACTTACCTGTAGAGGGCACTCCTGGGTCAGGAGGTGTTGGGCAAGCATGCCAGAAGGGGGAGAAAGGTCAACAGCAGTAGCCCATGTGGTCGGTGTGTAACGTTTTATGAAGTGATACTTTGTTATATCATCACATCTACTTAACTGGTCTGTGATGTTGGGCTGGGGTGGGATGCCATGTGGTGGGTGAGTGGTGGTCATGGGGCAGCCCACATCCCGACATTTTACTGGCATTTAGCAGACGCTCTTACCCAGAGCAAAATCAGTTACAATGTTATCCATTTATACAGTTGGATATTTATTGAGGTAATTTGGGGTTAAGTACCTTGCCCAAGGGTACAACGGCAATGCCCCAGCGGGGAATCGAACTGGTAACCTTTTGGTCATGAGTCCTGCTCCGTAACCACAATGCTACACTGCTGCCCCTGAATTAACATTATAGTATATTATAGATTGCAGCAAAGTCTTTTAAGTCTTTTGCTGCCAAGTGGCAATACTGTCTGTGCTTGGCGTGAAGGGTTCCTGCCAATTATCTACCTCAGGGCAGCCAGCATTCACAACAGCCATCTCAAAAAGTGTTCAAACAAGTCACTTGGGCACACAGTCCAATTAGTTTCCAGGGTGACATAAGGATTTGCAGTAATCACTTTGTTAAAGGATAATGTGAGTATTTACTATGTACTGGAAAAATGTAACCTGTGTAGGACCTGGGATTGCATTAAGAAGCAGGGAGGCTAACTAGAAAGCATCTTTAGGATGGAATTAATGGGAAGCCAACAACTCGAGGTGTCTTTCTCCTGCTCCCAGTGGGCAGGCTGTCATAAGGGGCACGTCAAGCTGCGGTTCCATATTTAGGCCTTTGGGAAACACCTTCAGCGGCTGCCATCAAGACATATAGACAGCTTCCATAGCCAGAAAAGAGCCTGTTAAATTAACTGGGTCCTGACAACATTTTAGGTGACTGAGGTGGGGTTAGAGACCTGAGCCTGACAAGGTAAGGTTGTGTGTTCAAATCCCAAATGGCTCACTGCTTTTGTATGCTTGAGTGAGAGGATTTCAGTAGTAAAGATCTGGCTGTAATATTCATGTAAATAGTGGTGTGTAATCGCCTGCCTACTTGCTCTTAAGTCAGCATTGCTATAAAGATTTTTGGCAGGATTTGTCTTCTCTGTGTTTAAGAGGCTCAACACTTCAGTTTTCGTTTGTAAAATCATCCCATTTGAGTGGCCTCATTCTAATGACTGTGTTCCGTATTCATAATGGTTGTGCACTTGACTTTTCATATGAAGATGAGGCAAAAAGAAATGGAAGTACTTTCAGAAATTCTTGATTTGTGCATTGCTCATTCCGCTCTCTCTCTTTCTCTCTCTCTCTCTCTCTCTCTCTCTCTCTCTCTCACACACACACACACACACACACACACACACACACACACACACACACACATACACATTATGTGTATTTATGTAAGGTTGTGTTATGGGGTAAAACGAGTTCATTCAAGGTTTGGGTTAGGGATATTGAGGGTAGAGTTTACACAGTATACATGTGGAAAAGCCATTGGTTTGAGGTGTCTTCAACAAGGCATATGGTAAGAGCTCTAGACATAGGCTCCAGCTCCACCTTGCAGCCAGACTTCTCCTTCAGTTCTCTAATGACTCCTCCCTGTTGTATTGAAGGAGGCCATCTGCTCTGATCTCCCCTTTCCAGGTGCATTCTGGGATGGCACGATTTCCCAAGGTGCCTCCAGTATCTCACGAGTTCTAATGCAGCCATCTGGTCTTCACAAGTCAGCGAGCAGCCTAATGTGGATTTGTCACATGGTTTGCCACTGAATCACGGTTTACGATGGTCTCCGCACTTCTGAATCACGGCTGTGAATTCTGCGTCAGAGGAAAGATGATCGAGTTTTTGGTGGACCGTTTTTGGCAGTGAACCTTTGCCCCACCCAAAGTGGCGCAAGGCACCGAATGGGGAATTTTCCCCTTCGGTTTATTACCTCGTAACTCTTGACTGGGAGAATCTGTGATTTGGTGAACTTGCGAGACACAAACTGGCACACGGTGAGCTCAAAGGAGATGACTATGAGTCATCCAATGGGAGCAATGAAACAGACAAAATCCATATGTCAGCCTTTGAAATACTGGGGTAATTTTGGTCCAACAGAGTGCACTCACTCTAAAGGGATTACAATATTGATGGAGAGCCGAGACTCCCACTATAAAATGAAAAATGTCTGGAAATCATCTTTAATATGCGCTGAAGACAACAGTGATGTAAAAAATCTGAAACTGAAACATGAATGAATTATCACTCTAATGTCCCATTTGTGTAATCTTGTCACTTGTGGCATCACACTAATAAAATACTGCATGCAATTAAAACAATTCAGATGTGACAAACTACACAGTGAATACAACATATGATGTTCAGCTGATGTTCAGTGTTTGTGGGGCAACCTGCTGGCTGCAAAGAAGGCTTGATCTCCATAAATAGACATCAAATATTTACATCATCAATTTTACTCCAAGCAGCAACAGCACTGAAATTTCATTTCACATTTCATTGCAATCTGAGGGTGTGTAACTCTCTGAAATTGTTTTAATGCTTTGAGCATGTAAGTGAGTTACATATGAATGTAATTTTATATGCCATCTGTCATTCTAACTCAGTTATCACACCCCACATGAATATTATCTGATAAATACTGACGTTGACTAAATCATCAGGTTTTGCCTTTTTTAGTGATGTTCAGTGCGTGTGCAGTTCTCTGTGATCTCCTGACCCCCTTGCTGCTCTGTTTGCACTGCTTCACATGATCTGGAGGCACAAAAGCAGCTTTTTTTCGCCTCCAACCAATGAAGTACCCTGAGTGCTTCAAGAGGCTCACAAAATCATTAAATGCATATGGACAATGTGAGCAACATAATGTCACACCCGCGGTTTCTCTGTGTTCTCTGCAGAGGCAGGTGATCAGCTTAGAACAGACTGGCACAGTTGGACCATGATGTTGTATATCGTTACAGAGTACTTGGTTATCAGGTTCTGTCTTGGGTGGTGACATGTAAATTAGCACACCTTTGATTGGTTGACAGGAAATGTATTAAGTTTTAAAGTACCTGGGACATTAGGGGAGTAATTGGTGGAAAGCAAGGGGAAACTGTCACACCCCACAAAATGTTTGCTAAACTTTAAACTTGTACTAATGTAGTTTTGGTCTGATTCTTATGCATGAATAAGAGTATACAACACATGGTTCAAAGTCGTTGGTTGAAAATGCCAGGGAACCATTGGTTGTCATTACAGGGTGATTATGATGTGGACAGCAGAGGGATAAAGTGTAATTTAATTCCATTATTTATTCAAAAACATTCAAATCCGTATCGATTTGCATAGCTTACATATTATTATTCCCCTTTTATTGCTTTATATGACTATATTTTCCTCAAGAAGTTCAGGATAAGTACCTTGCTGAAGTCAACAAGCAGTGTCACAGGACTTCAACCTACAAAACCTTGGGTTACAGGATTCCCTAACCACTCTAAAGATGACACACCTAGGAGTAATTCGTCTCTGTATATACCCTGGAAAGGTGATTTAGTGACCTGCTGTTGGAATTTTTTGTGAATATTACCTAAGCAATAAGAACTGTTTCCATCTTTCTTTGGTTTGGTGCTTCTTTGGACCTTTGGACCAGAATTCATTTGTTTTTCATTCATTCTGTTTTTTTTTTTTCAGCTTTTTGTGATGAAATGCAGCCGTCTGTCAAAAGCAGCAATTTGAATATTGCTCTGGGTCTGTTTTCCTAAGAAAACAAACTAAAGTTTTGGAGAGGGCCAAAGGTAATGAGATTTGACTGAAACTTGCAGAAAAGGGGAACAGATTGTCCCAGCGGCATTTCCCACAAACAAATAAGAGATTACGTGCTCCTATGGTCTGGAATAACCAAAATGCAGACAAGGAGAAAAAACTCAAATCTCATCATGTTTATTAATATAACAAAATATATTTATATATAATTAACATCATGCAAATATGTGTGAATATTTATACTATATAATATTTATACTATATTGCATTGATGAACAGTATTTTCTTGTGTAATTGTACCCAGCCAATAAGCATTATGAAGCAGGTGTGCTGGAATCTTTGCCTTGACTTGCTGTGTTCTCTTTTGTACGTTGGCCTCTGATAATCAGGACACTGTCTCAATTCATTACGTTTAATAAGTCACTCAGTGGATGATCTCCTCCAGGCCACAAAGCAATTAATTAACCCAGTGTAAACTAATTATTGTTGATCGGTTACCTTGAACGTAATCCGTATGTCTAATTTGTAGTTGAGGACACAGCATCACCTCTCTGCTGTCTCGTAAAATCTTTGAAGTGAAGCTGATGTTTGTAATGTCGTATGTCTGAGTTTAACCATTTCCCTCTCTGCACAAAAATGGGAGAGACAGAGCAATTTTGCCTCCATTTTCTGTGTGAACTAAATAAAACTCAGACCCTCCCTTACACAGCTCACTTTCTGTGACCACTGGTGATTGGTTGACACTTGATCCATGCTGACATTATCTGACAACCTAACCTAAAGGCACTAATCATCTCTATTCAGAGATTTTAGGGAGACTTTTGCAGATGTTGAAGGCTTCTTCTCCTTATGATGGATCTATAAAGAGATTCAGCCTTCACCACATAGGGACTTTTTCCTTTGTCTCCTGAAAAGGAAACTAGTGTCTTTTGAACACAGCAGCTAGAATCCAAGTCTTTGTAGATTGAGATGGAAGACTTTGAGTGAGACGGTGCCAACAGTATTCAGCATTCTAGCATTCAGTGAGAAAATAAAAGACAGATTTTTAAGGAATTTTGGTTTGAGGACCTCTGAGCTAAAGTCTGACCCACAGTACTGCCTCTGAGATTGACCAAGGAGAACTACAAGTATTAAATGGAGAAAGAAGCAGTCTGTTTAGGAAGGTACAGAGCCAGTCCAGTCCTGTCCTGCATACAGAGGAGGTTCAGCCACACACAACATCCTTCTGTGCCCAGCTGAGGATGAACCCTGACAATGACTGAATATATAATACAGCAATCTGAAAGATTCTCAATATCTTCAACTCCAAGTCTATCATAACAGCACCAAATATTATCTGTATTGGTATAATGGTATAAATGACACCACTGTTATTTCCTTTAACACTACATATATGCCACGTTTCCATTTCCATTATATTTTGTTAATATTTTATTTGATAATAAATGTTACTTGTGTTTTTGGATTTCCACTTCATTGAGTCAACAAATTGAAGAATACTTGAAATTCCCACACTGGTGCCGCAGCAATTTACAATTAATAGTTTATATTGCTATGAAGAATACTGTACTTTATTACATTAAATGCACCCCCTCCATGTGTGATAGCCATATTAACCACATTTTACACATTTTTAAAGTGTGAGGTAACAGTCAGCACTATGGCACAGTAATTGCACAGTTTGGAGGCTTCTGCAGACTGTCAGTATAGTGTAATAGTTGAGAGATGTGATTTTAATCCAAAAGGCTGCCGAGCAAGTCATCATATTTTACCTGCATTGCATATTGATCATATTTAAAATGTAAGATCTCTGTGTTGATCTGGCTGAGGGTGTCTTACCCGCAAATGAATTATAATAACTGGGAAGAGTGCCGCAAAGAGAGTGATGTTTGGATTCACTGCTGGAGGTGTGTCTCTCATCAGCTGCCACCTGGGGACTATGGGACCCCCTGCCCCCCAGAAGTCATCACAGCTAAATCTCACACATCATCTTACAGAAATCTTACTTGGCCTGCTGCTTCAGATCGGCGCCAAGGTGCCAATTAATTACGTGTGGCACCTTTGGTTTCTGGAGAGAAAGGAAATTCCCCTCAGCTGTCACCACAGCCATTAAACACTAAAGCAAAAACCAACACACATTTTATTCAGTAGAGGAGCAAAGGTTCATTTCCCCAATCAAACTGTGGGATGATTACAGGGGCCAAAAAAGACAACCTGGCATGATAGCGAGGTCATTAAAATCAAATGCTGTGTCTTCATCAACCAAACGCTACATTCTCCATAGTTAAACAGAGGAATCGCTCAACATTGTCACATTATGTTACGCATGAATGTTCAATCAAGAAATTCTCAGTCCATCTTCATAACTTCAAAAAAAAAAAACACATTTTTGAACACATGAACCCAGTCAATTACACTTCAAGATGCTGCCGTTTCAAAGGGGAATTAAACGCAAATCACACCTATTCCACTCTGCAGCTTGTGGCACACAGTCAATGCATTCCAATCCCAATCAAAGAGGGGAGAAAAAATGCATGCCTGACGTCTCTGGAACGCAGTGCCTGGTGTATGATAGCAAAGATTCAGGAGGCTTTTTCCGGCATTATTCAAACTGTCAGCATCAACGGGACTGTCAGTCAGAACTCCTTTCACACCGCAGCTCAGAGCGGCTTCGCGCTTCGCCGATGTTTTCCTCATTTGTGTCGCGGGATTAAAGTGACATGCGCCGCGCTGGGTGTCGGGAGGCGCTCCGAAATCAATCCCTCGCCTCAGTGTTCCCTTCTTTAGGCCTGCCTGCTTCTGTACGGCTCTTCCATGCCTGTCAGTGCCGGAGTGTCACTGAACACGGAGGAAACAGGGGACTGGAAACTTCATTTGGCCGAAAAGGTCTTGACCCAGTGGGACCTGGCCGGACACGTGTGAGTGGCTTTCAGAGTGAATTTAAACACCTGTCTGTTCTGGCCCTGAGGCGGATCAGGGTCCAGGCGTGAAAGCACTGGTTCCAGGCCATATCTAGAGGTTCACTGAGAATGAAAGGAATCTGGCCCTGCATTTTGAAAGGCCTAATGAATTTCACCTCATCTGGCCAACTTCAGGTGTGAGCGTTGATTACTTTGTAATGACCACTTGAGCCCCCTAAATGGACTCACAATGGTGTCAGGAAGCAGTGGTGCTGATGGGAAAGAGATAGCTTGAACATGGATTCGTTTCAGCTTGGACACCTTGTCCCAGTGTGAATACAGCTTCCTGTACCATATTTCACGCCCCTGTGTGTTCTTTTGGTAGCTGGCTTTGAAACAGCCCCTGGGAATCTCTCTCTCTGTCTGTCCTTATCCACATTGTGAAAAACTTCATCTGAGGTATTAAGTGAACTAAAGATAACTATAGACTGAACAACAGCAGTTCAAATTATGTGCAGTTTTCCTTACAGGTATCATTTGTGTGTCCAATAAACTTTAATCAAAGCAAAAAACAGAAACATTGAGTATACACATGCACAAACAATGATTTGAGTCAAGAAGTATAACAATATAAAGAAAATGAGTTTTAAAATCTTGACACAGCATTAAAAGCAATAATAAAAAGCAAATTAAAAAAGGTTTTATTTTTTAAAGCGACTTAAAACGACACACTGGAGCATACTTTGTGAGACATTTTTATGTCTAACCAAATTGTGTGTTATTTACTCATCTAACTACCTTTAAGTTAATTTAAATAAAGCCCAGTTTTGCACACTGCGATTCTAGAAAATCAAAATGAAGTCACAGCCACACAGCACTGCCCACTGTCTTTGATGCTGCCCTGTAAGGTTATGAAGCTCTTAGCGTAACACACAAAGTCACCAACTGTTTTTATTTGTTTCCAATTATCATGCTTCTGTTGTTTGTAGTGCTGTCTGTTTGCAGGTGGATTAAATAAACCGTGTGCTCGTGCTGTTTTCACAGCTTAAAGAAATTCTCATATTCCACAGGAAGCTGGGGTTTCTCCTCTTTTGCATTTTATCTTTGTAATTCCAAGGTGCTCTCACTGTTTTTGCCCCAAAGTTCTACAGGAAATAGGGCCAGCTTACAGGCAAGCACTATTTTTTGTTGAAGCATTACCTTAATAAATGGTTGTTTCTCAGTGGATTTGCCATTCCCTCACCGCTCATGATACCCAATACTTTAACAGAAATTGGCAAACGCTGCAAAATCCTGATACTCACTGGCATCTTATAAAGGGCCTGAAAGAATCATTAGCATTGCTCACAGGACCTGACACACTGAATAATCTAAAGTCTGCGTGCTTCAACCAGAATCATGAACACTTAATGGACGAAAAGACGATTAAAAAGCTAAATTGAGGATACAGTCGTGACATGTGCAACAAGCTAGAATGTTCCCAGAGATGGAAAATAATTTCCTTTACCACAGTGAGGTAGATGCTAACATTTTCATTCGGGCACAATTGCAGATGAATGTGTAGCCTCTGTCACCTTTAAATGCATCTGCTGCATCAGCATAGCTTATTCATCTCAGCAGCCACAATCAGAAGGCACCTTCTCTCCTTTTTAGAATGTGTGTTGGGTGTTTTGATCAAACGATTCTCAAAAGTGGCAAACAAAGGCAATGTGAACACCCCCAGATTTACATTTACATTTATTCATTTTACCCAAAGCGACTTACAAGTGAGGCAGATTTAAACAAGATTCTCCACAAATGAAATTTGATGGAAAACAGAATGCTTTTCCAATAGTTTCTCGGTGGGAGAGAAAATGAGTTAGTTACTGATGACATGCCCGGTATCGCTGGCCCTTTATCTGTGTTGGCTATTACAAGTAAAATTTTCTTTCTTTTTTACTTCATTATAATGAAAGCAGTCAACCTTGACAGTTCGATTAGTGTCACTACAAAAGTCCTATGATGAGTTTTGCTAAACATATTTTTGAGCGTAACCCCTATCCTTTCCTCCAAAAGAACAGAAATGATGATTTTCTTTTGTCTGCCTTCAGCAGAGACTCTAGTATACTACATTGCATAGGCAGGCTTCTGTACAGAACAGGAAGGCAAGAAGGGGAGACTGCATTTTCGGTGACTTCATCACTGCAATATCATCAAAGCCAATTTTGTAACAGGAGTGATCTGTCACAGAGGTCTCAGGGGGTTTGTCCGCTCAGCAGAAGTGATGGAATCCTCCATTTTTGCGGTTTAGGGGTGGAAAAATGTAATAAGCATGAGGTTAGTGATATGACCAAAAATGGTTTACCATGACCTCCTTCACACCCACTGTCAGAAGGAGTCACAAATTTCAGAAACAGAAAAGGCAAGGCAAACTATTTACCCTGGACCAATCCCCCCATTTGAAAGTTTGAGGTCACCCCCACAAAGATTGTCCATCAATGAATCTCTGTAACTCTGATGTCAAAACAACTGGCAAGAAAGCATTTCAACCACAAATAATATCTGCAAAAGGCCACACAGTTCAATTTGTTTGACCCAGAAACATTTGCCCCGGAAAGAGAAGAAGCTTTTCAAATGAGCTGTTAAATGCAATACTTCCCAGAGCCACAGTTGGAGTCATCTATGAGTGTAGTCTGTGTGTAATGAGAGGTGTGAATTTTAATTGCAGAAACTGACTGTACTGTAGTCCATGGTGAAACATAACCTCAATCTTTAAACTTGAGTCTATGATCAAGCAAAAGATACAGAGGTAATTTGTCTTACTCAAAGCCGTTGAGATAACAGGCTTTAATTTTCTAAATCTCAGTTCACTACTATCAAAGTCAGAATTGAGCAGATGCACAGACATTCTTCTTACTTGTCTATAACTTGGTGAAATACGGAAAGACTGTCATTTTCCCAATATAAATAGCCACCAATCTTTGTTTTCTGTCTACACTGATTGTCTGATAACACACACACAACGTTCCTTTATACGAGGGCTGTAGCTCTTCACACAATGGACCATTTCTTACCTGTAATATCAGCAACATAAGCTGTTTTAAACTGTCTCATTCTTATTGCTGTTACAATACCACCTGCATGACATTTAAATGTCAAAGGAAACAGAATAGCCTTGTACTGCATGTTTGTCAGAACTGAGTGACTTTTGGCTTATTCCTGGCACTCTTTTTTACTGATCTGTTCATTTTTCATGTACCTGAGTTTTTTCTTGAATTTTACTTTCTTTGTAAAGGTGGATATTCAGAGCCTTACGTCAGAGCAACATATTCATAACCTGAGGACTGTGGGAACTATAGGGATTCATCTGGAAATAGAGGTTTATCGATTACCCATAACATGGTAATTATAGTTGAAATCAGTTTTAGGAAATCATTGTTTTTAGTCTCATTCATTCCTGAGTTTGCATTTTATGTTATTTTTATGTTATGTATCACATTTTATCTTATTTTTGCATTCAATCTGCAGTCAGCAATTGATGTGCCTCTTACATATTTTGCTGCGATGCGATTGGTCAGATGTGCATCCAGGTTGGTTGAAATAAAAGCATCTTATACACTGGCATTGAGAAAATGAAATGATTCTTTCAGTGGTGTGATGCTGGTGTGCAGTAATTCAGTAATTCTTGCTGCCCAGCAGATCAGGAAACGTGGTACAGCTGTGGATGGAGAAAACATTCCCAAATAGATCTGCTGTCTCTCCCTCATAGGAGCAGTTTGGTTTGGGCTTTCTGTCAGAGCAGAAACACGGTCCTGGCACTTCTCTTCTGACACGCTGTGAGTAATCTCCACGGCAACTGGGCCCGTTAGCAGATGAGACCTCATCTACTGATATGCCGAAAATATGTCCCCTCTTTCTGAGTTTACATGCTGATTGCCTTAATGCTCTTTTCTGCAAATTTCACTCAGCCTCTTTTGTTTAAGGGGAAAGAACCCAGGGAGATAGCTTATTTGGACAGAAAGAGCATTTACCACATACCCTCGTAGAGGCCACCTACTTAGTGCAAGCTGTAGTGTGTGCAATGTTTCCAATTACCCCTAAGCACTAACAGGTTACTGCTAATTGATGATAGAAAGATTATGTTTTGAAATTCAGATAACAACCCAAGGTGGCTTTTTATGTAACTGATTTTATAAAGACTCTTAGTTTTGCACCGGGCCTGGGTGATGTCATTTCTTAGCTGAGGTACTGTCAGTCTTCTGTGCCCATTAATTATTGATGTATATATGCATCCTGAGTACATGCTGTGAAGGGTCAGATGAGGTCTTATTAAAACGGGACTATCCGTCACGTTCATGCTATGCTCCGTCAGCTATGTCATTACACTGCTACATTGTTCTTTGATGTATAGCTTTAGAAAGTTGCATGGCACAAAATGTATTACATTAAATAAGAAGATGTGCCCCCCATATTAATAAATTGTCAAGCTTTATATGTACTATGTATTGATGTACTGCAGTATGTATATGTCTATATTGTTATCTGTGCATATTATATTATTATATGTACATGTATATTGCTTGTATACAGATGTTTGATATATATATATATATATATTTAGGGAAGCTGAAACATTTTTGTGTCCCTATCCAAAATTCTGCAAACCACAGATGTAACAAACAGGGGTTTGAGCATCTACTATTAAATTGATTAAATGAATAATTAAATAGTATTGGTTCCAGTGAGCTCTGTAAATATCCTAAATTTGAACTGCATTGGGGAGTGAATTTCTGTCAGTTTGAAGACCAGCAATCACAGTAGATGGATTACTTCTACAGGATTCTGATACCAAGTGAGTCTGATGAAAATGTTTTTTTTGGTTTGAAAAGACTACAGGTGTTACAAAGACCTAAATGCAAAATAAAAACTGAGCAATAGGATTGTTGGGTGAACAAAGAAAGGTGGTTTTTCTCTGAAGCCTGGCAGAAGATGGCAGGGCATGGGCGGAAAACGACTTTGCATCAGATAAATACTCAAATGCAATTCTCATCCTGAAGAAAAATAACTTTAATATCGTGGCTGTAATTATGAGATATGATGCAGATGACTACTTTAGGATTATCAGCAAGGCTTGTGGGCATCTGCTGTGACCCAAAAGCACTACATCAATCACAAATTAATCGTCTCGCAATGATGATGTCACACCTTCTTCCCACAGTGAAGAGGGTGAGTACATCTCACGAGTGGGTGATTCCAACATCAGTGTCAGCTGACAGTTTGGATATTAGCTTCTCTTCTGGCTTTAATGAAAAATGTAATATGTTTGTCCCACTGCTGGAGGCAAGTGTCATCTTTGGACGCCATTTTCATTAATCAAACAGAAATGAACAATAAAGTGTTTTGCAGTTGATGAGGCCGCCCCTGCCTTAATCTGGGGTCTAGCATGCAGTCCGCTTTTGCAGGAATGGCCCAGAATACAATGTTTTTCCTGAAGAAAAGTTCTCAGTGTGTGTCTTTGATCATTCATGGACGCCACGGGAGAGCAAGGCAGACACTTATACTCTCCTGCGCTGTCACAGAGGGAAAGCCAGTCTAATTTTCACAGCTGAAAAATGTCGGGGGGGAAACAGTCGCTCTCTGCTCTCATGAGTCATCCAAAAGCAATGATGCGGAAACCCAACCTGTGTGTCATCTCCTTGCTCCTCTGCCTCCAGCCGAAAAACCATGACTACCCACCCGTTATCACCATCACTACGCGTTTGCCTCGAGGACGGCAGGGGGAAACTCTCGCGTGATTGGCTGAATAGAGTAAACCGGTTGAGGAATAGAAAAGATGGCCAAAGGACAGGAGTGGCATGTGGTGGCTACAGCAGTATGTGCTAATGAGAGATAGATGGGAGCTGGGGCTAATTTTCAGAGTAAAGCTGCATGCACGCTTTGAAAATCCTTCCATCCTTCTGGGTCTATTGATTACAGTGTACAGGCCTGGGAATCCAAAGAAGCCCTCAGATGTTATTAACCTGTGCCAGTGCGCTTGGTGATGCAAGCCAGTCAGAAAAGGGTCAGTGATTATGTTTAATACTCGCACTACATTTAATTCTTCTTTTTTCGAGTGTTTGCCGTGTACTCCTCTGTCTCAGTGTTGATTTTGGCTCTCTGCACGAGTGAAGCTGCGGAATTGATTTTTCGAGGCGGGACTCAGATACGTCGCCTCACGGGCCAAGCTGAGTACCGCTCGCACCCGCGTTGGCGGCTTCGGGAAGCGTCCGCGTGCTGCAGCGGGAGGTGTGAAATGCCAGACGCCAGCTGATCGGGATTTTTGAGGGTTTGGACTGGGAAGTGGGGGAAGGGGGGGCAGGGGATGTGTACCCCACAGTACAAAGCAAACCATGCAAAATCTCAGAGCATGAGTAAATTGTTTTGAAGCCATTTCTGAGGTCTGCCTTTGTGGATAATAGTGATCACTGGTCGCCTGTTTCTCGGTTTTTGTTTTCATGTCTGTGTTATGCTTTCTGTTCCCTCCATGTTAATATCCAGGAGCCAGGTTTAAGACAAATGATCTCTGTCTCAATATGAGAAAAGCAGCTCTTCCAGGAGATGAGCATGTACAAAACATTAAATAATAAACCCAGTTTGTTTTCCACAATTGCTGTAATTCATACCCCCGCAAACTGAACTGAGTTTCAAGATTAAGATGCTCAGGTAGATAAACGTATTAAAAAAAATGAAATATATGGATTTCCTCATGCAATCACAGCTATGCGTCTGTTGCTCCTAGCTTTCAAAATAAACCTCTTAATTATAGTTCAGACTGTGGAAGGTGAAGAGTGGCTTAGTTTAAGACGGCGGGATGAAGACCCATCCATTACAGAATAAATACTGCCAGCATGTCAGCCTCTTGATTGCTCAAGTCGAGCTAATTGTGTTTGTGGCTGTGTTTTTAACGAAGCAGACAGCCAGCTTCCAACCCTGTGAGCATGATGAAGATTGATGTTTGCGCCCAATTTATTTTAATGCTACAGAAATGTCATATTTTGTAGTTCTGCACTAAGTACGCAAAGTTTGTGCAGCTGATTTGTAGAGCTTTGTTGCTCAGGTATTGTCTATAATCTGTTTCCATTCCTTTGGAATTTTTGCATTTGTTTTAACCTTGTGGTAGACATGGATTGTAACATTTGCACATTAATTTACTGCTGGGAAGAAGTGTCTCTAGACCTGTACCCAGACTACATTCTGCATTTACTGACTCAAAGTAAGAGACCGCTTGAGTCAAGCAGCAACAGGCTGCATTTTGCCACCATCAGCCAAGTTTTCCTCGTCCCAGGGATGAGTTATGCCATCTCTCACCTGTCAGTGGATGTGTTCCAACCCCGCCCACGCCGCGTTGCTTCATAATCAATGTTAGTAAATAACTAATACGTTCCCATGTCCAAGACACGGTTTCTCATTAGCTTGAAGCTTACCCAGATCTCTACGGTGTGAATTAGCTCGTGTATAAGTATACGTCCACAACTATATCTTAGGGCTATTTCCCAGAATCCATCTGTCTTAATGGAGACTGATGATCAAAGAGGCAGAAGTATGAAAGGGATTGGGCTCCAAGGCTGTCAAAGGTCTGGGGAGCATACTAACCACTGCATACACAGGTGAGCAGACCCCCTGTGGTAAAGACGATTCACACATGAGTTTAATTTTACCAGAGATGACACACAACCATTCCTGTTTTAGTTCTTCCTCTAGTTGTAAGATTCTCAGTTTCCTGCACAGCTTTCTAGTGTTCAGATACTCAAAAAAAAAAAACAGCTGCAGCTGACGAGCTCACTTAGCAGGAGTTTGTGGACTCTCACAGTGATATGATGCAAGCCATCCTGGCTGTGAATCACTGCAAAGGGTACTGTGTCTATGGAGACTCGGCTAAAGGCCGCTACCTTTGGTTCTGCTGGAAGCTGAATCACAGCAACTGAACTGGAGGGCTTGGTCCGTGGTGGGGACAGACCCAATTTGGACCCAGTGGAGGGGGGTGTGAGGGTTCGGGCAGTGTCCAAGGTTATGGAGGGGGGCTCAGCACGGTCCCCGGGGTGCAGAAGATTGCAGGA
The DNA here is from genome assembly GCA_019176425.1 of Megalops atlanticus. Lineage (NCBI taxonomy): Eukaryota > Metazoa > Chordata > Actinopteri > Elopiformes > Megalopidae > Megalops > Megalops atlanticus. The sequence continues at coordinate 2,582,978 of CM032887.1, read as the reverse complement.
AGTTGCTGGAAGGGGCGGACAGTGACCATGACCTCCCCGCCCATCACACTGGGACTGGGAGGAGCGTGATAATTGGGCTGCTCGTTGCCATGGTCACCCAGAGTGCATCTGGCGTGAGAGAGAGTCCGGCGTTCGCCGTGCCAGTGGGGCTATCAGCGGGCGTCCCGGCGCTCTTTAGGCGGGAGACTGCAGTCCCAAACTGTTGCATCTCTGCATTGTTGCCATGGCAGCCGATTGCCAAAAATGAAAGCAACAAAAGAACCCCCCCAACACCCCACCCCCATCCCCAGTGGTATAATGCCCATAACGTAGACTTGACTTTAGGAGCCCATTTGCATCCGTGACTCAGTGACAGGCTATCTGAGAAGCGGTTTTGTTTTGCTAATTACAATGAATAATTATTTAATTATGGTTTATACACACAGCACTTTATATTTTCATTGATATTGTAACTAAATGGCTTTGGTTGTACATCTGACTTCTGAATTTCCTAAACCAGGGTCATTGTGAGATTGTCCACATAATCATACCCATAATCATAATTTGGGTTTAGGAACAACTGCATATTATGTAGTGAGACTAGAATGGAGTTATCCCGTACACAGTTACAGTGAGTCGGCTGCACACATTGCCTTGTCTCAGCCTGGTGTTCAGTGGAGTTCACTAGTGCTCCTGAATGACAAATGTCCTTTATAGATTTAAAAAAAATCCTTAGGCATTATAATGTTGCATGCATTTATCGTCTGTATCTTTCTCACACAAAGCTAAATTTCTTGCATTTTGGAGAATAAGAACACATTTATTGTTTCCATGATGTTACTTTCAGGTGACAAACTGCTTCTGAAGGCTGGTTATCTCTCTGATAGAGCCTAGAGAGGGATTTCTAGTCCAGCACACCCACTTACTGGCCTCAGTATTTCCCTGGTGAAAGCCAGTGAAGGATTTGTATTTTTCCAGTGACTTCCTCGCGTCTCTGGAGACCCTGTGAGTGAGCTGTGAGCTGAGCAGTGCGGTGCACGGGCCGTGCCGGCGCTGGTGACTCACAGAGCTCGCTGCCCGGCACAGTCCCCTCTCTCCTGCTGTCACAGCTCACTTCCCCTTCAGATGAGCAACAGCAGATCAGTCACGCAGGAGCGAGATCTCTGCTGGAGTTTGCCTTTTCATTCCAGCTTTTTTTTTTTTTTTTTTTCCTCGCGACCTTGAACAACTTTTTCGTGACCCTTTTCCAACTTATCAGTATCGCTCTCCTCCCAGAGAAAAGAAAAAGGCATGTGCATGTAATGTAAGCTGTGCATGTTTAATATCTTTGAGAAGTGTAGAGTGTAGGGGTTTATTTTCATTGATTTTTTTTCCCAAGGGGATGTTTGACATAGTAAGTAACAATCATGATCTGTTCCTAGTGGCCAATAACACATAACTACATGAAGGACTTTCTCATTTTCCCCCGGTGGTTCATCCCACATATCTGCCCTGGGATGGTCAGGTCCTGTACTTTAATGTACATTTGACATTTATTTTATGTACAGGGCTACACCTCCTCTTTTGTTTTTTCCATCTTTTCTGATCATTTTATGTCCCAAAAGTGCTGTAATTGTACTTCCTCATTGGCCAAGCCTCTGTGCTGCCAAGTCTGCCACAGCCTATTTATGAAGAGAACCTGTGACTAAATGGCCAGCTATTTTTCATAGTTACAGTGTACAAACAATTGCTCCTCAACCCTGTTTAAGCCACACCTCTCTTATAAATAGCCAAACTGTTGTGTTGGTTTTGAGCTCTGGGAGGGAACGCTGCTGTCCTGTTTAATTCAGTGCCAAGGACGTACAGGTAGGGGAAGGCTGTTGTTGTGCTTTCCGACATAAATGCAACCTGCTTTCCTGATTTCCGTCTGATTAGCTCATCACTCATTCCTTTCAGCAACATCCAACCAGCAGATGTTCGCTTGTCAGAAAGAGATAAGAGACTTTCCATTTACATATCAACTTTGCCCCAGCGAGGAATTTCCTGTTTGTATGTGCATGTAAGTGTGTAGCCTGGCGAGGAATATTTTACTCACCATACTCCATGTAGGTCAATAAAAGATGCAGTGAAGAGCCAGGGGAATGCTGTTGACACCCCCCCGTCCTTGGCAGAAGGGAGTCAGTCTGTACTACTGCTGTGAGCTCATGGGCAATGCTGACTGTTGAATTGACACACGGGGTTCATCCTGCACTCGCAACAAGTGACAGATGACTTAGATGACATTTCAAAGACACCCAGGGCAGTTGTGTAAAAAAAAAAATCTGTCATAACCTTCCCACAAACACAAACATGTAGTAGAGCTTGAACTTTGGGTTACTATGGAAAAACAATAATATAAGGGCAGATCCTATAAAAAAGTTTTCCTGGACGCACCAAACAGTCACCATAACGGTCATTGTAATAATTGTAATTGTTGGAATTGTCATTGTAACTGGTTTTCATTTCTTACAGAACCACACTAAAAGCCTCTTTAGGGATCACTCTGTTCAAATTAATTGAGTTACTCAATTATCTGTCTCTATGAAACTGGTTTAGAGACATCCTTCACCTGCTGAAGGTATTTCTAAAGATATTTGCTAATATAATTGTTCCCTTTCTCCTCTCTCTCTCTCTCTCTCTCTCTCTTTCTCTCTCTCTCTTTCTCTCTCTATGTGTGTATATATATATAGACATAACGCTCAAATACCCCACAATATTATTGGCCAAAACTGTCAGACCATCAGGATAGTTGAGACATCCCAGAAAGCCGGAGAGTTCGGATTTTGACAAGATAACCAGATGTGACACTTCATATCACAGTGCATTAGCATATATAGCAAGAAATTTAATGGAAAAGCCAGTCAAGGTCAAACTGTGCCCGAACGCCTGGATCAGATTAAAAACTTGTTTTGAGAAGCAGATAGGGAGGAGCAGCGGGGAGAGCGCCTCTTTAATCACTTCATTAAGACCGCATCTCTTATTTGAATTTTTAATGAGGCGGGTCCGTGGCGCGGCCTGATTGCATCGGTGTTTAATAACAGTGCGGTGTGGCGGTAAATGAACAGGACCGGTTACCGGAAAGCTGCCGGGTCATCGCCCAGGCGGGCCACTGCCGTTGTACAAGCTGGGGTGCTTAACCCAAGCTGTGTGAGTGAAGGTTCCGAACCCCAAAACGGGCGGCGCTTCCAGGTGTTGTCAGTGACCGGCTGATTTGAATGAATCGTAGCATTTCGCCGCTAGGAGCAATCTTTCGATTGGTTCATGCCAGTCAGTTATTGACAGCATTTGACAGCTCCCCTGTTGGGATCAGGACGTCTCACTCTTCCCTCCCTAAAAATACCCAGCCGTATAAAGTATAAGTAAACCGTAAGCTCGCCAAGTCCCCGTAGACGAGGGAAGTCTGCCAAGCTTAAATAATAATAAAAGGGATTTGAGCCCAACACATGTTGCAGGGATGGCATGGATCCCTGCCTGTCGGCGCGCTTCTGCAGCTAGGTGTGGAGTAATTAACGAGCGCAGGAGGTCAGGGATCGGACCGGGCGCAGTCCGTCTTCCCCACACCGCCTCGAGGGAAGCGGACGTCGAGTTACCGGCCCGTAGCGCTGAACAATGGAGGGCACGATATCCATATAGTCTACACCCAACACACTGACACAAAACTCAAAAGGTTCCTCCCTCAGAGGAAACCATTACAGACCAGTAAGTCCTCATTGATTGCCGATTACGCGGCTTGTTTCTGCATTGTCCGCGTCTCTCATGTGAAAACTTTTTCAAGCGTATTAAAACAAAGTCGCGGGTAGCATTGACTCTAAATTGCGGCTCTGTTCGTAATTACTGTTTCAGTGATAGAGTTGTTCGAGAAAATGAAGAGAGAGAAAATGAAGTCGGAGGATTTTTCGGTATTAACGATTCAGGGGAGGCTCAGCAATCACGTAAGATGACATTAGAGGCGCCCCGGAGCTCTCGTCAGAAAGGAATCAATTAACACCCCCGCTCCGTGACTGACACCCCCCTGCGGCTGGTGTCTGGAGTGTGTCTGACTCAGGGCAGACCTGTCAGCATTTGTGTGTGTGTGTGTGTGCGTGTGTGTGTGTGTGTGTGTGTGAGAGAGAGAGAGAGAGAGACAGAGAAAGCGCGTGTGTCTCTGTACACATATAGAGCATGGGCGATTTTAGACTCTTTTTAGGGGTGCTCAAGCACACCTAAATTTCATCTCAGCACCCCTAAATGTTACTTACGAGTAATTAATTAAAAGTATTATTGTTGTAAATTAAAATATCATATAGAGAAAAATATTAATGTATTAATTGTTATCCAATGAAATGAGTGATTTAGCAGGGGGGTTGAACACTTTTGCAAGGCACTGTATGCATGTCACATTCTCATTAGGGGCTGAGCCCCCCTAAAGGTCTGATCCTAGAATCGCCCCAGTATAGAGTATGCGAATGCATTAGTATGTGTGTCTGTACAACAGTTAGTGTGACTCTGTGTATGTGTGATCGAGGTTATCTCCCGGCGTGTTTCTACAGAGTGTGTGTGTGCGTGTGTGTGGGCGTGTGTGTGTGTGCGTGTGTGCGCGTTTGTGTGCCATGTTCACTTTACGCAGATAACTGAAGGCTTCCATCCTGAGAGGCACTATGGGACATGTTTCTGTATTTGCAAACTGAAGCACGTAAGTTGCTGTGTTCAGGTGAAAAAATCCTATTTTTATTTTTGAAGGCCCTTTTAATTTACTTTCCATTTCTGGATGGAAGCACTGTATAAAGAGTACCTATGATGTAGTTTCCCCATTTGAATTTCTTGGAAAAATGTCAATTATATGAATCCATGCATAACCAACCACAAATTTAATTACCCCACTTTATCAGTTTACTTAAATCACACAAGATTGCCACTATATATCAGAAATTATCATGGTTCTTAGATGAGTTAATTCATATTCCCTGGAGAGGAACCATCATTAAAAAGTCAGAAAGCTTCACACTTCCTGAAATATTTGCCATCCACATGCCTTGAATGCACATTTAAATAAAATTTGCAAGTCATATAAACAGTTCAGCGCAATTAGGTCATGTTAATTAGGTGTTTACCAAATTGGCACAACCCCACAGTTACTTTTGTCTGTGATGAGTTGGTTCACCTAGGGAATTGCCAAACATTTTAGAGGCAAATGGTTTCTGTACTGTGCTTCATACAATCACAAAAGGGAAAAAATGCAGCAGACATAAAGTAGATTCGATTTGTAGATTTAATACACTAGATAGCTTTAGATAACATTACAGTTTTTAAGAACACAAAACAATAGTTATTATGAACTTGACTTTTTGGAGACAAGCACTTATATTGATATTGGTTAAACTGCCTAAACAGCTTTTTGAAAATGTAGCCAACAAATGTTTGAAAGTAAAAGTAATGTACAATTTATCTTTATGTTTATAATATGAATAATCTGTCAATGGAAAATTTTACTCAGTACTCATATTGGCAGCAATAAAATCTACTATTGTGGATTTGGCTGGAAGGCAACTGAACACAAACTCTTCTAAGTTGTGGTATTCATATTTTTTATTCATTTTGCACTTCTATGAGTTTAACTTGGAACATTTCCTCATGTCCACAAGGACTCTGGACACTGCAAGATAACAAAACCTCTGAGAGCCAAAAGCATTGGAGTGGCAGCACTGGCCACTGAACCAGGTGGCTAACACTTCAAGCATTCATCAGGTCTGACACCTTCAGTGAAAAGGCTCCCCTCTAGGGCTCAGAGCTTTGTTGCAGTTGTCACCTACCAGCAAAAAGCACTTAAAAGTCTGCTGTAAAAGTCTTAAAACTCTTAAAAGTCTGTTGTATCTACCGTGAGATCAGTTACAGACAGGATATGGAGAGGGTGGCTTCAAACTTGCTTAATTTTCTTACCTGAAGTTGGATGCAATCACACTGTGGTTAGACTGAACCAGGGCCTTGAGCTGTTTCTCAGATGGAGGGCACACCTGCATGTTAATGTATCCACATGCACACAATGTGTTAGGGAAATCACTGCAAACCTGTATTTTTCAAGCAATGTCTGCATGTATTGGTGGACATAGAGGCTTCCTACAGAGACCTGAACATTTTCAGCCAGAACTTCTGTCCAATTACCTCTCCCCTGGAACCAGAAACTGTCACCATGACAAAATAAGCCATGGCTTAATCTGTTATTAAAATCTGAAAAGGCAGAAAAGGCATCAGGAACGGAAACAAAGATTTTTTTTTCCCGTTAACCAAACTTCATGGGTCAAACCTCACCGGTTTTAACTGAACAGAGGTATCGCAAAACCTGCACCCTCTGTATCAGGGGCTTTGTGCATGTGTGTGTTTTTTTTTAATGGCTCGTCTGACAGATTTGTGAGGTACTAATCCCCCATCATCAGGGATCTCTCCACCAGCAGCTTTTGCTTTTGATGTGCCAGTAGCTGCCGGTGAAGGACAGCATTATGTATTCAGAAAGGACAGAGCATATGTATTCAGATGTGCCAGTGCATGTGTGTTTACACAGGACTATACATATTCATTGTGTGTGCATTCACTCAGGGCAGTACATATGTATTCATATAGGGTAGTGCTGATACATATAGAGGGATTCATCCCGAAGCCCTTGGTACCACAATGTATTACAGAGCATTATTCACATTCACGGAGCCGTCTTTTGGCATAAGACAAACTCAGCTTCAGTGGAAATCGTCCAGACTATGACGCTGAGGTGTAATTCAAAGGAGGGAAGGTAGAATGGATTTGCAGCTTGTAAAAAAATCGATAAGGCAATTCTCATACAAAGACCAGTTCCCACCCCTGTAAGTGCTTATGAAATAGCTGTGAGCCATTTAGAGATGAGGTAATGTTTGTATGCAGTCAGATTGGTCATGTAGTGCTGCAGGGTGTTGCAGAGGTCCCTGTGCCCCTGGGTACAGCACATGAGTGACTCTCATGATTTTTGTGTATTCTAATTATAAAGAGCAATATGGCTGCAGGTGTTTTATTTCATATGATGCTGCTGAGACATATATTCACCGACATTGACATACTCCTCGCAGTCTTTAGACTTTGCAGAAGATGCTATTAGGTATTTGTTTGTAAATTGCTCTTCAATGAATCCTCAAAGAACTCAATTTCAGCTTGCAAAACCTAGCAGTAAATGCACTCACAGAACTCAGTGTGAAATATTGTTACCCATAATAAATAATATTATTTATTTTCTTAATCATTTTTAATTCATGAGAATATTCTCATCACCCTAACATTGCCATATTTGGCAATTTGCCATACATAAAATGACCACATCATTTCTCTGACTAACTGCACACACAAAGGTCTCCTAAAGTTGTGAATTTAGGAATTTCATCAGAGGAGATGGGAAAACACCTCATGAACATGTTCCCGGATGCAAAGATTTGTCAAGTTCCAGTAAGAAGGCAACAAAAACAACACTCCTTCTGATCTTAGAACAGTCAGAGCCACCCATGTGATGATTACTTAGTTATATTACTATTTCTGCCTTGCAAATTATAAAGAGGGAGGAGATTTTGGGGTTGGAGCAGAAAATGATCAAACCTTATACCACTTCCACGCCCCTACCCCCAGCGAGGACTGCACCTCCCCCCTTAGAGTGATCCTGGGTTTCACTGGAGCTACAGGAAAATGAGATGGATTTAGACTAATGGAATTGCCTTGTGTTAAACCTGCTGAATAATTAAACAGCAAAGAGGAAAATCTCAGAGTGTTTGGTCCTCTGACGCGGTGACAGTTTCGGTAAAATGAGCGTCTGCCTTCAGAAAACGTGTCAAGCTCACCCGACCTTGCCGCGTTGACTCCTACGGATTTATTTGGGTTTTCTCATTTGAATAGCAATCTGACCGCAAATGCCCCCCTCTGAACTAGCAGGGGGCTGGATCCGAAGCCGAATGTGAATCAGCAATTCTCTACATGATCTGGCCTTGTTGAATAAATAATAAGCCCAACCTCTCCAATGCAAACTGCTGCATCCCGAGGCGATGAGACCGACTCCTAAATGCACCCTTGGAATAATTCCATTTTCCAGGTCACGATCTTCCGATAATTCACTAAACTCGTTTTAAGATCTCCCAAATTAGTGTTGGCATTGTAGCATCCCACCACTAATCATTGTATGAGATAAGCTTTGCCTGAAGGGATCCAGAGACTGAAAGCAAAGACCAATCACAACAGCAGCAGCGTATGCAGATTCAAAAATGCACACAAACTGTCGGCTGACAGGGCAGGTGGCTGGCTTTCCTTGCGTTGAAAGGGTCAAACATCTGTCCATGATGGATTTATCTGCCCTTAGATTAGAGTCAGTATCTGTGTTTGTTTCCGGATAATCGCTATTCACGGCTGGGGCTGAAGCCAGCCCGAGATGTGATCCCAGAATCCTTTGCGATTGTGAACCAGTGATTATATTGCACCTGCTCCTTAATCACAACTTGCCATCGCAATCATTCAGACTCATGGGTTCATGACACTGGGGATGGCCATGGACACACACACACACACACACACACACATGCACGCATATACACGCACACAGACACACACGGGTACACAAGCATACTTTTAGTGCACAGCAACTAGGGGTAAGGTATAACCATGTAATACATAAAATTTCTCTTTGAACTATGTAGGCACACACACTCCTTGTTCACAGCTTATGGACACATACTGTTTCCCCTGTTTCCTCAAGTTTTGAACAGCAGTTTGTTTCTGAGATCTAATGCCAAACCAGAAAGATTTAACCCCCCCACCACCATGCATGCCATGTAAACCCCAACAGCTCTATGAGCTATTGCTTAATGTCCCTTGTAATGTTCAGCGGAGGTCATTACACTGCCTCACATAGCCTTTGTGACCATAAGTGTGTGTGTGTGTGTGCGTGTGTGTGTGTGTGTGCGTGCGCGCACTTGCGTGTGTGTGTGCATTTGCTAATACATTGCTACATGCACTGTATGAAATAATAATAAAGAATTATATTATGGGTAGATACACCCCCAGGGGACCTTCAAAGGCTTTTTAAGAGGCACTTGGTAAATCAAGGTGGATAATTATGGATAATATTACAACTGAAGCAGGGACACAAAAGGAACAAAGCCATACTGGAGCTGAAGCTTTCAGTCAAAAAAGATGTAATTCCAGAGTAAGGAACCCTTTGTCTTCAAAGAGGATCATTCTGCTATGTTCAGCATTGTTACATCATTGAAACCAGTGTGTGTTCACTGCATGGCCAGTCCTATCCTGTGAGATTAATAGCCTACAGCTTGCAGTTGTTGCACCCTTTTACATGGAATCACACAGATGAAATGTAAACCCAAAAAACAGTATAACAGAAAAAGGGATATATAGTGGAAGACCAAAAACTTAATTGTTCCATCAACTCAACTGAATGATAACATGAAATATATATACAGCCAAAGACAAATTGTTGTTATGACAATGACAACATTGTAATAAAAAAATGATTTTAAATGATTACAAAAATTTCTATGGATCCAAACTGCCTAATTGGATTGGGATAGTGTGCGGGGATAGTGTTCCCTCCGTGCTGGGGCAATTTGTTCGGTCTGATCCGGTATGGAGCAGGTAAGTGGCAAACGCCCTTCAAGGACAAATCCTCCATATCCCACAAATTACTGCCCGGAACAGCAAGTCAAATCCGGCAGCTTAGTTAAGAGGCATAGCAAGAACTTTGTTTTGCTTCAGAGTACAGCTGACGGTCTGTTAATCCCCCTCATCTCTCAAAGGGAAGGAAAAGAAAAGATCAGCAGCCGTTTGCAGAGGCGGAAACGTAAGAAAGTTTAGAGGACACACACTGTCATTAAGAGAAGAAGGCTTTGTTATATGCAAATAAGGTGAGGCTCATTTTTTAAACCTCCTGGGTGGATGGAGGAAACTCAAAGGCTTGTCAGTAGCGATGGCATCACCCACTGTTGATGCTGAGACATCCTCCATTGCATCAAAGGTTAACAGTCAGCCACTGTCTTCATAGCGTTAAATGTGCCCTTACAGTCTTGGTTTCTTTTTCAGTTTTCAGTTTCATGTTGTTTTTTTTCGGAAGAATCAAGGCTGATTTGCAGAAGAGGTGAAAGAGCAGAGACAAAAGCAGCTGTTGGCTGACTACCAGTAATGCAGAGAGAGGGTTCATGAGGTTTCTGTGTGTGGTTTCAAGCAGGGGATTCAAGCTCTTTTGAAGCTTTGAGACAAAGCTCAAACGGATAGAGAATGCACCAAACCTTCCTTTTTTAATGTGTCCAACAGATGCATAGAGTGCAGGTTTAATAAGGAGGCAAAACCCACACATCGCACACCTTCTCCACTCTGAAATTTCAGTGATGCTGTTGGAGGGCACAATGACTAAAATGGCGTATCATCTGTCTGTTTCCTATATCTGAGGCACTGAAGAGACACGTTCCTACTGGCCAACATGAAAAGACTAGAGTTGGGGTCAATTCCATTCCATTTCAGACAGTTCAATTAATTAACTGAAATTACATTTACATTTACATTTATTCATTTGACAGACGCTTTTATCCAAAGTGACTTACAAGTGAGGTAGAGTACAACACAAGCAAAAAACCATAAGGAGTCAACAATATTAGAAGCGCTGAATGACCAGGTTTCAATGGTTGGCCAGACAAGGTGCAAGCTAGCTGGTAGAGAAAACAAGTGTGTTAAACCATTAGATTACTTTTTTTCATTTATTGAAAAATCTTAAAAGTAAATGATGGGTGGTTTTATTTATGAATTGAATTTCTATGTATTCCTGGAATTGACAGAATCAAAACACTGTATCCAGATCTGAGCATCATTGTATTATCATGTATATTGCTCAGGTGTTAAAGAGGGTATTCATGCATTATTCATGTGATAAAGCTAGGTTAGTCATGTATAAATCATGCGATAAAGCTGGATTAATCATGTATTAATAGTTACAGATGTTACAGATAGGGTAGTCATGTGTTAATCATTGGTTAAATATGGGTTAATCATGTATTAATCAAGTGTTAAAGCTTTAGTTAATCATAAGTAAATTATGTGTTAAAGCTGGGTTAATCATGCATTAATCATGTGTTAAAGCTTGGTTAATCATGTATTAATCATGTGTTAAAGTGGGGAAATTGCTGTTAATCATATGTCAAAAATGGGTTAATCATGTCTTTTCTGTTTTCAACACTCCTTTCTCCTCTTGCCCAGATGTCACATGATAGTGATTGGCATGGGCATCCTCTAGGTTTGCCTCCAGGTAACAGTGGAGCAGGGAAACGCTATTCAATGTCTAATGCATGCAAGCACACACACACACACATACACAAATATATGCAAACAAACACACATGCACACACAATTGCACACCCACACAAACCCACACACACACACACTCAACAAACACAATCAGCTGGTGTTGACTATGAAATAATGCACTCTTGTCCAGGAGAGCTCACGCTGACAGACAGACGAGATTGACGAGTCCCCTCATTATCGACTTAAAGACAAAAGCCCGCCGCCCTCCATTATGAAAAGTTGTGCCTTCCCCCGGTTCTCTTTGTCAGCGTGAAGGCAGATGTGTCAGAGCGACGTTTGAATGGGGAGCTGATGAAGGAGATGGGTTTCTGAAGAGGGGCGAGGTACGTGGGTGGCTGCTGTTTGACTGAGAACAAGCTGGCGCGCAACACGAGCCTGGATTTACTTTCAAAAGACCACCAGCTGCTCTCAATCTTTTTTTTCTCCCTCTGAGCAAATGTGCCCACTTACTGTACGAAGCGCCTTGCTTTCAAATCCCACCTCCTGTGGACTGAAGGCCTTCGAGGCTTTCTTTGCATTGGAGGAGCATGTTGCTTCCAAACCCTCGTCCCGGGTTCACACCGAGCGCGCCAGTCTTCATTCCAGCAGAGCGCTCAGTTCGTTAGGTTCGTTGTTGAACACTGTGATGGATTTGACATGACTTACAGTGTATCTACTGTTAGCTCCCCATTACGGGTATAGAGTTTTGGAAGTGTGCTTGTTCTGACAGAAGGATGAAAGGGCGTTTCTGTAGGTTACTGCTATTCATCTGAGTCCCTTAAAACAAGTCGTTATATGGACAGGTATTCAATAGTATTGATTAAGAGCAATTGGTTATTCAATGGGGTTTAAAACATGCAATTCTATACAGAATTAGCCTACATGAGACAGCTGGCCAGATTGTTTTCCATAGGGAGATATTAGGAGAAATATGTTGACTTAAAAGTTTGACCTTCATATGAACACAACACACCTCATGCAGCACATTTTTTCCACAAAGAATCTATAACTGTTTAAATGCTGCCATGGTGAGAAGACATCAGTGTTCGATCAACCCTTATTCAATGAGAGCTAGAGCAAAAACATTGGTCCTCCAGGACCTGTGCTGTAAAACACAGCATTACATACGTGCACGGCAGATGCCTTTATTCAGACAATCTCACATAGCTTACTGTGCATTTCATCCCCTCATTCAGCTGAATATTCACTGAAGCAGTTCAGCTTTAGCATCTTCCTGGAGGGCAAACGGCACACACATGATTTAAACCTGCAGATTGGTAGATGTAGGTCCAGGCATCTAACCACTCACTCCAGAGTCGAGCAGCACAGAGACACGCTTTCTCCCTCGCAGTGCTGTGGGCTGTTTCTGTCGCTGGACGTTGTGAAATGGGAATTGGTCCTACCCTCTGTCTGGGTCCTGGAAATGCCTCCCTATTTTCCTACAAAGTTAACACGAGTAGGCTTGAACTAAACCCAGTTCCTTCTCTCTATGCTCACTGGACCTCGGCTGCAACAACTGATTCGGGATCAGCTTACCCTGTCCTCATTCATAACCCTGCCATTATGTGAAAAAAAAGGCCTGCAGAGAATCCGGGGTCACAGTTCCCCAGTTACAGACATTAATCGCCCTCAGTGCAGATGTCTCAGCTGAACTGCTGATGCGTGGGCAGTTGCATCGCGGCATTTCTGATGGCAGCAGTGTGAAAACGATCAAGAAGATGGAGCATGATAATGTCACGATCTTGGCGAAGCCTCGATCGTTTTTTCCTGTCATTGACAGACTGTGTTTGGCTGTTAGGTTAGAAATTGTTGACTGTGAACGCCCCAGACGGTGAGTGACAGTGCACTGGTCTATCCTGTCTGTCATGTACCAAAGAAATTGAGTCGTTATTATTTTGATGAACAGGGCACATTGATTCCTCTCTGCAGTGATGCAGTGGTTATACAACAAAGTAACTTGAGCATACCACGGTCAGTCACGAATGTTAAATTAATCAAACAGAAGCTCAAATTTAATCAATTTTCAAACCCTGTGTACACTCTCTCTCTCTCTGTCTCTCTCTCTCTTTCTCTCTCTCTCTCTCTCTCTCTCTCTCTGTCAGGCTTTGAGAGGAGTTGTTGAATGCGGAGCTCAGCTCTGTGAGTTGTTTGTAAAGGTTACTGCAGCCTGCAAACTAAATGAACCACACTCCCATTTTTCTTATATCTTCTTGCCTTCAGCAAGTTTTTCGCCTTTTCCTAGTGGAGGTAAAGATGGCCTCGGCCAGCTATCGACGGACCACAAATGCACATTTGCGAAGCAGAAGTTTGATTTTAAATGAATTATAAATGAGGAATTAAGTAGTTTGCAACCACTGAGCTTCAAGAGGGACTGTATCTACCCATCTGCCTTTGGTCCCAAACCACGCTCTGCAATAATCAATTCATGTGTTGCCAGAGTTCTACAGGAAAAAAAAAGATCCCTGATAGACAGCTTTCTTTTGCTGCATTATTTCATTAGTATGTAAAAATTCTGACATAAATAACTACCTTCATGAAATATTCACCATTGTATTTAGTATGAATGGTTTAATAGCAGAGCACCAGAATATTAGATTCAGTACTCGGACGTGGTCGTTAGCCGTCTGTCTCACTCAGAGCACAACAGAGCAGATTTGGAAGAGATCGGAATCTTCAGCAGAATTTCTCTTCCTACAGTGTCAGGATTTTTTTTTGATGGGAAAGGAGATATATTTGCATTTAATAATTAAACATAAGAGACATGCATGCTCAATTTTTCAAGCAAACCTCTAAGCCTGTATAAACTTAAACTTGTCAGAACATAGGCAGCGTTGGCCAGTGTTTCATACACACATACATACATCACATATACCGCATATCTGAATTACTTACTTGTAATTTCTGTGCAAAAATTGTTTGTGTGCAAAAAAGTGTTTATAAATTTTGTAACATTGTCATTGTGTTTATGAAGATATGGTGTTATGTTATTAACTATTGGTTCCTCTTTAGGATGTATGCCATTTCACAGAAAAAGCCTTATGCTCCATACTTTTTGTTACACCAGTCATCAGCTTTTCTTGAACTACCTGGAGGGAGGCATTGTTAGTAATGGTCTCTTTATGTATCAGTGAATTAATAGCTATATTTAGAATTTCACTGACAATGTTTTTATACCACTTACTGCGACATTTTCCACATTTAATATCACTATTTCTTTCAGTGTCTTGGAAAAACCAAGCTTTCAAACTTTTTAATCCTATGGCACTGTTTATCAGAGATGATCAACAGTACAGAAAATTATACACCCCTTTAGCAACAGAATAATTATCCTTTAACACGCGACATCTAAATGGAGCTTGAAATTAGTTTGAAGTTTCTCAGGAATAAAAAAGTCGATTAGTATTTCCAAAATGGACCCAAGGGATAATGTTTAGCTGGTTGCAGCTGGCACAGCAAGCTAATGGTCCTTACCAGCCCTGTTTATGAATGCTTGGTGTGACTAACCGAACACTTTCCCTGGGTTTTGCTCTCTTGTAGAGCCAACCAAAGTGAGTTTCAATAGAAGCACTGGCAGCCTGCAAAGTCAATGATGCAATTCATGGGATAGAGAGGTCATGAATAAAAATGCTTTCATCCCTGGGGCTTCCAGTAGAAAGCCTGTTTTTTTTCCACAGATGTTCTTTTTTCTGACATCACAAACATTGGGACCACGAGGGACAGTTAACCTCTGCATTGCCAGATAGCAATTACACACTGATATGAGTAAGATCAAAGGCTGTACATGTAACACGTGCCGTCTTTAACGCCATCTGAGACTGGCTTCATTCTGAGGTGCGATATGCCCCACTCACGTTGATGCCAGCTGTAACACAATTTTTACGATTTCCATTTCTGGAATATCAATATTGTGCCGCTAAGTGGGTTGTGATGAAGTGTACGTACATTGAAAAATGAGGAAAATAATGGGAGCTGTGTCAGTTGCCTGAGATAATGCTGTCTGTTAAACCTTGTTTTGCTTCCATTTGGATGTGGATCACAGTGATTAACAGGGCTCCATTCCATAATGATTTGGCCTGTGTTTCTCAAACCGAGTCCTGGGGGCACACTGTATAGCCATTTTTCAATTCTAGCTGAGTTCAATTAATTTGGTCTGATTGAGCTGTTAATTTAATACTTAGCCAGATTTGATGTGGCTTGGCAATCATTTGCTGTCTTCTTTGTGGAAGAATTGTACTCTTGGAAGTGTGTTTACTAGCAGATGGTTCAATAACTGTCATTCATGTTGCTTCCAAATCAGGTCTTAATAACTTCATCAGAGCCATTGATTGGATGGAAAAATCAATTCACCTGTTGTTCCAGGTGCCCATTGGCTGCTGATGGAAGGGTTACTAAATCCTCACAACCACAGATCTCAAGGCAGAGCCAACAATTCTGAACACACTTGATCAAAATAAGCTCACACTAACCATCCATGGCAGAGGGTTTGAAAAACCTCTGAAGAACACTGAAGCAATCAAGTGAAGGCTTATTTCCCTGTTGGCCTCCACAACAAGGGTATGTATGCTGCATGAAATGGGAAGCACCCTGAAATACCTCAGTCCCGTCCTACTCCCCAGTTAGGTATTCCCAATGTGGTTTCACTCTTTGACTGGTAGCCAGTCTGGAACTGATGCAGATGACTGGAATCTCATGGTCTGGTTTCATCTACTTTCATACTGGTTAGTCCAATCAGTTCAATTAAAGCTAAGTTGTTGTTAATCAGTGTGTAATGAAACCTCTCACTGCAACAAACTGGATTACAACCAGAACACCTGCGACAGGGGGATTCTCGGGGGGGGTGTCCTCCACATCTGTATGGAAAAGCTCCACCCCCCCACCCCAGGTGTGAAGGCAGCCACAGTGGTTCCAGTGCTTTGTATGAAGGCCCGCTGCGCGGAGACGAGGCCGGAAATAAGATTATCACAGAGAGAGCAGCTGGCAGCATGTCTATAGAGAAAACCCCTCGCCATATAATTTCAGAATGTCTATAGAGAAAACCCCTCGCCATATAATTTCAGAATGTCTGTAGAGAAAACCCCTTGCCATACAATTTCAGTGCAAACTAAGTTCAATTAGTCAGTGGAGAGAGGGTTTTTGATTTGTTTTGTTTGCTCCAGGCCTTAACAAACCTAGCAACAAGCTGAACATTTTGGCTTCTTTCTGTGGTGTGTAGAAGATTTCTGATTGAATAAATCACAGCGCTGTTTAATTCTTAACTCCCCCAACACGATTTCTGGTCAGAAGTCAGAAGTGAGAAGCTCTGGGTTTGCTGGGTCCTCTGAAACGCTCTGGTGTCCAGCGCAGTGACGACATGATGATCCTGTCAAGCCGGCAGACTGGGAGGGTGTTCTCTCTCTCTCTCTCTCTCTCTCTCTCTCTCTCTCTCTCTCTCTCTCTCTCTCTCTCTCTCTCTCTCTCTCTCTCTCTCTCTCTCTCTCTCTCTCTCTCTCTCTCTCTCTCTCTCTCTCTTTCTCTGTCTCTCTCTCTCTCTCTCTCTTTCTCTGTCTCTCTCTCTCCTCTCTCTCTCTCTCTCTCTCTCTCTCTCTCTCTTTCTCTGTCTCTCTCTCTCCCTCTCTCTCTCCCTCTCTCTCTCTCCCTCTCTCTCTCTCTCTCTCTCTCTCTCTCTGTCCCTGTCCCTCTCCCGCAGGAACTGGCAAACTTTTCCAGCACGATTCCTGGATCAGGCTCCTGTCAGGATGTGTTGGCTGTCATCACCTTCCACTCTGTGCTGCTGAAACACTCGTTCTGGCCTAGGAGGGAGAGCTTAGGGAGAGCACAGCTCTACTACAGTGTGACGCGGCTGTAACACAGTGTAACATGATTCAAACAGTGTTGTTACACAGTGTAATGTGTAACACAGGCTGTTACACAGTGTAATGTGGTTTCCAAACCAAAGTTCACATGTCACAATTTATTAATGATGGCTGTGATTTTTGCATTTTCTGTCCATACCTGAGTGTGCTCAAGGGCTGAAGGGACTTTGGGGCAGTTCCATGAATGCTGAAATGATTTCTACACTAATGATGTAAAAAACACACCCGACTGAGTGACAGCAGAAAGAAGATATGTGGCAGTAGCATGGTGTGGGAATACCAGTGGCTATGATGGAATGGGAATATTTTTGTAAACCCAGCATAAATGTCCCATTAGTATGGAAGACCTGTCGCCTGTGAATGTGGCGCTGTATTCGGCACGGTGGGAATCCATTTCGCGTGTGTGAGCGCGTGCACGCATGCAGTCCGATCCCCGCAAGCAAGAGCGCTCAAACAGGCCTGTTGCATTTCGCCGTCTCATTAGATGCAGCCTCTTGTCTAATTAGCGGCGCTCCCCGGGTTCGAGGCGGAGGGCCGAGTGCCAGGCGCCACCGGCTCCCAGTTTAATTGCGCTGCCGAGGCTCGTCTTTCCAGACGTGACGGGAAAAGAGGGGGTCACGTCGGCGGAGTGGAACCTCATGTTTAAAACTGCTTCATCAGTGCTGTCTGGGCCCGCGCGTCTAGGGAACTGCGTGGCTCTTTCCTCACACCCGGGGGGGGGGCTGGGGGTGTTGGGATGATCAAGGAGGCTTCGCATTATCTTTGGTATTCAGAGTCGAGCAATCAGCGGGGACACTGATGTGCAAATCTGAACCCCCTCCTCCTGCTGCCCCCTCCAGCTGTAGGATTCCAATTACAGAGGCCTCCGTTCATACGTCGCATGGCTGTCTCGCTCTGAGACACTCCTCTGCCCCCCCCACCGGGTGCACGTCACCGAGATCAAACGCGCTCATGTTCAGCGGACAGACAGGAGGCTAAATGAAAGACACGCTGACCGTCGGGACCCCGGAGGGCGTCCCAGAATTCTCTTTTATGGAGGATCCTGGAAACTTAAAAATACCTCCCTTACAGAACAGATCCTGGACTGTTGCGGCAGAGGCGCAATGTCTGACAAGCAGAGAACCTGATATCGTCAATGTGATCCCATTGTTCGATCATGGATTATTTTCTGCTACTTTTCCAAAATTCTTGACAGACTGGCTTATCAGTTGTCCTTGTACAGACAACTGGTTCATGCAGGATTATATTTAGTGAGGCAATTCACACCTAGGACTCAGATCTGCAAAGGCTTGATTAAGAGTCTTGCCCCCTAACCCCTGGGCCATGCAGCTGCCATATGCACACCTCACCTCTGCTATTGTGGAAAAGAGAAGCCTGTTTCCTTACAATAGGCAGCGGGCGAATTCAGCTTTTATTCAATTTTGTCATTTCACATAGGAAAGGCCATTTCACCCCAGGCATTTAATTACACTACTAAACTCATACCCAGCATGCTGGGAACTGGGGGAGGAGCAAAAAAAAACATGTTTACAGTGGAATTCATTTATTCTCCCTGAGGCAGAGCAGACCTGTGATTTCTACTGTGCAAAGCCATGTGGGGCATATCCATGGGGAATATGCCAACAAAGTCCTGCCTGAGGAGTGAGTACACATACACACATACATACATACATACATACACACACACACACACACACACACACACACACACACACACACACACATACACACACGCACGCATGTGTGCGCACACACACACACACACCTGGGACCTCATCCATACATACACAAACTCAGATTGTTGCATCCATAGGATTGCCCTGCGGCATTATGGTTAGGCACACAGATGCAGGGGGGCCCAGTGGTCACAGATGAATCTGAAGAGGGAAAATCTCACACCCCATTTGACAGCCCACTGACATGTTGTTGCCATGTTTCAGTTTTTTTTTTTCCAAAATTAGCCCAATAGAGACAAAGTGTGCTGTTTTAATTTAAATGTTGTTGGGACACAAATTTATTCCAGAGTTGCCCTTTCTGCTTTGTTGGCTCTGCATCATCAGTGCCATGTTTGGTGTGCCTGTTTATCTAGGCAATTGTGTGGATGAATGCCAAATCATGCCCTCTATTTGATCAAACTGCAATGCACTTTGTGAGCATTTCTGTGACTGCCAGAGACATACTGTTGTGTTGGAAACAAAAAAATCATAAAAGCTGCTTAAATTCATTACTAAAGATCAAGACAGCATTTTGTGGTCTGATCGAACAAAGACCTAATGCCTTTATTTCGGAGAACTAAATGTCAGACTGGATGACAAAGATGCTCTCTCTGAATACTTATTTGAGGTAACATGACATACATCTAATGATAGATCAGAGGACAGCTTTGAAATTTCTGCAGACAAACCTGAAGCAAGCCTATCCCACCAAGTCAGAACCAGTGTATTCCACTACAGAGTGTCCGTGTCCATTTCAGTATCAGTGGAATCCCTGCATCCTTGTCTGTGCTTACGGGAGCCATAATTGGCTAATGAGATGGACGGTGGCATTCTGGAATGACAGGGGTGGCTCTGCAGGTCACAGAGGAACTAGCATGTCAGTTTGCTGTCAGAGAGTTCATCACCCTTACCCCCACCCACCCAAGCCTCTAGTCGGAACCACCTCTGACTGCCGTAATACTCTGCCTTTAGTCATTTGTCACTAATTTGGGTCCACTCCTCAGGGTTGTGCTTCACTTGTTGCTGTGGAGATCCAGACGACTCCCTCCAACCCGTTCCCACACACAGAGACTCCATCATTACCTCATCACATCATTACTGTCACCAGTAGAAGGAGTAACTTGTTGTGAGCCACCTCGTGTATGTTTCCCAGCTTTGACTGACACTTGGGGAAATACTGGTCATAATGCCACATTGTAAAATGTAATATTGTGCTATCGTACTATGGGGCACTGCTCAAGTTTACATTGTGGTCTGAGTGATCAGAAAATTGCCTCTGGACCTTAGATAAAGAGGATTTCAAAGAATTGAACAGAGTATACTTTATTAGTCACAGAGGGGAAACTGTACAATAAGACAACATCAAATCATATTCATAAAAATTTAAAGTTCTGCTGTAAAAATCTCAGGATTCAATGTGAATAATATATCACAGCCTCAAATCTGCCAAGTACATACCGTTGTGTTATCCTTGTTTGTAATTAGACCCCATGCAGTCGAATAAAAGAGCTAAAATTCACTGCATAAGTTAAGACCACTTTGAGTCCAAAAGCTGTTTTCGTGTCACTACCGAGGTTAATATTATTTTATCTTTAGCTAGTTTTCCGTGTCAAAATGAAACATGATAATGAGCTTGTCTTATCTTGGCATGGTGACTGATAAAATCTCTTCCCAATCAGTTAAAAAGAACATTTCAGTTTCAGTTTCAGGGAGTTAAAGCCACGCGATTCTCAGATTCAATCTTAGATGCTCAGAAAGAGAGCAGTGAAAGTCCATAGTTCTCTCGATTCAGCGTGCTCATAAATCTGTTATTGCGTACATGTTACTCTAGCTCCCTCTAGTGGATAATGAGCTAATTTGATTTTATTTCTCGTGAACGGAAAAAACCCCTGCTCAATAGAATTTAGGATTTAGGGGTTCATCTGAAAGATTCCCCCTGCTCCTTACAACAATCTGAAGAGTCTGCCATTTGCGCTCTTTCTGATTCGTTGTCCCACAGTAGCTGGTCTCTCTGTGGCCCTGTACAGTCTGGGAAAGGCCTGCATATATTTTTATGGCTCATTTTCAAAGAAGAAACGTTTACATACACGTGGCAAAAGGCAAAGGCAAAACGTAAAAAATTAAACGAAAATCAGGGTAAAATATTGAACATCTTATTGAGGTTTTTCCTGATGGAAAGCCTTAAAATTGCTAGTTTTTGTCAGTCTGGTAAAACTGCACAGCAGCTCATTAATGTTCACTATAACTAGACGGTCTGATGATGTTCTCTTCATCAATTAAAAGTGTATTTGCACCCCACCCTCCATTTTAATAGAAATAACTCTGTATCACACGTTTCAAGTATGCTACTGCTCTCAACCGATTGTTCCATTCACGGCAAGTGACTCGTTAAATTTTGGGTCATCAGATTACACAAGTGCATAATCGGTAAAAAAAAAAAAAAGGGTTTAAAAATATAAGGCAACAGCTGACTATGCAGATGAATCAGATGTGCGCTTTAAACGCCTCACTTTAAAATAAGGTCATAGCGGATGGTGCCTAAATATTCGTCCGTTTGTTTCTTGATAATACACAGTACGACTGATGACATGGATAATCTTATAAATGAAAGACAAAAATGTAAAAAAAGGAGACATTCTACCATAAGATTCTAGAACCATTGAAAGGGTCAGCACTGTAGCACAGCGGTATAGAGCAGGGCTTGTAACCAAAAGGTTGCAGGTTCAGTTCCTTGCTGGCACACTGCTGCTGTACCCTTGGGTAAGGTAGCCTACTTAACACAGAACTGCCTCAGTGATATAACATCCAGTGGTACAAATGGATAACGTAAAAGTTGTCGCTCTGGATAAGAGCATCTGCTAAATGCCAACAGTTTTTTTCCTCAACATTTTGGCTTCATTTTGAAGGCGGTTCAAATGCAGCTTTAACGTGCCCTCCTGTTACTTGCTACTTGCACCTGCAGTGTATCTCTGCTTTGGTGGTTTCCAGTCTAGCAGAGCCGTCTCTGAAGGGCATGTAAGGGACCTTTTTCACAGCCAGAGGGTGGTGTGGTTTACCAGCCGTGTGTCAGACCTGTCTCATTCCGACGGTCTGAGGCTGTCCAGGGGGTAGGGACTGCGCACAGAGGCACTCTCAGGGGACAGAACTCATAAACAGGGCATTTGTTTACTTTAATGAGACACTCTGTGACGCCTTGCGGCAAATAGACCTCAAAATCTTTTAAAAATCGACCTTAAAAAGGACACGGCGTCATGCGATATAGGATTTGCCTTTTTTCAGAATTAGGCACCTGTGTCCAGCGCACGTACCCAAACGCACCCACAAGTCAGAAGTCATCAGTGATTATTGATGTAATGTACTCTGGTGTTTTACTGGCTCCTTAATGGGATAGGCATTTTGTGTATAAACTGTTGTGTGACCATTAATCGTTTATTTCCCCACCCAATCTCTGCTTACCGGTATGTCCACCGGAGTGTCTCCTCTGAGCCGCATGTATAGGCCTATGTCACCCACTTCCAATAACCGCTATTGCAGTTAACCTGACTTTTTTTTTTTTTTACTGTCGTTACCACATTAACTGTTTCTAATGCATGCTCTCTATGAAGTTAACGAACCACTGCACTCAGCTGCGTTCCCACATCAGATGTGCCAATAGTTTCATTAATTGGAATCAAAGCAATTATAAAAACTGCAATTATAAAAAACTGATAGTCAACGTTTACCTCAAGTAAGCATATTCTAAATTTTGAATGTGTGATCTTTACTAATTTTTTCCACTCTGCCAAACAGAACATGTGTAATTAAAACGTAATTAAAGATATCAAAACTGCACAACTCAGTTTACAAAATCTTCTGTACATTGACTCACTGTTTGCGTCACTGGCCTGTTAATATTTTTAAAAGGAAATGAAAACAGAAACCTCAATTTCTGTGGAAGTTGGTCGCTCTCAGTTTTCTGTGCAGCTGAACTCGGTAGGCCTAATTCACAGAAAAAGCTACAGAATATCAGACCGCTACACGAACAGGGGTAATATCAGACTTAAGATTGACATATTACATATATTTCCACATATGTAAATATCAACAGGCTCTCGGCGAAAGCAAGATCAAAGGATTAAACGCAGGGAAACCGGCTTAACCCACTATACGCATTAATGCGGTATATATGGACATGCATACCCCGCAAACGACCCTAACGCTTCTCGAATTGCATTCGTGAACTTGTAGTCCTACACGTGGAAAAAGGATATCAACTGCATTTACCATGGTCCATTGCGCATCACAGCCTGCTGCTTCTGCCAACGCAGCCTACAGTATTTTATATCTGTAGTTGTTTTCTGAATATCACTGCTGGGCAAGGTGTGTGGGATTTCGTCGATTTTATATACTCAGCACGACTGAGCATCTGCGCCTCTTTTCAGTTTATGCGGATTCTGCTAGTTTGTGCGTCTCTTGTGCAGACTTGATTGTCGTGAATGCAACCGGTGCACTGTCGTACAGGGGGGGTCTGCAAAGTGTAGCGTGTAAAGCAATATATTTAGAGTTCACTAATTTGTCAGAATCAGCTGTATACAGAAGGTCCGACGCGCAATTAAATATTTATTGTAACTGGGCCGTTGTATCCATACGTTGTGAGAAACCTTTATTGAAATAGTGCACCGGTTTGTTCCCTGAAAAGTCACTGCTGGTGGTGAACATGGCACCTACAGGCGTTGTGGTTAGTGAAAAGTTGCAAGAATGGAAACTCAAAGCTGAAAGGTGCATAGACGAAGCCAAAGACAAACTCTTCACTCTGAGCAAAGACATTTGGAGTTGTCCAGAGGTTGCTTATGAGGAAAAACAGTCACATGACAGACTGGTCCGTTTCTTCTCGGAGGAGAAAGGATGGAAAGTCGAAGGCCACTACAGTCTGCCCACCGCATTTCGGGCGACCTGGGGACCTTTCGGCGGTAAAGACGGCGACGATGTTGTGAACGTCGGGTTTCTTTGTGAGTACGACGCCCTGCCCGGCATCGGCCATGCGTGCGGGCATAACCTGATAGCAGAGGTGGGCGCTGCCTCAGCACTGGGGCTGAAGGGCGTGCTGGAGAGCGAACCCGACACTCCTGTCCGCGTGAAGGTAAGGGAGTGGAGGTGGTGGGCGAGGGACATTTGCATAACTCGCAGTAAATAATTTAAGCAGAATTTTGGCAGTAACTCAGATATTGTGTAGAAATTTAACATGGGTCTGGCCATCAATACATTACTTTATTAATAGCAAAGTGTCTTAGGGGTTAGGATGAATGCAGATATTACTTCTTACCTTCAGCTCTAACATTGGATATAATTATTTGGAATCTGTTTGGATAATGAGCTCGCTGCTTTTGCAGATGAAGCATCAAATTTACCGGAATACCGTGCCTTTCACGTTACCACAAACCTTATAACCAAGCGTAGAACAACTGTGAAGTGAGGTGAAAAGAGTGTGCACAAAGCCCAGAATAATGTTGTCCCTGAAAACCTGGCAAAGTTTTGCCATTAAAGAGGAAGACACATATATAGAGGGATGAGCATAAATGGAGAGGTGATTGTGGGGCAGGGTGTGAGAGAGTGATAGAGAGTGTCGTCTGTCTTTTTAAGGTGACTGTGCTGGGCACTCCAGCGGAGGAGGAGGGAGGGGGTAAGGTGGACCTGATCTTGGCGGGGGCGTTTGAGGGCCTGGATGTGGTCTTCATGGCGCACCCATCACAAGAGGATGCCGTCTACCTTCCAGACATGGCCGTGCATGAGTAAGACCACTGCTTCACACTGATGTAAATGTAGACGGAAACGGTTCGAGACAGATCAGCCCTCAGGGAGCCTATCCTGAGCTGTGTGTTTGCAGTGTGTCATTGTCCAAGGTCCACCATAAAAATGTTTTCAAAATTTGAATACACAATTTATTATTTTAATAAACAGTGAAATGGCAGTTACTGTATTTATTATGCATTCATATTTTAGTTTGGGAATTTATTTTGCTGTTGACATGAATCAGAGGTGATATATTTTTTTGAAACATAATTTCACAGTTTTTTATGTTGCTGCTGAGATGGCATGTGTAATATTTAAACTCAAGAGCACCCCCGTGCTTTTTTCCTGCACTCAACATAACCCTTTTTAACCTCTTTGAAGATACAGAAATACTCATACAGCGTGGGTGCCTCCCCACCCCCACCACCACTAATCCAGGATCAGTTTCTCTTTCCCCCCACAGTGTGGTGTGGTTTACAGCTAGAAGAGTAGCTGACTCTGGATAGGTTATTGGGGGAAGTGAGCACCCAACCGCACAGCATTAAATAAGACCAGAGGAATCTGCCTGTCTCTGAAGGAGGCCTCGGGGGGGGTTTCATTTTTAGTGTGACCGTGAAGTACCATGGGAAAGCCTCCCACGCGGCCGCGTACCCCTGGGAAGGGGTGAACGCGCTGGACGCAGCTGTCCTGGCCTACTCCAGCCTGTCCGCTCTCAGACAGCAGCTCAAGCCCGACTGGAGACTCCACGGTGAGGCCCACTGACACCAGCGCCACTGTCCCGCAAGTTTTCCTGACTACTCTCTGGGTTCACTCCCAAAGTGTGAGCAAACACTGATCCCCACAGCCACCTGTCTGCCTGCCTTAGCCAAAAAGTGTGTTCAGATTGCATGTGAGATGATTTTTTTGGTGTACCCTAGAACAAATTGAGTCTCTTGCTCTGTGGTGCAGAAGTGTTGTTTTTGTAGGTTTCCCTCTCTTCTTTTGACCGGCACTTTGAATGACTCTCTCGTTTCTTTATTAAAGGGCCATTTTGGTTATTATACAAACAAAAATTTCTTGTGTTTTACAGAAAGGCACCCTCTTCCTGTTCCATGTGTTCTTGTGCAGGTATTATTAAGCATGGTGGATTGAAGCCCAACATCATCCCAGCTTATTCTGAGCTGGAGTTCTACCTGCGGACTCCCAAACACAAAGACCTGTCCAGCCTTAGAGCCAAGGCAGAGATGTGCTTCAGGTCTGCTGCCATGGCAACAGGGTGCGAGGTAAGGAGTCAGAGTACTACCAAAAAATTTTTCATTGAGGAGGGTGGGGTAGGTGCTTGGTAGTGTAGTAAACTTTACTCAGCCTCACTAAATAGGAAGATTCATTTTGTCTTGCCTTTCCATAAAGGTGGCCATGCTTATTCTTACTAGCTCTGAAATCTCAAGCCCAGGTGACAGTTTTGCACCATTTATGTGTTGGTTTAAAGATAAAGCAGACTGTTAAGTGAGCCCATATAGTACGTGTATTAAACTGTGCTGGCAGTGACCACCCAACACACTGCATTTGGCTGCTTCTCATGAATCATGTATCAGGAGAATAAATAGACTGTACCCCTTAGGTTGAAATAGCGTTTGCAAAGCATGAGTACCACAACATTCTCCGTAACCTCACGCTGGACCAGCTGTACGAAGCCAATGGGAAGGCCCTTGGAATGGAGTTCACCACAGACCAGACGGTTCTGAACACACCCTCTGGTAACAACATATTTGTAGTTCACATGCTGCCACTGTTCTCAGGGGACTACATTAACCATGAACATTCCGCACTCTCCCGGCAGGCTCCACTGACTTTGGCAATGTGTCAGGCGTGGTCCCGGGAATACACCCCTATTTCTACATTGGCTCCACCGCCCTGAACCACACCGAGGAGTACACCGCTGCTTCAGGTATGTTTTGGATACGAGGTGAAAATGACAGTGGCATCAGGTCCGAATTGTTGTCATCGAATGAATCAGTAAAGCTTTTGTCACCCATACAAAGTACACACAGTATATGGAACTGATATGGAAGACAATCATATTGGAGGATGTTAAGTCCCTGAATTTATTTTATGCCACCGCATTTATGCATATTACCGGTTCGGTTTTACAAGCAGTTACCTGTTATGCTAGTTTGTGTGTGTGGAGGCTGGAGGTTTGGTGGAAACGGGACTCTTGTTCTACCCTGGGCAGGCGCGGAGAAGGCTCAGTTCTACACCCTGCGGACGGCCAAGGCCCTGACCATGACAGCACTGGACCTGTTGCTTCGTCCAGAGCTCCTGAGAAGGGTGAAGGAGGAGTTCGCCCAGGTCGTGCTGAGGGGGTAGACGGGGGTCAGAGAGTGCCCACTGAGGGACCTCCCAGTCAGCCAGTACCATGCACCCTCTGCCGTGACAGCTGCCGCCTTAATATCCAGCCAGGAGCTGGTCTTTCCCCCTTTCAGGTTGAATGTTTGTGAAAAATGTACAACATTCATTGCAATGACTCAGTTCCAGTGAGGATTGATTTCATGGACCTCTAGGGTTACTTGCTGAAAATGTATCTTGAGTTTATCTCCCACCTATCATTTAGGATGCATGTGTTAGTTGTGTAAGTGTACCCTGAAATTCATTTAAGGAGCCATTTTAAATATCACCTTGGGAATCTACCACACACCATATGTAGAAACAGGAAACAGCAGAAGCGAGGTTGATGGCGGATGGCTGTCTGGCCAGTGATTCAGCATTGTTCCTGTTCTGACAAGACTCTTTGGGAGAGGAAGTGACACAGTCTCCCCCAGCCTCATTTCCCTAGGACAGTCAAAACCACACAGATCACATTTTAAGCCTGTTTGCACAATGTAGTCAGCAGAATAAAGGTGTGGTCCACATAATGCTGGTTGAAACTTGTGGTTTAGGGTATTCACAGCCAGATTTCACATCACTTGCTGCTTGCATTACCTCATTCCTAATACCTCATTGAATGATGCTATGTAATGTTTCAGTGCCTTGCTTGAAACCAAGAGGAACTCTTGAAAACAAGAATCCTGATATGACTAATCAATACTCAAATTGCAGTCTAAGTCATGATTTGGACAAATAAACTAAAGCAGATACTCTTACCATCTCATTGTGTTTCTTTGCCATCTGATTTAACATTTATGAGATATTTTAAAAATATATGTGCATTTAAGGTGTAAATTATTGTCTATACATTTTTTTATGAAAGTTAAGGATTGTCTTTTCCCACAGGAGTGAGGATATGTTAGAAAAGCAGACTTATATAGGTGTAGCTTGAGTAAAAATTAAACAGTTAAATTCTCTTTCTAACCAAAAAGTACATTGTGGCTTTTTATTTCTCTGAAATCTGAAAAGTGTGAAAATTTGGAAAACCAGCAAGGGATCATTTTATATCCTTTGTAAAGGAGGAACAGTCCTCAGTAGAAAAAGAGGCACTCACAAGGGCACCGTTGGAAGCAATGGTTTATTGGCAGACTCTGGATAACACCTAAAATTCCCTTGGTAAGAGACCACACTCCAATCTGATGCAATGCTGTGGTCGACAGAAAAATGAACTGTTGGTGTGGAAGCGCTGCGCTTTTAAGTATAAACCCCACAGGAAACATCTTAGGGGAATCACAGAGAATGTAAGCTGGTGACTGTGGGTTCAAAGGAAAAATATACAATATAAATACTGATACAACTAGGAACAGGGGTGTTAAAACACCCATTGAATTTATCTTTCACATTTTTTAGGGTATATTTATTTTATATTTATGTGTCATTGATTTTATTTTTGTTAGAAGTGCTTCCAATAAAGAAATTTGGTAGGACTCAAAGTGTATAAAGGTATTAAGGGCAGTATAATTTTCAATTAAGAGTTTTCATGATCAACTGCACCCTCCCCCTTTAATGGAGGTTTTCAGGAGCTTAAGAATATTGACTTTCAGAGATAATTGGGATATTCAGTGAAGGGAATTGGTGGGGAGCAAAGCATGAGAATGTGTCAGCTTCTGGGACTCCTGATTGGTTGGCCAATTAACTGAACAGTGGGTGTGGTCGGTCTGTTTGGACATATAAACTCTTTGCGCTCGTGTGTTGTCAGGCAGGGTGGCATTCATATGGTGTAGGAAAGTGAAATGCCATGGAAACTGATGGCTAGGGAAATGCTGTGAACAGAAACCATAGATGTAAGTGGGGAAAGGGTAATTGTCTGCCTCCTCCAGCTGTGCCTGCTCATCCCTGTAGCCTCACTGTCAGCTGGGTCCTGACAAAAGAGTGGAACCCACACACTCTCAGCATGGCTGATCCTGGAGGAGGGGGTGGATATAACTGCAATATCTTCATCCCTTCTCCCATCTCCTAGTCTAAGATCACTCCAGGGAGGTGTTTGAAAGGCTCAGTAGCCTGCAAGTTTACCCATCTGTATGTTAAACCTACTGCAGCTTCATCCCTTTTCTTTTCTTTTCTTTAGCAATGCAAAATGTGTTTGCCATGTAGATGTATCTGATGTGCAACAAGTAGGTCAGGGTTTGACAGAGTTGTGCAACTTTTAGAAGGGCATCTTTAATTCCTTGTGTTCAGAAGCCAAAGTTATGAGCACAAGACACTTTTATTGTTTTTGTTTAGCAGATGCTCTCATCCAGTTACAGAGCTTAAATTTCATACATTTATACAGCAGGATATTTTTACTCAAACAGCTACCTTGTTTAAGAGCACAACCAAGTACCCCAATCAGAATTTCAACCTGTGTCTTTCTGGTTGTTAGTCTGAGCCTTTAATCACTATGACAGACTGCTTTTTAGTTTCTTTTTTTTTTTAAAAATTATTTTAACATGATAAAATGTCTTAATAGTTGCAGTGTGAACCTAGCTGGTGAGCTTATAACTTTGTCATCTACTGTGACCTTTAGAGTAGACAAATTGATCCATAAGACCATTGATCCATAGACCTATCAGTAGACATGTTGATCCACAACACCATTGCTCAAAATGCAGGGATGTTGCCTAGCAACATCTCACAATGTTTTTTTTCTGTACAACTGGGGAAGTGCAGCCTCTCTGTCCTTTAGTGTCAGGAAGGACACTGGTTTTGCACATACTCTGAATGAAGTGTGTACCTCACAAATCTGTACAGAAAAACTGATTTGTGCACATAATACATGCAGTTGGTTGATTTTGACTACACATATTCAGTTTTACTGCATCTCACATAAAAATCACAATCACAGTGGTGACAAACACCCTGGGCAATAAGAATAATTATGCTGTATGAAACCAAGGTGCATGCCTTTCAGTTAAATCTGCATTATTGAGCTGGTATTTCTGACAAAATCAGGTTTCAGTTTTCAGTGTCTGGGCTCCTTATCCAGACACGGAATTGACTCACAGTGTATAATATCTTCATGAACAAAAAGCCTCTGGTAATACTGCTGCAAAGTCATTCACACAACTCCTGTCAGATTTTAACCCTCATCTGGCCTTATGAAGAACTGTCATAGTGTAATCTCTATCCAGTGTGCCTTATCTCGTATGATTCCATGTGCAACAGAAGGCTATGGCGGCAAAACCAAAACAAAAACTGCTGCACTCAAGATTATCTCCAAATTACAGTCTCCAAGTCACAGTTAAAAGAATGCACTGTGCACTGTTTTAAAGCAGTACTTGTTGAACTACACTTTTTTTTCAGTAACCCTCTAGAGAAAGTGTCAATTTACATTGAAGTGCCCTCACAGAATAGAACAAAAAAATGGCAGGTCAATTGGACAATTAAATTTGTTTTGACAATTAAAATGCAAGGTATGCTAAAATCCATGTTTATCCCTGATACAATCTTTTTAATCCATCACCAAACTGTGGCTTGAATTAGCATACACACAGTAATGAGAAAAAAAAAGAAAAAAAGGCCAATCATTTATTTCCCCAGAGTTTTTCACACCCCATAGAGCAGGCTGAAAATTATGTTTCAAATGAGGACACATTTCAGTGGTGAAGAGGGTAAAGGGATGGGTCTATATTGACTGTAATGTACACAAAGAAACATTACCACTCACTTACTGGGAAAGTCAATGACCATTTCATTTTCTACACATCTAATTTACATAGCAGTGACAGCACAATAGTCATGTGCACACGCACTAGATATGCAACACTCATTTCAAGCCCTTTTTTGTCTGTTCATAGACAACAGCATAAATAATCCACACAATCTGACATTATGCGTTCCACACATCAAGTTCTTCAAAACGTACATGTGTGACAAGGAACTCTCTCGTATTTATAAATTCTGAAATATCTGTTTTAATTATCCAGAGAAGGGACTAATTAACAACACAATATTCCACTGCATCTTAACAACAAATTGTTTCAGTAATTTTTACATGTTCTTGTGCACATGCAGACAAGCGCTTTTTAAATTATGAACTTTTTTAAAATTGTTTTTCATCCTGCTTTGCAAGGAAAGAGCTGTCTTGCACAGAGTCCTGCATCATGTTGGTCCACAGTGGGGAGAGGCTCGCCTCAACACCCAATGGATGAGGCCGTTAGGAGTAGATGGACCAATAGATGATGTTGAAAAGGGTGTAGGCCCCAGGAAAGATCACCCTGGAGTACTTGTCTATGGCGTGCGTGTCGATCCAAATGGTCACGTAGCGGGAGTTCTTCACCTGGCCCGTGGCTCGAGTGTCCCCCATCGCCAGCTGTGCCAGGATCCTCTCTGGCCTTTCAGTGCTCTCCGTCATGCCGTAGTTGCCCGTGGTGTTGACGTCCATGTCGCTGAAGCTGGTGTTCATCATCACCTGACCCGGGTGCGAGAGGCCGCAGGTGCAAGGCAGCTGCATTGGGGGAAAGCGGAGAATGACCTCTGGACTGAAGGGGCATTCTTTTAAGAGTCACTCACACACTCATGCCTAATGCAAAAAAACTAACCGATAACAAGCTTTAAAATCCAATGAAAAAGTTGCTTCCAGATTTGTCGTCTTTGGCATTTTCCAGGTGTTACAAAAACATTTTATAAACATAATAGCAACGGAGTTAGCTCCCAGCACTCCTCACAGGTCACATAGAGTTCTGCTCCGTGCTGCAGGTTTGATGTTCAGCACACATATTTCTGTAGGTGCGAATAGAAACCGAAAAGTGACGGGTCATATGAAAGGCAGCAGGCACTCCTTACCCGGTCTCTCAGCTTCCTCTCTTTGCGCTCCTGCACGGTGGTCAGGTAGTTGACCGCGGCGTACTCTATCACCGAGAGGAACACGAACACAAAACTGACCCACAGGTAAATGTCCACGGCTTTGATGTAGGAGACCCTGGGCATGGAGGCGTTGACTCCAGTAATGATGGTTGACATGGTGAGGACTGTGGTGATACCTGGATATGACCACAACACACAGTTAAACACACATACGCTGTGTTGTTGTAGTTTGCTTTGTTCTTAACTTTGAGAAACTAAATGAAGTGTTTTTCTTTTATTTTCTTACGCAACGCTTTTTATGCACTTCAATAGCTTTGGAACTCATAATTTAATTTGAGGACCACAACGTACAGTAACGTCTTCTTAAAAGTGATTAATAAAAGACAGACCACATGCAAATGGCTTGAATAAGTCCCTGTCTGCATTAAAGTGTATCATTACATTACATTACATGCATTTAGCAGACACTCTTATCCAGAGCGACTTCTGTCACAATAGAATATAAGTGTATCCATTCGATTTAAACGAGCAACAGTGTCAGACCAGGTTCACAACACTCCCAGACCAGTGAGTGTGAGCACAACACTATTCAAGCCCTACCACAAGGTAACTTGTGCACTCTGACAAAAGCCAAGTGTACTACGATACAACAGTCCATATAACACAAATTCATAATGCATCATAATACTACACGTAAAATTTATATCAAATGCGAGAAGTAGCAGGTGTTAGGGGGTGGGAATCAAAGTGGAACTGAGATGCAGTCTGAAGAGGTGGGTCTTCAGTCTGCGTCAGTCCACATATTCACTGAATTGTGACTCTAACCTAATGGGACCCTAGCGGGTACCGCACGGCGGTCGATCCAGAAAGAGACCCAGGACAGCATGACCATCAGGGTGGCCGGGAAGTAGGTCTGCAGCAGGAAGAAGAAGATGTGGCGCCGCAGGGTGAAGTGGATGTACAGACGATTGTACCAGCCTGGGAAGAGGAACACATGCCGCCATTAACCACAGATTCATTTCCAATATGGCCGCCATTAACCACAGATTCATTTCCAATATGGCCGCCACCATTCCCTTTCAAACTAACGTCATTCCTCCCACTCATATCAAAAAAAAACACTGAAAAACACTCAGGTGACACTTCAATCGGTTCTGTGTGAAAACCAAGCCCAAGTTATGAGTTTCATTATACATTCCAGGTTGCCATAAATCAGCCTTTGGTATTTGTGATTATTGGTCTAACTTCTCAACAGACAAAATGCTAGTCTTTTTTCCAGAAAACTTGCAGTTCATTACCTGACTCCAAGTAAATCAGGTGTTAAATTCTAACTGTAAGGCTGGCATGTGATCACTAGCCCTACCTGTGCTGCTGTAGAAGGCCAGCTTGGTGGTGGTGTGGAACTTCTGGATCAGAAACTGAGACAGTGAGATCCTGTCATCTGTTTTAAGCGACTCGTTGCCTTTCTTCCAGTACAGCATGAGGTCGTCATCAGTGTATGCATCTGCAGCAATGAGTAAAAAAACAAACAAAAAAACTAAATGAAACAGGACATCAGGTCATCAGTGCTGTGAAGCAAAGCTAAGAGAGTGTGTCTGGGCATGCAGCTCTCTCTTTTTCATTTAATTTATTTTGAGTTTTAGATGGTCATAAAAGTGGTATACCTCCTTACACACATACTATTAGCGAATACACAGAACAAGGACAACAAATATTCAGCATTGACTAAATTAAGAAAGCCAAGACCCTCAGTGGAAACTGTAATATTAAAAATTAAGCGAAGATCAAAATATAAACAAAACGCAATGACAAAACAATCAAAATATGTAGCAAGGCAAACAAAAACACCAAGCAATTAACAACAATAGTCTTCAAAAACACAGATTTGAGATAATGTGAGAAATAAAATACTCACAGCTCTCGATTTCCAGCGAGCAGGTCTGTGTGTCGAGCGGGAAACGGCTCAGGTCCATGTTACACATGGCAGTAACTGTGACCCTTACAACACAAAGCAACAAGCGTGAGCAATGGAGTCTCTCTTTAACTATTACTACACACCAAACAGTGGCACCAATGTCACTAGACAGCAGCGTAGCATATGGGTAGGGAGCAGGGCTCATAACTAAAAGGCTCCTGGTTTGATTCCCTGCTGGAGCACTGTTGGGTACTTTACCCAAAATTGCCTCAGTAAATATCCAGCTGTGTAAATAACATGTAAGGATAACATGTAAAATTGTAACCTATGCAAGTCATTCTGTTTAAGAATGTTTGCTAAATGACAATAATGTAATGTAGTTATGCAATACAGTCAACTCTGCTCAACACGGCACTAAGAATAGCCCCACAAATGCATGTTTCTGCCAATCAAATCAATGGGAGAAATGGATCACGACACATTACACAAAAAGGGAAATATCTGAGGTTCACCTATTTAACTATGAATTGGATTTAATGTTCATTTTTTGCAATTCTGAGTTTAATATGACAGCTAGAACTAGTTCTAGCTGGATATCAAAACTGTGTTGAACACACAGATACCAAATAATGAAAAATAGTTAAGGCTCATTTATCCTATTTCAGACAAACCAAAGCACTTCAACCAAACACTTTGTTCAGGTGTTGTTTAGGAGATTTTGTAGCATTCACATTACTGTGTTCTTTTACATTCTGGTTAAATACAGGAAATGAAAGTACATCTGTTTTGCATACAATAGATTTCCATACAGATGACCATGGTGCATAGACAGAGATGTTATTTATTAAACTCTGCACAATCTGCTTTAGTTGGTCAAATCCTATGGGATTAGTCACAGTGATGAGCTTGAGTCATTCTACAGAGGGAAATACATATCCCAGACCATGCATCCTTACCGCCATGCACATAAAAAGCACATAATCCAGGCAACACTTGCAATTACCGACAGGCAGATATTCACATGCATCTCTCATTTTACAGTTTCTCAGCCAGAGTTCTTCCTTAGTTTGTCTTTTTTCCCACACAGAGCACAATGTTTAGCTCGTGCTAAACTGTGACATTAGAGAGAGTGATGTTGATTAATCAAATTAAGAACAGGAGGGCTTTCAGTAGGATGGGCTTCACTTCCCTCCACTAGGGGGAATGCTTCACCACAGTGATTCAGCTCTCTTCTTTCAATACAGCATTATAAATTGTCCATATAGTCTTTCACCTGACACAGCAAAGCAAAACATTGTTGATTTCTTTAATTCTGATCGCAGCTCGTCATTTTAAAAATATAATTATTTTACCTCCAAGAACTGAAATATTTGGTCTGTTTCTTACTCTGAACACACTGCTTTGGTGGACCATACTACAAAATGATAATGAACTCGCTTCCATGTGAGTGTTATAGAGGCAGTTTCCTTGAGCTTCACCAGTGGGAAACAGTGTTGCACACATTACATTATTGTCATTTACCAGATGCTCTTATCCAGAGGGACTTACGTATGTTACAATTTTTACATGTTATCCATTTATACAGCTGGATATTTACTCAGGCAATTGGGGGTTACAGGATACAGCAGCAGTGCCCCAGTGGGTAATCAAACAGGCAACCTTTTGGTTGTCATTTTACCGCTATGCTATACTGACACATATATGAAATTCATCTGTATGTGGAAAACTGCCAACATTTGCCCTGGCAGCAACTTGATTTGTCAAATTGAATTTCTTTAGGAAACATGGGCAACAGAAGAAATCGTGTTTGGCAGTCACGGTTTACAACACCACAGTGTCCATCTGTCCCAGCCTTGTTCAGAGCCAAGTTTTAAAGACATCATACATAGTCTCACAGGGGTACCAGGTTCACTGGATGCGCACAGCCTTAAGACAATTTTGTAGATATCCGGATTTTGAGATTTATTAATTCCAGGTGTTCGCAGTGGTTACCTTAAGCTGTAGAGCACCTTGCCATCAGGATACACCCTCAGCATAACATTGTCGGTGGTGGTGTCGTGGATGAAGGACCGTTTGGAGTGCACGAAGAACATGTCCGGCACCCAGATCTTCCTCACCAGCCGGCCGTCGAAGGTCATGCTCTGGTTGTTGGTGCTGGGGAAGGACAGGCGCTCGTCCTTCCAGTAGTGCCGTATGTACAGCGTCATGGTGAAGTCCTGAAACATTTATTGAGGGGTGGCATGTTGCTAAGGTGTTCAACTTTTTACCAGGAGTTGCAGGGTTCAGTCCTGGGTGGGGTACATTTGTTTTATTTATCCTGGTCATTTCTGGTTATGAAAATATCTTGTATGAATGTATCACTGTTTTGAGGGTGTCTACTAAGCAAACATATGATGTAAAACAAAAGTTAGATATGCAGCGGGTTGTATCAAGAGAATTCACACTGACCTTTTGTCATACTGTACTTTATATATAAATGTTTTTTCATGATGATACTATAAAGTCCTACCTGTTTTTACACACAATTATCTGCTTTTTCTGTACTGAGTACAACATTATTAGAAAAGAAAAGACATGAAGGCATTAATAAAAACATATTAATGGAGAAACTCACCCAAGTGTAGTTGGACTCTAAAAATTTATTTAAAAAAACTCACCATATCAACTTCAGAAATTGTATCAAGACTCTCAACTTGAACATCTACCCCAACTGGAATTGCAGGTCCTACAAATGTAAGGTTAAAAGACATTGCAATGAAACACTCCAGCACAGAACACCTTGACATTAAATTAGCTTTTGGCAAACTGCCAGCTGGCCTGGCCACAGACAGGAATTTCAGGACCAGAGACAAGGATAACAAGCCCCCACCCCTAATCCCTCTGTACCCTCTAGCCTTTTTATATTATTTATTATTATATTTCTCATATTTTGACCAGGTCCCACTAAACATCACCTCAGGATTCTGTAATACTGTTATGTCATGTTTGATTTCGAAACTGTGTTTATGTGGACAAATGGTGACATCCTAACGAGCAGACAACTGCAAACATATTCTCATTGCACGATGCAAACAGATTTGGGCATACCCCTAAAAAGAACAGAGTACAAAGCAGGCAATGTTCTACGCATTATATGGCAGATTTTGTTTTAACCGAGTGTTTTCAGTATCACAACAGCTATGCAAAACTTACAGCCTAAACTGAAAGAGATCTTCAAATAGGAGGATGTACAAGCACTTGAAACCACAACTGAAGAGTGTGAAGTAAAGCTAAAGGACTTAAATGCTCTTGTGTTAATCACAGCCTCTCTTCCATGGACTTGTTGGGGCATACATTCTCAAACAATAGAAAGTGTTTAGCTGTTTACACTTACACTTACATACAGTCTAATCACATGCAATGAAATCTGTGTTCATTTAAAACATACTTATTTCACTGACTTAATTAAAGATATTCTAATTACGAGCATATCTAACTGCAAAAAGTTTCACTAGTATACACATGTTTATATATTAGCAATTTATGTATATTAACATTCTCCTTTTCAGAGAAAGTGCCCCGGTCTTGTCTTGACAACACCACCCCAAAAAAACAAAAAACAAATTGGCAGCTGGAATGAGCACTAAATCTCCTGTGCCAGATGTGAGAACGCTCACGTGTCCCAAAGAAAATTACCAGACGTTTCCGACTGGGGTGCTGGATGCTGTATCGCTTCCAGTTTACACCAGGGGAGTCAGACTTTATTCCTATTGGGTGCTTGTTCTGGTTTTTGCTACTACTGATTAGCCTTGCTTAATTGGTCCAATCAGTTATTTAGCTTTGCACATTTATACTAAAATACACTGCAGTAAAATATTTAAATATTATGCACATGGATGTTTTCATCAAAAACCTACAAAAACACTGTACCTCCAAGAGTTGTTAGATACATTCTTTACACGATATGAGCAAATGTAGCCATTTTTCCACATTTTTAAGCCTTGTGATCTACAAGTTGTTCAGGACACTGTTCCAACGAACAGACAGGATTTGGCTGTATTTCAAGCTAGCCAGAACAAATTCTATTTTTACCTTGCTTGAGCCTTTGCTACCCATGATCCTTAGCGCTTGCAGGAATACAATTAGGTCACAATGGATCAAAGTTAACACAGCCTCTGACAGCTGCTGGGTGTCCTACGTTTCTCTCCCTACAGATTTTTAAGCTGCCTAGAGTTGACATTTTAAACTGCAGACAGTTGAAACAGGCAACCAGGGTCATCTGGGTGATGTTATTGCGACAAACCTATCCTATCTGACCGGTGTCTACAGGTGAATCATCACCAGTGTTCACTGCCTTCACAAATGTTCAATTCTGCGTTGACTCATTTGCCACTTTCAGTGAGAGATGAGATGCCTGCTGTTTGCAGCCATCATGGCTTCTCTCAAATATCTCTCAGCAAGTATAAGCAAAAAAAACACATTACTGTTTATGAAAGTCCCGGATCACGTTTTAATGCCTCGGATCACAAGGAATTGTTTTTTCCCCCCATAATCCTACACTTCGCAAAGCCACCACAATAACCAAATCCCAGTAAATAACCATGAAAAAGAAAACAAACTATGAAATCCTTGCTTGTACATGGCATATTCAGACACTGACATGGGAAACAAAATTATGAATTGTTTCCTTCTATACCATCAAGGATTTACATCCCTTGAAAGACTATTCCTACCAATGACCTTGAATCAGATTCTCCAAATATATGTCCTATTCCTTCATGAATTCATATGTACGTTTAGATATTAGACAAAAAATGCCCAAAAACAGCTCAAATTTTATAGCAAAATGTTTTTCACTTAATTATATAATTAAAAACTTGGTTTATTCCATTGTTGCATTCATTTTGATCTTCTTAGTAATGAAGTGTGATATCTCCTTCTGAAATAAGCTGGCAGCTGTAGCTTGTAAGCATACAAATGATTAACAGTTTCAGACGGGCAATTTAACAGCTGAGTGTTAGCCTGGTCTGTAATTAATCGCCAAACTGCAGAACCATAATCCTGACTCCGTTGCATCACTGGACAAAGATGTAAGCTGCACAAGACGTTCAGTTCTGTGTGCATTGTGCATGAGTTTCTGAAAGACACAGTGACTTCTGAAACATAATCCGCAACAGGTAAAATTCCTATGCTGCGGTTTAGTTATTTTACTAATACTATGAAATAGTGCTTGGAAATTAAAGGATTTTACCTCCAAACCCAGGTCTCATGGTAAAATCATGGTCTTCTATTCTGAGGAGCTGTTCAGATTTTGTCATGCCGGATTTGGTCATATCTGGACTTCTTTTCAGGATAGGACTGTAAAGAGAGGACAGAAACTCTGAACTGAGTCTCAACTTTGTATGGACACATACAGACGCATATAAATTCCATAACACACCCTCAATAAGACTTCAGATGCAGAAAATGTAAAGACTCTAAGCTTTGTAAAGAATCTAAGCATGTAAAAATGCATGGGTAGATTACTCTTGTGCTTGGCAGACACTTTGACCTAGAGTGACAGACAAACGTTTCCCTATATTTAATATATTACCTTTCCAAAAATAATAATACTAACCCTAAAGGTTTTACAACCCTGAATATTGCTTCCCAGATGGGTCATTGCTTTTTTACGCTTGGGAAAGGTAGCTACCCTGAATTGCCTCAGTAAATATCTGGTATAAATGGATAAGGTAAGAAAACATTAGCTGTATCAGTCACTCTGGATAAGAGCATCTGCTAAGCAAGCAATGTAGAATGTAATGTACTTACTAGACTAGTTTGGATTACACAAGAGCACAGCACTAGCACAACCATTCAAAACTGGAGCCCTCTGGGTACTTCTATGGGGGATATTCACTTATACATATAATCCTACCATCACACATTACAGTTACCATCACATGTTAAGTTTGAAGTCAGAGTAGATGTGCATTTAAGCATAAGACTCCATATGGAATTCCAATCAAATGCTACCATCCAAAAATGTTACTAATGTTGAAGAGAATATCAGCCTGATAAATCACGGTCGAGAGAAATATGAAATGTATCCATTAAATCTAACCACACTTCTGTTTTCCCCAACCTTTTAGCCACAGATTTAATCTTGTTACATTGTTTGTAGTTAGTGCAAGAAAGAAAACACAAGTTATAAACACAAAACGCACTCCAAAGTGCCCTGGACAATGACTGCAACGTACAAAGGAGAAAATACAGCAGACAACATTGTTTTTCCTCCATTGCCCAACTGTCCTTGTATTGTAATGGAAATAATCAGGAAGTAAAAGGGGCTTACCAGACTAAAGCTCTCGAATTTGTTCTCAGTATTCAGCTTGGGTTCATGAAGGATTAATTAAAGTCATCTTTTCCTACCAAGTGCAGGCCGTCCACATGACCTTTTCACCCTCATGTTGACATTCTGATATTTGGCAGAAGCTCTCATCCAGAGTGACTTAGAAAGAACCAGCGCAAAGTGCAGCTAAGACAAGACCCCTGTGTTTGCTACAGCAGATGGATTTTGGGACCAACCATTTAAAAAAAAATGCCTGTGGCTTAGGCACTACTGCTGAAATATCTCATGCTATCTGCTTAAAAGAAGGTTCAACTAAAAATTTATCAGAACACAGGAGATGAGCTAGCTGTGAATTTGAGCAGAAAATCCAAAAGCCGAGGAGAGTCTGTATGATGCTGTGAGGCTCTGTCCATCTTAATAAAGCCATGAAATAATGTTTTATTTTCTCTGTGTCATTACGCACAAGTTCTTGACTTATAAACATGATGGAGTTACAACAAAATCGCTTTTTCATGTTTCATGCTTACAAACCACTCATATTTACAACCATAGCAGCATACAGTTACAAATGTCATGCATACTACAATACTCCATTGTCAAAAAGTAGTGTTGACAGCGGTGAATTTCATTAGTTAGGCACATAGTTCACATTTGTATTGAACAGCATTTATTAGGTAGTTACATAACGCAACAACACATTGAGCTGGACCTGATGTTTTTATGTTGGTGAAACACAGTTCATTTGCTATAGGCACAATTACCATAACCACATTGTGTGTGCAGCCCAGCATGTAGCTCAAGCAGCTGTGGGGCAGGGCTACGGTTTGGCCAGTAAGTATTTATTGGACATTTACCCAAGAAGAGTGAGAACTGCTGAATGAATAAAAATAAGCACAAGTCATGTGACCACCTCACAGAGAGTTACACCAATGGGAACAATGGGATTGGTGTGGAAGGAACCATAATGGGATGATGGAATGTGGTATTTTTAAAGTCAACGAATATCACCCATTGGTGTGTAAAGCTGGTAACAGGAATGTATGGTGAAAGCAGCAATATCAAGCACTTGTAGTTGTACACTCTGTAATACTGCAAATTGGTGAGCTCACAGCTCTGCTCTGGTGTAGAATGTGACTGACCTGCCAGATTTGTGAGTCCCAGCATCTACCCTTGCAGTTTCTCTCCTTGCCCTGCAGATGGGGAAATGAAGAAAAAACAAGGTCAATATTGAGGATGGAAAGCAGCTTGACTCATAATTAATCTGCTTAGGCCCCTGCCCTTCTTCACTCACGGAGCACAGCGTGAAAAATCCAGAACCAGAGATACAGGCTCCTTGCTGCACAAATACTTCACTGGTGGGTATTAAATCCAACTACAATGTGTTACAAATTTGAACAAGTGCTGCCTTTTTTTAAACACTCACTTCATGAGTTTAGTGTTCGCTGGAATCATTTAAAATATTCTGAAGCAAAAATGTAATACTTGCTTCAAACTTCTAATCTCTGCTAAATGAATCAGTATTGATCCTATATAAAACCTCCCTCCATCCCCAAAGAATTGTGTCCACCCCTGGTCCTACAGATACACAGTCCTGAGAGTTTTATAGATACTCAACATGTCAATCAGTAGGTTTAAAGGTATCAGCTGACTCAGATTCCCATCCAAAATATTGGATCCTCCAATCAAGCGATTAAGAACTGAGTTGGAACAAAGACCAGAAACCCATGGAATTCCAGTAGACACCAGTGCTCCATATGAACATGAAAAACATCCAGTGGTGTTAGATAAAAAAAAAGTTCACATGAAATAATAAAGATCTACCAAACTGAGAATCCATCAACACAACCAAACTGAGAATTTTAATAAGAAACGATAGTATGGTGATAAACACAGCCAAAACACAGAAACATAACATGTATGCTTGAATACCAAACGTAGGTTATTTTGTACTTGAACATGTCTTAAGAAATGAAAGAATCAAACTGACAGATCTCCAAAACAAAGATGGTCTGCTATAATTCCTTTATGATAGTCATGGACTGCTGTAATTCATTTATGATTGTTGCTTTGTGTTCATACCAAACTGTTCATACACAATTTCAGGGTGGTTCTGAGGGTTAGCCTGAGGCTACTGATGGTTTCCAGCACTACCAGGACAGAAATGACTCAGCAACACAACAAACATCAACCCAAGCTGGAGAAGGTTACCTGGCAACAGGGCAGCATAGCCCATACCATTCTCCATAAACACAATGTGGCTGCAGATTTTTCAAACCCATGAAAATGCTAAAATAAAATTTAATTTTCAGCCAGTTGACAAGGATATGGAACCTCTTGTAATGAAAATCTTACTCTCCATTACAGATTTATTGATACCATTTATAAATGTAATTAAGGTAAGTAACTGTAAAAGATTTGTTCTAAAATACTATGGAAATGTTCTTTGAAAAGTAACATCAATTAATGTCAGTCGCCTAATAAGAGAGGGAAAAAAAAAATGAAGTTCTCAGACACTTTGAGATATTTGGGGGCTTACCTCAATGGTCAGAGCTGGAGAAACATTCACTATTTTTCCAACATTATCCAAAAAAAAAAACTTCAGCCCTTGGTTCCCTGAACATGCAGCTGTGCCTAGCACCCACAGAGTACTGCAGTGTGATCCAAGTTGACATTGCTCTTGTGGATCATTGACAGCCTTTAAACAATACAGTTTAAGGTAATGTTTACAGATCATTGTCCATGAGGCTTGATGTTCCCTTTGGTATACTGTAAGTATATGGCCTTTGAGGATGTTTGTCAGGTGCTATATTTTTACTGTAAATTTACTATAATGCACTTTGACTGCCACACTGTGTTTCAGCTCCTTGCCCTTTTCCTGTAGTTCAGACTGTTCTGTAACAGAATGTGGGCTGTGCAGCAGATTTCTGCACTTTTTTAGTTCTGAGTATAACTACCTTCCCCTTCCCTGTCTACCCAAGAAGACAAAAAAACCTTTAACAGGGGCAACAGTAGTGAGGCAGAGGGCAATCCAAACTTGGGGGTGTTAATCAAGTAAAATTCAGCAGCATAACTGGAAAGCAGGTAAGGCTACACAAGCAAGTAAACCACAACAATAATTGCTGCACTAAACATTTTGGGAATCCCTGCAGCAGGTCCTGCACAATTTGCTTTCCTCTTCACTTTCAACCCGTGATAGGATTAAAACCAAACATGAGATGCTTCAGTCATTCAGAGGTGGATTATACTATGTGGGAGAAGAGAATAATAAAAACCACATTCTGGGATGTTTCAGCGTGCTTTCACATCAAATAGCATTGTGTCAGGGGCGGCGTCAGAGATTTTCTTTTGCCGGTGCTATGGGGTCACTTGACTTTTCAGCGAAGGTGCGCTGAAATTTAGGGTTTCCCATTAACGTGCTGGTCGCCACAGTTTAATTTCTACTCCAACACCCCCGACACACGTACACACACACGCGTGCACATACGCAGTACCCGCTCTGCGACAGTTACAATGCCATTCTGTGTTAAACACAAGGCTGAATCAGACCACCTGTGTTGGCTTTGTTTTTTAGTCTAAAAATAATTGGTTTGTTTTATTAATATATTTATTTATTTTTCAAGTGATAAAGTATAGTATTCACACATTAAAGATTAAAAATTCTAAAAAAAACAACAGAAATTTCAAGGGGGTGCTAGGGGGGTGCTATGGCTATCCTAGGCACCCCCAAGCCCCTCCCTGGTGTCGCCCATGCATTGTGTACTCATGTTTGAGGATACATTTGTATAATCATTACAAAAGCATATCCTTCTAAAAGGAAAATAAAGACTTATTTGTAAATTACATCACA
The DNA here is from genome assembly GCA_019176425.1 of Megalops atlanticus. NCBI lineage: Eukaryota > Metazoa > Chordata > Actinopteri > Elopiformes > Megalopidae > Megalops > Megalops atlanticus. Next base: position 2,539,063 of record CM032887.1, on the reverse strand, counting down.
TTTGTGTAATTAATGTCACATCAGAGCATTTTAATGCTTTTTCAACTCCTTCATGCCACCTCATTTCTTCGCAACCATGACCACCCCTCACACATTAAGACAAAGGAGATGGGGATTGTACTCCTCTGATACAGGCAGCCCACAGCTACCTTTCACACTACAAGTCACACAGCACGCCACAGTAAAGCGGGCGCTCATTGGAGGATAGGTGCTACTCCAGTGACATCATCCAAGCAGCTGGCAGGCACCTGGCGAATCGCATAATATAAAGCCCTGGACCGCCTACCCACCCACTATCCCCAGCAAAATGAAGCCATCTTGTGCCATCACTGTGGGATCCCAGTCGTTGCCAGTGACTGCTTTGGGCCACCTAGATTATCCTCTGCACATCTTGGCGACTGAGTCACTCGGAACCCCCCACATCAATGCCTTTTTGTAAAAACTGTGACATATTGCACTTTATATCTATTCGTGAAGTGGAGAGGGCCTGGGGCTTAAATCTCTTCCGGGCCCTGGGCTGTGTCCCTAAATGCACCTCAATCAAAACAGATATTAATATGGGCATGAGTGAATCGAGTCAGGTGGAGGGGGGTTGGGCCAGCCCAGATCGGTTTGTTGTGCTGTTTTATTTTACCCAGTTTTTTTTTTTCTTCATTCGGTGGACGCGTGAGAGGGAGATCAATTTATTTTATCCTTTGAGTGAGTGTGCTGTCTGGCTCCAGCTGCAAATAAATGCCTGTCCAAAGACCCTGATTAGTAGCTTCCTGTTCTGTGTCCTCTCATTCCTGAACCATCCGACAGTCTATGCCATAATACCATTTATACTGTGCGTTATATTTATAATTGCATTTAAAAAATGTCCTCCCAGGCTCCATGCATTGTCTCTGAGGGAAGAGCTTCCCACATTCCTGTCTGTGCATGACAGAGATACAGACATAAAAGACAAAGGATTTGCTGCTCTCCGAGCTGGGAAACCGTGGTAAAGGTTAAATCCAGACCCTAAGCATGCAGGACCAGCGGGTATCAAAGACATGTGTGTGGGCTTTCCCCCCACTTGGACCCATTTCAGACAATTTTATGCATTTTATACAGAACATATTGGTAAATGCCAAACATGGACCCTCTTTGCAAAATGAGACCAAGTATGTTGTTTGTCAACGGTGCTAAATAGCAAACTAAACTGTGACATAGTGGTGTAAACTTCTGGCATAACAACAACACAATGCAATATCCACACCTGAGCAATGATATATCTAAGAATTCATTTCGATACTACGTGATACAATACATTTTGATGCAATATGATACAACATATCCTTAAATTTATTCTGTGATTTTGACGAAATTTTGTGTATCAAAGCAGTAGTTGATTACATGACATTGATTTAACACTCAATGATGAAAGATAACTAGGACTGCCACAAGTGCTCGTGTTACATAAATGGATTGATAACAATCAATGTTAATCATTACACCCCTACTTGGACAACTCTGTTTCATGATGCTACGTGCTCCTCACTCTAACAGTGGTTTTGCAGGTAAGCTGAACACCACTGCCACTTGATGTAATCTGCATTTTGCGCACATCTAAAAAAAAAAAAAAAAAAAAAAAAAGAAAAGAAAAAAAAAGTCCAGTGCCCCACATAAAACGCACGTGCCGCTTGGTGATTATCCTTATGACCGTTTTAATCGCCGCTGGGGCCAGCGCGAATGCGTTTCTCTCTCTCTGCGCTCCGGAGAGAGAGAGGACAAATGCAAAATGGATTAACGAAAGCACAATGGAGCGCTCTGAGGGCAGCGCTGCTCGGCACTGACGTGAACGCTGCAGAACCCGGGCAGAAAGTGATACGATCTGCCGTGACAACCTGCTCAGGGGTGCGGGCCAGCGGCGGCGGCTGCTACTGTACTCTGCCTCTCTCCCTCTCCCTCTCTCTTCCTCTCTCTGTCGGCTGCAACAGCTGGTCACTAATCCCCTTGGCAGAGATGTCACTGCAATCCCCTCCGTCTCTCCGGGGGCACAGACTGTCTGCTTCCCTGCATCACTGTGTCTCCACTGCATTGCTGGGCAGGGTCAGTAAATAACTACACCCTCCCCCCGCCCCCTCCCCCAAGGAGGACATTTCTCAGCTGGCCCAATTCATGCCATTTTCTCTTGTGCTTCAAAAGCTGCTGCCAAATAAGCCTGGATACACCCCGGTACCATTTGGCGTCCAAGAACGTGGATATCATCCACTGGGCTGAGTGAATGTAGCTGCAGCTACTGACTATGATTGTGCGTGTGCTGTTTGTCAGGTAGCATAAAGTAATGGGTGGCATTGAATGGGATCAGTTTAGAGAAATGTCTGAAATGAAGCGGTGCGCTCCTGCTTTGGTGTGGCTGAGTTCAGTAATGAAGACTGTTGCTCTCTGTCTTTACTGAAACCATGGAGGGACCAGTAATCATGTCTATCTGTCATTGTTAGGACACTTACAGCTGTTGAATAAATTAATGTTTGGCACCATGGAAAGAGTAAAAAGAAAATTAAGTCCAGGTTAAGTTGGATGTGAAACGTATGCATTTTCTTTGCAATTTGCTGGCATATATATAAAATTGCATGAAAATATTTTGGTGACCTGTAAGTGTGAAGGAACAAACATCTTTGAGTATTTTGAAGCAGAGAGAAACCACTTTTGATAGACAGCTAAAAATTGAGCCACAATATCACTGGCAATTTCAGAGTGCCAGTCCCTATGCATTATTTCAATAGCATATAGTCATAACTCTTAAAGGCAACTCTGGGGAATTTGGTACAATTTATTATATATAAATCGTATGTAAATATATGTATAGAGTTACTGCTTGTGTGCATTTGAAGAACAGGGCATGCTATAGCCTGAGTGCTGGATTTTAGTTCCATGACATCACTGGGTAATTATCACTCTCTGTACATTACTGATTACTGGAAGCCATTCACTCAATGGCAATTGATCACATTATCAGTGTACCTAAGTGCTCAGTGACCTTCATGAAAAGAACAAGTGAACTGTTTAGATTTCTGACAGGAAGAGAGACAGACTTCCAGTGCAAAGTGCTAACACTCCAGTGACTTTGTCCTGTCTGCCATTTGACGCAGTAGCTGCAGCATAGAATGTGTTTGCCTGAAATTAAAATTCATCTGCCCAGCTGGCCATAAGTCTACAAACCATGGTTGGGCTGGTGTATGGTATAACTATACACCGCCAGTGTGCCAGCAGGTCCATTTAATTGAGACATAGTGTGTTTTAAAATGTAAATGACTCCTTCAGCATTTGAGACAGCTAAAACAATTTTTATCTGTAACTTTGCACCTTCATGCATAACAATTTCCCTGGTGTCCCCGCTAGAGAGGAACACTGTTGGCTACTCCCCAGGTGACTCCACTGTAATGTAAAATCAAATTACCTGCCACTTGAAGAGAAAGCTGACAGTTAGAGAACTCTAGCCAGCTAATTTACAAGGAAATAACTGTGGCACTTACAAGCAGAGCTTGGTAGGCTAGATTGAGACAAATAGCTAGTGGCTGTACTTTGCAACCATTTACTACTTTAGACCTTCTATTGTTTGGTTGTTGTAGTTGTGTTCAGTTTAGGTCAATAATGGCACCATAGACCTGTCAAGAAATGCAGTAGTACATTTTTATCATATTTTATCAATTCTTCTATAAATTCTTGTATGCGGTACAATAGCACAGTTATCTGTTAACAGTGCTTTTGATCGAATGTGAACCATGACCATTTTGCCTTCCAAAGCCCAGGAATGTGTCTGGCATCACTACAAATCTCTGGCTTAAGGACCAGTCAAATAACCTGTCGCTGTTCAACAGCAAAACAGTGGATCATGCTTATTTTTGAGACACCATAACAGCAAGAAATTTTTGACACCAGCCCCAAGCGAGGTGCTGCATGCTGCCACCAATGGGTCACCACAGGGATAACGGAGAAAGAGAAGACCAGAAGAATAAAACGGGTCTTAAGCAAACAAGACGAGCAAGACGTACAGTAGAGACCTTAATCTTTTGTTTCGGCAAAGGGAGGCTGAGAGGGTAAAAAGGGATATTTGAAGTATTTAAAAGCTCTGAACAAATTAAAGTGGACCAGGGGAGCTATTTCAGGTTGGCTCTGTTGACAGTATTAGAGGGTGCAGATGGATGTAAAATTAAGATTTACACTGATGCAAGAAAGCATCTCCCTACACAGACAGTTATTAGTGCGTGGAATAACTTGCTGGGATTTGCAGTCAGAGACTCTGGGATCCTATAAACCCAAACTGGACACAGTGACAGATTCACACTGGATTACATTGAAATGATGAGCCAAGATGGGCAGGATGGCCGCTTCTTGTCATCACACTTTCTTATGTTCTTATGGTTTTATCCAAGCAATCAGCATCAAAGCTGCAATGTAATATGCAATATGATGCCTGATGATATGAAGGATCTGCCTGCTCTGGCTCTCTGGCCCCAGTAAAGGAGATGAAAATCTCCAGGAATATGATCCACTGTGGCCCCAGAGCTCATGGTCTTGAGTTTGGTCCAAAACTGGTACCATGCACCTCTTATCTCATTTGATCATTAATAATAAGCATTTATTGGTTATGATCACAACACTGTATACTTCAGGCATGTTTTTCATACAGATAAGTACAAATATTTAACAAGTATAAAATTTCATCAGCTGCTCATTCTATTTATATCCAGTAGGATACTACATTAATCATTAGTTAAACAATTATTTCAGACATTTCTGAGAAGCTGGCCAAACCAAACAGCATTTTAGAAAGTTTTTTTTGTTTCATTTATATAATCAACATGTTCCAACAATTGCCTTGAATCAATAGAACTCAATGGCTAATCAAGCAGCACAAACACTAGGAAATTCAGCTTAGAAATTTTGTTGCAATGCACTTCACCCCTGTGTCAGGAGAACCAGGGACACTATCACAGCAATGGAGCACACCCTGAGACCAATTCATCTGGTGACTTCTTATAAAAGCATCTAGTGCTCATGGAGAAAATCAGAGCCAGGGAAAGTGTTCACTCACACATACTCATGATTTATATTTAAAACTTTAAATGGCCACTGATTTGGTCAGTGTGTTTGAATGGTTCTTCCAACAAAAACACTTTTAATTAGTTAATTTTCAAATATCGACTCACTTCCTACAGAAAAGATCAAATTAATTTGAGGTTCCACATGTGTGTAAAATCATTTATTTTGAGGTAATTATTTTCCATAGAAAGCCAAAGGCAGCCTTTAAAGCATGAAGCAAGTAGCCAAGTCTCAGTGTACACTTAATCTTTAAGCACAATCACAGACCACATTACAAAGTCATCTCTAAGTTGTGAACAACAATTTCCTATGTTTATCTCTGAGGATGAAGATTACCATGAACCCCCTGTTTTGTTGGACACAAGTGGGAAAAGATTACCCAAATGTCATAATGATCAACAGGTCCAAATCTGAACTGCTGGTTTCTTTGTCATCAGCTACATATTCCATGTGCATCTGGTTCACCAAATGTTGCATATTTCAGTTTGTTTACTTGTGTGTAATTCCAGCTGCTTCCAAGTCATGAATAAATGAATATTTTACAATGGCACCTGCATACATGCTTGCTCAAATGAAAAAAATTCCTGAACAGGCAGCTGACTGATTTTATGGAATCTCACATATACTCAGCATAATCTTTCCATTGTGATCTCAAAATTTGATCAGTTTTAATTGTGTACAAATATGTGGGTAACACCTTCTCTGGTAAATTTAATCATTTTCCAATTCCACAACTTACTTTGACTCATGTTGACTGTGCATAATTTGAAAATGCCAAAACTCAGCTACAAAATCTCCAAGCAATAACCAGGTTAGTATGTCAGAGTTTTTTGGTTTGAATACTGTCACTTTGTAACAGGTGTTGAGGTGAACATGGGCAGGGTGTAAAGCCAATGGAATAACTGCCATGTCCAGCAGCAATTAAATTACAAGTCGAATATCAAACTGACTCCCTGCCCCACATACACTTTGATAGACTATTCAAGGTAATCTAAAGCAAACCGATTTACTATAATTAATTTAATTTGTGCACAGCAATGCAAACTACATAAACAGAAAGGTAAGTAAGCCTACCAAGAAAACTTTCAGAACGTATACTGGGGAAACAAAGATTTTTAGTCAACTCCGATATATTTGCCTAAAATTTGCAAACGCCTGACAATTACCAACAGATGTTAAACGGCGAAGGAAGAGAGAATCGCTTGTCACCTGACGTCCACTGCAGCCGCAACGAGCGCAGAAGGATTAAGGTCTAACCTTCCACTGTTACTGTACAAACAAGGAAATCGGGTCAAGCAACTCCACAAAGAAAAATGCGAAGGGTGCTCTGGTCGTAAGGAAGCATTAATTCCCTAGGCAAAGTATCTTTGTTAGATACTAACATGCCTATATACTAACCACATAACTCAGTAGTAGACACTACTTCACTAGAACATGAATATTGCTGAAAGCGCATATGCACTATAATTAAAAGATTTGTCCCCTTACCTGGAATTTCTATAGGGCTCCAACTTGTGACCCCTTGGAGGAACCGATCTCCCAGCCGCCTCCACTAACCAGACGCACATCAGCACCAGAACATCCGTCTGCATGTTGCACTCGCCCGCGCGACCGCTTCCGAAATCAAATTCCAGGCGCAGAGCAGGCGGAAAACTTTCCTCTTTTCTGTGACATTATAGATGCCGTTTCGACGGAGGAACGTGAAGCTGCACACATCAGAAGCATCCCACGGTGCTTATAATCTCCACAGCGGGCAACGCAATTTCGTCTAAACCCACAAATCCGTCCAGCGTCAGATGGCACGGATTTGATCTAGCCAGAGGCAGATATGCATCGCCCACACCTAGTCAGACAATGAAGTGGTCTTTCGATTCGTCACCTTTCAAATGAGAAGCATTTCACTGACATCCCCACGAGGGTGTTGGACGCGTCCCGTACTCCCAGACGCCATATTCCGACCTATTTATTAATTAGAATCTGAAGACGATTAAAGATTTTCCTCTTGTCTAGAAAAGTCAAAAAAAATACAAGTCGTTATTCGCCGTGACAAGTAACAGTGAGATCGTGAGTATTTTTTACCATGATACCACTGACTAGAATCACACTTATAAAGCTTTACTTTTGCTAAGGAGTAGATATATTAACAGTATTAGTGTAAGTCACGATATGACAGCCAGAATGTTTTATTTACAAATAATACGTTCATAACGTGAATCACTGTGAATATCGACTGGAAATATTTTGTATCTGAAAAACCCCCAAGAATATTTTTCCTTTACAGTCATAGTTATTAAACCATACAAAGGGCTATACAGCGCAAGCTGAGGCAGAGCAAAAGAGTATTTCCTTCTCTGTGAAGTAAATATGTTGGCACCATTAGCAGCTGTTTAGCCTTTGTTCAATAACCACCCTGAACGTGTTTTTAGCATGCTAAGTTAAATAAATATCAGGCAGTAGCAACTGATCATTATTTAACTGATTACATGGCCATTCACTCATTTTGGTTTTAAACCACTCTCCAATCTTATTGTCATAATGAAAATGTTTTAATGTATCACAGTGTCCTTTTTATGATTTAATTTAATGTAAGGGGTGATAACTATATTTATGTTTTAACATTGAACATAAATGTAGCAGCAAGCATTGATTATGGGGCCAAGAACCACAAGTAAATGCCTTCATCATATAACCTAGAGCCACCTTATTCCATCACTCTGCTAATAAGTCTGTACATTATAGCTAAATTTAAATGCTTTTATCAAAAATTGTATGGCTCATTGCTCTCTGCATTATTACAAAGACACTTTAATATTTCCAGGTTTTATTGGAAAAAAAAAAACTTGTAAAAGATGTTGTTTAATACATTTTATGCCATTCCATGCTTTGGTTCAGGAGTAACATGGACTGGTGACATTTACTGCAGACATTGAACAAGGACTCTACTTTTTGATGATCACAGAGTCAGAGGGAAAAAAAAAACAGCAGAATTGAAATTTGGAGATTGAATTTCAATTTCTTAGAAATTGTTTATACATTCACATCATATATTGCATGGCAGCTAGCATAATATGAGAACAGTTAAATTGATTTAACCAATCAACAAAAAAGGAGAAGGGGATGATTGGCATTTAGGACTACTGCTGGAAACAATAATGAATTAATTATAACCCTCATGGTCTGTGATTAGTACATAACCTCTTCATTACTGTGTAATTGCAATGTTGTTTCACCAGAAATGTGTCTCAATTAATTTTTGATAACTCAGCTCACCGGTAGCTTGAATGTGGTGAGAAGGGCTGGGAAATTGTAAACAAGGGTGCCTCTGCTCCACCCCTCCAAAGATAAAAAATGCAAATTTTATGCTGATGAGATGTTTGACTTTTGCAATAAAGCCACTGTTGAGTGGTGTCCCACCTGGGAATCCGGGAGGAGTTAATTAGCCACTATAGTGGTCATGAGTGGTTTATTTCTGCCATTTTTGAAAGTGTTTGTTTGTGTCTGTTTGTCTGTGAAAGTTTTGGACAGTTTTTCTGAAATGCATCCTTTGAGCAGAATGGAGTGGAAAATAAAATTCAGCAGAAATGACAGAAAAACACAAGTTGTGTGTTTTGAAAAACAGAATCTGCCCTTTTTAACAAATAGTGGAAAATGTTTAGATCTAGATATGTATGACATGTATAGAAGGATCTGCTTTGACAGGCTGCCAGGCTGTCTCCCTCTCTGCATTAAAACAGGGATTGCTGGAGTTACACAGCGCTGCAAGATGAAAAGATCGTTCAATGTGTGGCTCATCTGATGAGCAGAGAACACATGCAGTTCTCAGTCAGACACAGACCATAGATCAATTAATAAAAGGAGCGCAGTGGTTACAATGTCACATGGGGCTCTGTGTTCTCAGAGGGAGCAGGCCCAGACATTCACTGGGCACGCCATACAATTTATCAAAAGATGTTTCAGTTCTTTCATTAAATAGTCAGTGTATTTCATCTCAGGGTTTTTATCTATGGTATCTTTAAAATTTTGTCTGTCCGTCTGTGTATTTATATCCAGTGTTCTGAGAATTTATTAATATCCCTTAGGAAATAGGAACATAAAATGATAAAAAAAGGAAATGAATTATTTTTCTGCTTTTTTGGCTTCTTGTGGTTATACTTTTAATATACCATCACACAGAGCAAAGTCATATTGTTTACAAATAATACTTTTTTTAAATTATGGATACATTAGCAAATGCATTGCATCATATAGGTCTGTTTGCATGAATGTGTATTTGTGTTTTCACGTAAGCGGAGAAAACCAACACATTTATACACAGGGAAAAACATCCTTAATCCTTTTTGGTTATATGACTCTGTGTGAATATCATTACCAGAACCATCGAACGACTACTTCAAATTCTGAAGGAGAGCCCAGTTCCTATGCAGATAAATCTATTTTCTGTGATTGTGTGTATTTTTTTTCTCTCTGCCTTTATGACAGTGACATGTGGAGGGATATCTGTGGGGCACGCGCACTTTGGCTCAGGAAAGCTTGTCGATGGTGAAGGCTTTTCCACGTGTCCTATTTTTTTTTTTTCAGCCGGCTAAACAGTTGGATTATAAGATCATGAATTTGGGTTAGCTCTGTCAAAGTCCATTTTTAAAATTGGTGTAAGCAACGCAGAGCATTGTTTACGTTCGATATTTTTGGCTCTTTGCAGTGGGATTTGTGTTCTTGGTGACCTATTTGTGAAAAATGAACAGTGATAGGGACCACATGAAGAACGGAGCCCAGAGCATTCAATTAACTGTCCTTTTGCACATGCAGGACACTAACACACACACACACACACACACACACACACACACACACACACACACACACACACACACACACACACACACACACACACACACACACATTGCATTGCACATCCAAGTACAGCCACACACGGACCACAGTTTACACCCCTCCAAACACAGGCAATGTTGACTGTATGCGTATCTTTTTTGTACGGGAAAGTTCTGTGGTTCAGACATTGACTCGAATCACACATTTGAAACTTGTCAAATGATGGCTGTTGCCCGTAGAACAGTCTGTTTGAAGTGCATTTGCATTCAGTAATTGTTTTGAAATGCATGCAGACATTTGTATGCATTGCTCTCATAAGTAAGAACATATGCATGTAGGCACACATGGACTCTTCCATGTATATACAGAAGGAGCATATTGTAGGAGACCTATACAAGTAGAAATATCATCTGTTGCAGCTCATCTGTTAACTCTGTGCAGGACCTCGTTCTTTTTCACCAGTCTTCAAAGTGCATGTGATGTTACTCTTCGTTTACTTTCAGAATTTTTGCATTTTTGCAAATTTTGGATGTTTTTCACATCCAATTCAGTCCTCAGTTTAATCAACCCTCCTTTAATCAGCCCTCCATTCCTTTTGAAAGTAAAGAGGAAATATAAAATTGTTGTGACACAGCATAAATAGCAGAAATTCAGAATTTTTAATATCTCAGAAGAAAGGGGGGATCAGGACTAATTTACATGAATTGAATGATGCTAAAACAACAACCAAAAATACCTCAACTAGGAAAATTGATTCTATGGGCCAGCATAGTCATAACACCAACTATTATTTGCCGCACCTCCAAAATATTTCAAAAATTGTCAGACCAAACTCATACTGTTGTGTAAGAATATATATTTCATAAAAGAAAAAGTAGAAAGGAAATTAGTCATTCAAATTAAGGGTACTTATTAATTAAGCACTTTGTTCAGAATGAATTAAGACCTGACCTCCTAATAATAGTTACATTACATTGCACTACCACATATACTGTATTTAATAGTATAAATGTTTAATATGAAAAATATGGAATTTGCCCTCAATCCAGTCATCTTTAATAGCATTAATTATGTTGGGTCTAAGACGTGATATTTGTAATGTCCTAAAATATTTACTCAACATGAAACCATATGTAAGCTACAAGAACCAGGTCCTGTTACGGTTGTTAGGCTGCAGTGATGATATCAGTCTCAGAGCGCCACCACCTGTTTGGTGAGAGGAGAGACATCCTTTAAAGAAATCCAGTGAAGCCACTAGTGTGAATCCTGAACTTTCATTGGCTCTCTGAGTCACATGGCCTGAAAAAACCTGCACTAATGGTGCCCTCTGTCAGCACAGGATGTTAATAACAATCAGTGAAATGACTTTACCTCTACATGCTAATGTTGCCATGCATATTGCATGATAATGCCTAACTCTTCCTTTTTTTTGCAATTGGTGTTGTTCTGTGATAAACTGCAACACAAAATAAGGTGTACAATGGAGTTATTCCCGACAAATTTTAAATTTTATATTTGGTTTTGCTTTTATCAAGATGATAATGTTCATGATGATTGTGGTGGTGATTTGACTGTTGCTGACAATAAGAAGGAAGAATATATTTATTTATTTATTGCATTAGCATTATTATTATAAAAGTATTTTTGGATCCAGTCTTGTAATCTGTGTGTCATCTGCAACATCATGGTCCGTTAGCTCAGTATTTGCATATCAGACCACATCTTGTCACTAGGGGGCAGACAAAATCTTTGAAATTTAACTTCACATGTCTGGTGTAACATGTTTTCATTTATGAAGCTGTCTTGTGGTTTATTCACTGTGTGTGCCTTAAATGACACATTTCAACCATTATTTTAAAAATTTCTGTTGCTGTTAACTTGAATGTTCCCTGCTTGCATCTCAGTTGCTTCCACATAATTATTATAACCGAATTTAAGGAGGTAAATTTTACAGTTTATAGTTTTACAGGTACAGCTTTACAGCACAGCAGTTAGTAGCTAACTTACAACCCTTGCAATAATGGGTTCCTAAAATTGTAGTTTATGAACTTAAATCACATAAATCTGGTGGGATTTAACACCTATGTTTAAGGTTGCTAGCTGTTGTTGGGTAACATACAACATTATTGTTTTTAGAGTTGTAAAAGGATAGAAAATGTATTTTAGAATTGTTTTTGCTACCCATTGATTAGACAGCAATCCCCCTTTTTAAAAAAGGTGTCAGCATTCTCATAAACAGGGTTTTTATAATCCAATAACAAGGTTTGAAATTCATTATGTTGGCAAAACCATTTACATATTGAATAAAATTACATATTGATTTCCCTAAAAATTATAAAAAATAAGTGTTGATGTCATTTGTAAAAATAGTAATATCTTCATTGGGCATCCATAATCTCCTAAACTGTCATCAGTATGAGACATGTGGAATCCTCCAATCGACATTGACTCTCCTGCACATTGGGACTTTTAGTCTGCAATTTACATACTATATATGTTATTACTGGGCAAGTTCCGTGTTTAAAATATATGTATTTTTGGAATACCTTATATTCTGGTCAATGTAGTGTTTGGGTTTTTGATATTAATTGTTCGCAAGCTTGCTGTCACTCACAACAAACTTGACAGACAGTGTGAAAGGGTTTACATTTGTCAGGACGTGAAATTGTATCTGTCTCAGAGTTCTAGGTTCTGTCTAAGTTCTGTGCTTTTATGATGCAACAGTAAATTTATTTAATTGAAGAAACACCAACATGGAAAACACTGGGAAAATGATCTGTGTCATGGAACATATGGACATATTAACATGTCTAGAGTAACTGACAGTTAAAGTTATGAAGTGAAAATGTTTTAGCTGGATCTCATACAACATGCAAAACATTGTCACTGTGGCTCATTAATCTACTATTCATAAAGTTCATAAAGCAGTTTTTTTTTTATGAACAATGAAAAGATAGCAGTATGTGCTATATCCCTTATTGCCATTGACATGTCCGGCATCATAAGAAAAAGCCTGGTTACTAGTGATATGATAAATTAGGATGCTCTGTATTGTGTAGGACATGGAAACCATTGTCGAAAGTACATCAGATCTGGCAGCTGTAGTCCATAATTTAATCCAACCTCCAGTGTGCTTTGTTCCTCACAAAGAAACAAACTTAAGAATGCTGTATGTCCAACTCCAAATGTTCCGTAAAAATTGGAATAACTCAGCACTTGCTGCAATTTGTTACTCAAATTTAGGGACAAGATCCCACATAGCAAAGATGGTAACAGCATTCCCAAAACTGCTTTCAAAAACAGTTTAACAAAAGCAAAAAATCCAGTTTTTCTGTGGTCATTATTTAAAAACAGCTCAGAAGTTAGAGTGGCACTGATGCACAGTATTTGAGCTGTTACAGGTGTCACCAGGTGTTACATCTGAACACATGCTTTTTTTACTTTTGGCAAATCTGTTTGGAAACACCACACTACTAAACGTGTTTGTTAATTCAGTTAGCCATCTCCACTAATTCACTTTACCTGGGATTCAACAGACAATATTTAAATGAAAAAATAAGTTTCTTTTTACAAATGACCTAGAAATGAAAGAATACTGTTAATTGTATTAAAACATTAAAAAAACGACCACTTAAAGCCCCAACAGCGATGTATCCTTTTTGCCTGGTAAATTATTTTAATATTCAATGTTAAGAGTAATTAATTCAAGAAAGGCAAGCCTCTAACCTTCTAATTACAGTCACAGCTACACTGTGAACATTCATTTTTGAGAACTGAAATCCCCCAATCCCACCTCTCCCCCCACATAGCACTAATCTGGATTTGGTATTGCTCTGCAGGCAGAAGATTGCAACACTTGATGCAAAGCCAAATGCATTACATTACATAAAGGTCTTCTCTCTTCATTAGAAGTTAATCTCCACTAACCAACTGTCATCTGATGAGTGCAGCTCGGCTGAACACAGCAGAGAAAACGTGGTGGATGCACTGAATCTGCCGTTGTGTTGTCAGTGTGTTAATTTATTAAATAATGCTACAAAAAATACATGAGAAATACATAAGTGGATTCTTTAATCCCGATTAAAGCCCAGCTAACAGCACAGCAGACCTTTCACTGAGACAGTCTGCCGCCTCTAAGAGTGTCTAAACCATAATGACTCACCAGTCAGCTGGAAAGGTTGTTCACACTCTGGGCAAACATCATCTCAGAGCTATTCATTTGTGTTTGAACAGTATTCATTTGGAAACAGAATCTCTCAGTTTGGTTTCACATGATCATGTTTTGCCAAGCAGGAAGTCATCTGGATTGTATCTGTTTTTGCAAAGTACTCCTATTGAATTGCAAGGGAATATAAAAAATTGCAAACTCTTTGGGTGCGTCTGTAGATTTCTGTGTGCTTCCGCTGAGATAAAGTGTCATAGCAGTGGTGGTTGTGATGTAGTGGTCAAACCCAGACCTACCTAAGGTATTCCATAAGCACCTTTACCTCTAGGTGTTGCCACTGGGTATTAAATACAAAACAAATCTGTTACATGGTATTGTTTTTCATCAGTATTTGATTTATCTAGTATACATTTTACCAGTATATATTTCATTATACATTTTCTGTGCAGCAGTGTTTTAGTATTAGGTTAGAAAAACATCCTTTATGGATTTCACTGTTCTGTTGCTCCTCATGTAGACTGGTCACACACGCACTACATCATAAAGTAATCTCCACCCTTGATAAAAGCAAATCCACAGCAAACATACTCTGCATTTCAGTGTACAACTCTGATGTGTAAGAGGAGATATGGGACACCTTGTACCCTGAGTTGTCGCTGGACCAGCTCAGGACAAGGATTAGCGGCGCCACATAATCGCTACTCTCTCTGCACAGTTTTGACATTAATACAATGGAAGCAACCTTATATAGCAGCGCCTGTCCAACGTGGATTTCTGTAGGCACAAATAATTGCTCAGAACACCGTGCCCTGATGAACCAAACAAATCTACCAACACTCACAAGGCCACAGTGCACTCAAACTGTTCCATAATGCATTGCGACAGCAAAGGTGGCCATTCAAGCCAACTGCTGTGGCACTTAGTCTGATGGTTTGAATAACAAATTTAAGTAAACATCACAATGACACACTCTTTTTTTGGGAAAAACGTACCATTTGCTTAAACTTGTAAAGGACACCATAGTGATTAAACTGGACGTCAAAGGCTTGGTCAGGCAGCAGGGCTGCAATTACGATCCTTAAATGCTAATATTTTCTGTGGTGGGGATTCTAATCCCTGGATTCAATCAACACTTTTACTCAGAATTAAATGCAGTGTAACTTTTTTTTCTCCACAAAGAGTTTTTCAGTTTTTCTCCACAAACAGCAGATTTCAGTGATCACAAAAATGAATTAAAATGAACAGAAATTAAATAACAGAAAAATAAATTCACTTTACTTGCGAGTCATAGTTCAGGAAAAATGCTGATTGAATCCTGGGTTAAGTCTCACAAAATGTATTTTTCAGAGATATTGAGTTCAGTTGGTTTAAATGAGTCCCTAATGTGAGTATCAAGGTTGAGCCAAATCCATGTATAATTTAGTGGATACTAACTACGTGCAAGGTTGTCAATATTGGGCACCATAGAGTTAAATCTACTATCAGCCGACCGAAGAATTTTTTTTTTTTCTTAAAATTTGTCATTTCACAGTCTGACAAATGTATACATCTCATATTAATGGTTGTCATGTTTTTATTTCAAAGGCCTTAGGCTTACACATGCACATCTTTTGTACTTTAGCACGGTCACACACGGATTGAAATACTCCATACATTATGAATATCAACAACAGTTAATTTGTAGAAATACTGTCAAAATGTTTTTTTTTTTTTTTTTTTTACTTTACATTTTTTGTTTTATTGAACCTGCTTCAAACAGAATACAGTGTACAATCTTTACTTTTTTAAACCCAAAACACAGAGTGACTTGGTGGACTTTACCCAAAGGAGACAGACAAAAATCACTGGGAACTACAGTGGTTAGGCAACTAGATTGGTGAACAGAAGGTTTTTAGTTTGAATCCTGGTTGGAACACTGCTGACGTGCCCGTGAGTAAGGTACTTTACCTGAATGCAGCACGATAAATGGAAAATATGCAGAAGGTACACTATAGGTCCCCCAGGATAAAGGCAAATAATGAATGTAGGAGAGAGAACTGTTTCTGATTTTTATATGTGGGATGCTGTTGCCCACTAAACCGTCTTCTTTCATGCTATTACGTACACACTGACAGTTAGCTGGGCTGTAGAACATCTGTGCACTAATGGACAAAAGGCGGCCTGCGTTTGTAAAATCGGATCACTGCACCACCAAACGAATTTAGAGTGAAGCAAACAGAGTGGTTAAGGCCGTTTCAAGTTCATCACCTGACCGATAAAGCTTCATATGTTCTGTAAAAAAAAAAAATCTTAACAGCCTTTTTGCCTTATGTAAATATACACTTATATACAATAATGAAATGAACAAGAAATAAAACCAGCCAAGACACCCCATAAAGCTGTGAAAGATCCATCATACCCTGTACAGCGTCTCCAGCACATTAAGGTCTGACAGCTGGGAGGCGCTCAAAAAGATCCTGAAAAAAAAATACAATGAATGTCAAAATAAAATGTCTTTCCAGTGACACCCGAACTGCAGCGTTAATGAAAGCCTTTTCGTTAACTTTCTCCAAACTTTGGTTTGTTTGACACACATGCAGTCATGATAAAGGACCTGCTGAATTGTATCTGATGAAAGAGAAACACTGACGTTACCATGCAGTGTGATACTGGTCTTCACTATATGTGGGTGCTCGTCACTGTCTCATTTCTCAGATAACCATGGTATTGCCACATGTCTTCATTCTTCAATAAGCTGTTCTGTGTTACATCCTGTATATCTAACATTTATATTTAATGCATTTTCACAGAAGGAAGAGGCTCAATTTATGCTATATTCCCCCTTTTTTGTGCCATACAACTCTAGAGGCTGTCAAAACAATGGAACAGTCTGTTGTAGCGCATCTGCATGTGTGACAATACATTTCAACAGGCATTTAAAGTCAGGCCTCCAGCCGCCTTCCCCAAAAAAACTCAGAACCTGAGATGATGAATGGATGAAAGAGTCCAGCAAAACCCTGCATCCTCTGTGCATCTACACCTGTAACCACAACACATCAAGTCTGGCCTGCAAATGGCTTAGAAAAAAGACTAGATTTTTGTTTTTGATAAAATGGCAAAAACTGCAACATTTGATAAGATGTTGAAAAGCTTTTTTCAGATGTCAGTTGTCCAACTTGCACAATACCACTTTGCCTTTCCTCCTCCAGACCTCTGAAATAAGTTCTCTCCTTGCTGGTATGTATTCAGTGATAAAGCACAATGTTTTCCCCAGTCCAGCTCTGGGTAGCTTATTATGGGAGGCGGTCCATGAAATATTCTCGTGGATCCTTTGAGCTGACCTGGCGTGAACAGAACAGCGTGGCCCTCTGTCATTTTAGTGGTCCTCCATCTCCTCCATCTCCACCGTTATCAGTCCTCCTCAAAGCCAGCCTGTCCCGTTACCCCTGCCAAAGCTCTCTTCATCTCAGCTCTTTGAGCTCCGCGCGGAGAGAGGCTCAACAGTACACGGACCAGTAGATAAGGTTGAAGAAGATGTAGGAGCCGGGGAAGATCATGCGGGAGTACTTGTCGATGGCGTGGGTGTTCTGGATGATGCGGAAGGCACGGAGGCCCTTCTTCTTGGTTGCCGTGGATTCGCTGCTGACGGACAGGTGCACCACCATGTGCTCCTGCTTCTCGGGCTCCTCGGGCACCATGGGGGCCTGGGTGTACCCCGCCAGGCTGTTGGTGTCCGCCTCGCTGTACGTCCCGTCCAGCATCATGGTCCTGGTGTGGGACATCCCGCACGTGCAGGGGAGAGACTTCAGAACGAGCAACAGAAAGAGAGAGAGAGGGAGAGAGAGGAAGAGAGAGAGACAGAGAGAGAGAGAGAAAGAGAAAAAGAGGAAGAGAAAGAGACAAAGGGAGACAGAGAAGGAGAGAGAAAGAGAGACGGGGAAAAGCAAGAGAAAGAGAAAGCAAGTGAAAGAGACAGAGACAGAGGGAGACAGAGAAGGAGAGAGACAGACAGAGACAGAGGGAGATTGAGAGTGAGACCAGAAAGAGAAAGAGGGAGCAACACAGAGACAGACAGAAATAATGATTAATTTTACTGATCACAATATGTCGAGGAAGATTAATTATGTCTATACTGTTCTTACAATAACAGTGACAGGGTCACTGATTAGTATTCAGAGATTATTCATTAAAATTAATACAAACTTTGTAACAAGAAGGATCAATAAGTGCTGATTTTACTAGAGCAAGACAGATCTACTGTGTTTCTTATATAATGATCTTAACATGGGAGATTATTATTCATACAGTATTGATCACATTCATGATTGTTTGAGTTCAGTATAAGTAAGGGCTTTTAGCATAGCAATTTTTAGTAAATGTCATAGACTGGATACTGGTTATTAGCAATAAGTCACAGAAATATGCAAACATAACAAAATTAAGTCAAGGAAATTTGCATACTTCATCCTCATGAATTTGATATATCCTTATAGTGTAAAGTCTACCATTAAGAAGTGCAAAGTTGCCTTTGCTTTCTCTAGGCTTCTGGCTTTCCCCTGTTCTGAAACGGCATATTGTTCAAGCAATATTTAGAGTCTGACAACACCTGTCATCTGCTTAAGGATTAAAAAATATGTATAAGTATATGAACTCTTCACAGACCCCAATAACCAAAGCTATGTTATTCTTGCTAAATCCTCCCCAAACACAGGAACGGACTCTGACACACTGGGTGATGTAAGAGGAGAAGCCACTCTTAATGTTAATAAATATGATTTTTTGAGTTTCCCTGTTAAGACTTCATCACCAGGGCACCTGGGCTTGCTCTCAAACCTCCACACCTACTTCACTCACATAAAGGAACTGCATTCAGCTGATTGATTAAGGAAATTAAGGTAAATAAAGGTGACCTTTACCTGTTCTCTCATCCGCTCTCTCATCTTCCTCTCTCTGCGCTCCTGCACGGTTGTCAGGTAGTTGACAGCAGCATACTCCAAAACCGACAGGAACACGAACACAAAGCTGACCCAGAGGTAAATGTCCACGGCTTTGATGTAGGAGACCCTGGGCATGGAGGCGTTGACTCCAGTAATGATGGTGGACATGGTGAGGACTGTGGTGATACCTGGAGACGGTCAGAGGACAACGAAAGTCCACACGATCAGTTCACACCGTGTGTTGTTATCTGGTAGGCTAAGTAAAAAATGCTTACAAGCAAACCTACCTAGCTTGTTTGAGTAGCTAGCTAACAAGCTGGAGGGATCAAAAAAACGACTTTTATAAGGCAAACTGGTAACATTTTGCTCAGAAGAGTTGGTGACACTGGAGCATGCCAAATGAATGTAAAGCTATTTTAGTTCAGCTGCCATTTTAAAGACAATTCCCACAAGCTCTGTGACAAATGGAAAGAACCAGTGTTAGCTGAATGTGTTTAGCTAATTTAGTGGAAAAAGACAATTCAAACTCTACTCCAAAGCCGCAGAAATGCTGGTGAGTTTATTCAAGCACAGTCATGTGAACTGAGTTTAATGTTGTAAACTTAAGTCTGTATTCACTAACTGCAATGCAGTTTGTCCTCCACAAGTACAAACTTAAGTAACATTTGTTGTGTGATATTTTACTCTTTTTTTGGACAAAATATGTTTGGTAGTTTTGTAAAATGTATAAAATCAGTCAATTTTATTTAAAATTTAAAAGCCATTGTGGTGGGACAGTATTGAAGTCCTACCCAGGGAAACCCTGGCGGGTACCGCACGGCGGTCGATCCAGAAAGAGACCCAGGACAGCATGACCATCAGGGTGGCCGGGAAGTAGGTCTGCAGCAGGAAGAAGAAGATGTGGCGCCGCAGGGTGAAGTTGATGTACAGACGATTGTACCAGCCTGAGAAAAGAGCGAGAACACACAAGAATAACCAAGTTTGCCTCCTGATTCTAAGGCATATCTGGAGCATTGCTATAACATTCTAAAACATTACTACATTACTCCTTCCATTTAATGTTTTTAAGGTAAACTGAGACAAAAGTCATAACTAACTTTGCATATGAAGTTCTCTGAGGCACGTTATTATCAATACTTCATATTCTCAAATGGATTTACCTCAAGTGTACTTAGACCTCTACACAATAAATCAGTCCAACTGCAATGTGCTTGGTCATTTAGGTAAAAAAATAATGGAAGAAGTTTTTACATTTCACAGACATCTGCTGGTTCATTTCAGTGACAGCCAAACCGATCATATTAAAGGACAGTTAACGGGACAGTGCGCAGTGTAGTCAGACTGAATAAAAGCCTCAGCATTCGGGTTTATGCAGATTGATCTGCTTTCTGTCATCTGTTAGCCGTACCCGTGCTGCTGTAGAAGGCCAGTCTGGAGGTGGTGTGGAACTTCTGAATGAGGAACTGAGACAGAGAGATCCTGTCATCCGTGCTCAACGACTCGTCCCCGCTCTTCCAGTAGAGCATGAGGTCTTCATCTGTGTAGGCATCTGGAGACAGCCATTAATGCACATTAGTCTGTTCATATGCATTTTTCTTTATCTACTCACAATGCCTGTTATTAATTAATGTTGTCACTTCATGCAGGCTGTATGAATTTTTTCACACAAATTCTGGAGCACTCAGTTTTTCACAGTTTATCATACCACAGTTAGCACAAAAGGTAGTCTTCATCTGCAGATTATAACAAGTACATTATACAATCAGAATTCATATAAATATATATTGTAAGAAAGTAAGTATTGTCAGCCCCATGGGAATCAGATTACTGTAAAAGTGAATGATTTCCTGCTGTGTCTCTAAACATACTGACAGGAATTCTGGGGAGAATGCAATGCATTAAGGTTATATTTCAGCCAGGCAGATTTAATATACATAGATGAATAACAGTATCAACACTTACAGCTCTCTAGCTCCAGCGAACAGGTCTGTGAGTCCAGAGGAAAACGGCTGAAGTCCATGTTACAGGCAGCTGTCACAGTGACCCTTTCATTAAAAACATACTGATGAGACTGAGGCGACACAAACGTAGGCGCAATGGCCTTCAATATAACCATAATGGGCTCCAGTCTTATTTCATTAAAAACATACTGATGAGACTT
Organism: Megalops atlanticus; assembly: GCA_019176425.1. Lineage (NCBI taxonomy): Eukaryota > Metazoa > Chordata > Actinopteri > Elopiformes > Megalopidae > Megalops > Megalops atlanticus. Next base: position 2,517,924 of record CM032887.1, on the reverse strand, counting down.
GAGGCGACACAAACACAGGCACAATGGAATTCAACCTAATCGCAGTGCGCTCTGGCCTCATTTCATTAAAAGCATACTGATGAGACTGAGGCAACATAACTGCATCATTCTTTTACTGCATTATGATTTTTAAGGTTGCTGAAGTTGACATAAAAGATGTGAAAGAAACTAAAAAAAAAAAATCTTCTAACTGAAGTGCACAATGCACTGAAAGTAAAATGAATCCACGCCAGAGTTTTCAATAATACTGGAATTTTAAACCCACATGGTTTAAACATGCAGCAGTTCCATAAATATGAATAACAAAATTGAACAAATGTTCCTTTCCTATCTTTTAATATTTTTCATTCATTTTTGACACTGTCAAAATCATTATAGTATGCAATCAATAAAAATAATACATGCTTACATTTGGGAGTTAAGGCCACAACCACAGGTAATGGTTAGCCTGGTAATATATCGCTCAAAAGTTAAGATCATTTATTTCAACTGAAGTAATGAAGATCATAATCTTCTAAAAACAAAAGTGCCTTTTACATATGCTGTATACCCACTAAATATTACACTGAAATATCACCTCCCAGTAGGACTAATAGCATTCAGTACCAGGATTCAGTACCAGGACCAGTCAAAACAACATATGTAGAGCAAATAATCAATGCACAATCACCAGTCAGAGTTAAAAACACACATGTGTGCAACCTCCTGAACATTAGACGTGTTACTCAGGGGTTGTTTACCACCTCCCAACAAAATGTATGTGCAATGAATGTCCACCAGATCACCACTGTCTGCCTCAGAGCAGACAGTCCAAATGAGCCATGGCAGTTTTACCAATAATGATGCGTAGGACTTCAGACGGAAAACATCCATCTGACACTGAAAGGCACAGCAGACCTACATTCCATACTAACTGCTATCTAGGTCATGGAAGCCACACACAACCGATCAGTTTGGGTTCACTCCCCTGCATGATCGTACACATAAAGCATTTACCATCTCCTTTTCATCTGTCTTTTAACCTACAGCACTGGCCCCTTTCGCCTCAGAAACTGCATCTTGAAACTGATGACACATTAACAATTAAAATTTTAAAAAATGTGCATGTAGCTGAGGCAAAATTTTGATTTATGCTTGAGCTTCAGTTTTAGTTTTAGCCTCAAAACATATTCTCTACAGAACACATTTTCATTATTTTCAAATCCTGGGGTTAGTAATTGAATATTCCTACAAAAAATTATAATGACTCAATGCATCAGATTCAGTTTACTTCAGATAGTGTCCATTTTTTGTTTCTTACACAGCAACATAACTTGTTACAGGGCATTGAAAGTAACAAAAAAGAAACTTGTAAGAGATGAAAATATGGAACTTTATCCTTAAATTCCGTACTTTAAACGAGACTGAATATCGTAGGTCTACAACTCCCAATGTGAAATACTGTTTTGAGCAACTTTCTTGTTAAACCTTTGCTTCTGTATCTGATTTTCAAAAGAGTTGTTATGTTTTCTTCAGACAATCTTGCAGTCTCCTCAGAGATCTTACAGACAAGGTAAAATGTTTTCCAGAAATCGGGTTGAAGTCACACACACAGAGACACCTGTGCAGCATCCTCCCTCACCTCAGACTGTAGAGCACATGGCCGTCCGGAAAGACACGCAGCATGATGTTATCGGTGGTGGTGTCGTGGATGAAGGAGCGTTTGGAGTGCACGAAGAACACGTCCGGCACCCAGATCTTCTTCACCAGCCGGCCGTCGAAGGTCATGCTCTTGTTGGTGGTGCTGTGGAAGGACAGCCGCTCGTCTTTCCAGTAGTGCCTGAGGTAGAGGGTCATGGTGAAGTCCTGTGAGGAGAGGCGAGGGTGAGTCTTTGAAGTCTGTGCGCTAGGAGGGGAGTCATGCTAACCCTGCAGAGCGAATAAAACACGCTGAAAAGAGAAACTCATGCAGACTACGTACTTTAAACCGTGACTGAAGTTCAGATAAAAGCCAAAATATTCAGCGCAAAATATTCCACAAAGTAAGTAGCAGCTGTTATGGTGCTCGCTCTGATGCCTTTTATGTGTTATGCTAATGTTGCCTCTTCTAATATTTTCCAGGAGTCTCTCAAACAGCCTTTCCTGGGGTTAGGGAATAATTTTCTAACTGACACGGCAGAACAAAGCTATACTGAATCCCAGGAAGTGAAAATATAACCTTGACATCTCCAAGCCCATTTCTTCCATTTTCAGAAAAGAGTGATTACTGAGGACAGTATATGTTTGGATATTTCACTAGCCTTAAAAATCACAAGTTCTTTTTCTTTCACTCAGCTAAGTGTTTAAAGTGGAAAAAGAAAACAATGCACCTTAATCATTTTATTTGTGCTTATGTGTCCAATTTGCAGGAAAACCCCTTGATATCTATACCATTAATTATAAATATAATGTATTTCTAATGTATATTATGCATGTCTAAGCAATGAACAAGGGATTTGTCAGCAACCTCAAGAGTGGGAATAGAACCTTTCCTCAAAGGTGCTAGCAGCCATGGTAATATATTTATTTATTTAGTTTTACAGTTTTGATTCAAAATCACACGTGGCCTACACGTTGGGAGTCACAAAAAGTAATGCTTGTCAGAAAAGCTATCCCCCTCTGACACATGTGAACACACACACACACACACACACACAATAATCACTGTAGGACTGCAGTCACACAGCAGAGATGTCGACTTGTGCCACACTCCACTACTAATACAGATAATCCCTCATTCACTCTCCTCTGTGTTACATAACAGGAAAAGCATAATATTGTCCATAGATACTGGCATGTGTAAGATACACAAGGCCACTCTTCATGTCTTTGATACTTTACATGCAGGTTTAAAACAACATACAGCAGACACAAGAATGCATTAGCATGCTGCTACTGACACAATGCAAAACTAGGGTTAGAAACCCAAGCCCTGGCACAACCAAAATTGAACAAAAGAGATATACTGACAAGCCACTGCCAAACAGTATATTTCAAAAGGTACAATACATTAACAATTGAAAACATGTTTTATTTTTGTCAACATATTTTCTTAAAGTTATGCTTTTAAAGTAATCTCTCTGGTTATAATCCTGATGTTGATTAAAATGATTTATTTATATAAAATAGTATTATGACTCACACCCAATAAACTAACCAACCAATCAATTTGCTGAAATTTCAACTCCTGCAAGAACTCCATGAGAGGAAAGGTGTTTGTCCCCAATGGGTGAGAACTGGGAAAGCCTCAGTCAGGCAGTGGTATTCTTACCATGTCCACTTCTGAAATACTGTCCAAGCTTTCCACTTGCACATCAACACCAACTGGAATAGCAGGGCCTGCAAAACAAAAGCGTGTCTCGTTACATTATTTTCATTTCAGACACTCTTATCCAGAGCAACTTACACAGATTTTATCCATTTATACAGCTGGATATTTACTGAGGCAATTGTGGGTTAAGTACCTTGCCCAAGGGTACAACAGCAGTGCCCCAGCAGGGAATCAAACCAGCAAACTTTTGGTTACCACTCCAGCTCCTTACCACTACACCACACTGCTGCCCGCTGTCTCAGTGAGCTTTGTTTCCAAACCGCCATCCCTTGTTGTCAGGTGAACAGATTATGTTAAGACCATCAGCATGATGTAGCACCAGTTTAGTGGTTCTGGTGGTTAAGAGTGAGTAACTGATAGCACGAGATGAATCCCTTCATTGTGGCGCTTCACAATGCCTCCTGTTTCCGTAACGTCTTGACATCCATCATCAAGCAGAATTATTGTTAGGGGCCTTGGCTTGGACTTGCCATCCTGTAGGGGGCGCACTTCAGCACCAAGCCACTTTACCGCTGTAAATATCTGGATAAGGTCCAGCCCTCTTGGCCCTGTAGGCTAAGACACAACTCCCAGTGAAATGACCCCGGACACTGATCCACAGGTCTAACATTTTTATGGTAAGACTCTTGTTCATACATTTGTACACTGATACGCCTCTGTTGTGCTTTGGTGCGTGTGATCCCTTGATCTCTTCAGAAAGCCAGCAGGATCATAATGAGATCCAAACACTCCCTGCTCCCTGGTTTGTGGGACAAAATGGTGCACTAAAGTGACACACAGTGTTTAGACGATGATATAGGTTGAAGCAAGATTTAGATGCATTTTTTACCACTTTGCATCACTTATCCATACACCGTGTAATCCAGAGAGATTACCAGAGACGCTAAATGCTAGATTAGAGTCTCAGCTCGACTGGCTATTGAGAGCGAAAGTGATGGTGGGATTTCTTCAACACTTTGAGATTTATTTACCATTTAATAATCTCCCTCTAAGTGTGAGGAAAAAAATAAATAAAGTAAAGCACAGTGTGCGATATACAGAAGAGGATCAAAATCAAAACAACTTTCATATTTGGCAGCACCCGGAGGGAAAAAGAAGAGCTTGGTTTATTCTCCAAAGCTTCACTGACAATTTATTTTCCCAAATGATTTTCTCGTGCACATTTTTCAAAAGCTCTCTGTCAAATTAGGTTTTGACCCGTGGTAGAGGAGTCATGGATTGAAAATGTTTGAAGGATGCTCTTGCTCTGTTTTGTTCCTTATTTGCCTTTAAACATCGCATTAAAATCATTTTCAGGGCTACGTGCGTCACAGAAACCATGACACCTCGATCCTCCTGGAATATAAGAAGAGGATGCACTTTCCAATCTTTTATTCCTGTGATAATTTGAGTGAAAATTCTGTGTAGCATCCCTCAGAATAAGGAACTGTACCATGGAGCCAATTTACACACCAGGTCACTCTGCCATTGGCAGGATGTCCACTGAAATCTGACACCTGGGATTGTGGATTAGCCTACCTGATGATGCACCTACTACATACGGGATAAAAGAAGCCTGTCTCACACAGAGCCTGTTCTGGAATCAGTCTGGACATCATGCTCTCTTGTCCATAGTGACAATGTTAAAGGCTATTAAAGTGGCCACTTTCCTGTGGTCAGTTCGCACTTTGGCTGTACATCTGATTGGGGTTTGAAGATGGATTGCATTTTGTGGAAAACGCCAGTATGCCTCTGAATGCATCCATGGGAAAGTGTTTACTTATAAGTGCCATGTACATACTTAAGTCATCGGTCCTCACAAAGGATATTTATAACTGTACATACAGACACTTCCCCTGGGTTGTACTTCCCATGCACCAAACGCCACCTTTACAACATGTACTGTGTAAGGTTGAAGTGTGGCATAGTGAATAAGGAACTCCAGAAGGTTTCAGGTGTCATTTGCAGGTGGCAAATCACTGTTTTACCTTTGAGCAACTTAACCTGAAAAATCAAATTGTTAACCCTGATATAAAAAATACATTTTAAAGATGTAAGACATGCAATTTCTCCTAGATGGGGGCGTCTCTAAAGATTTTTTAAAAGAATAGTAATTCACATTATGAGGAAAAAATACTTCCATAGGATTTAGATATAAATTGAATACTCAGAAATGACAAGTGCTGCCAGGTAATTGGCAAAGAAGACATCAATAAAACACTTCAGTGCCTACTGTTCCAGCTGATGAGGTCCCCTGTAACTGTTTCGCAAATAACTGAGACCCTCTCACCCCTGCACAGTGTTCTATTACCCATAACCCCAGCAGTCTGCTCCCCTGCCGCGCTGGTCAATTCCTCTGCCATTTTCAATTGGGCCGTTTGATTTCAAGTGGAGCCTGTTAAACAGGAACACAGCTTCTGGGTGTAATCGATGTGTCAAAATAAATCACGCCTTACACCCGGCCCGGGTCTGCTTTGTCTCCTGGACACGTCTCCAAATGACCTTGGCACTCTTTCTTGCCGATTTTTGAATCCATTCATAGTTTAAAAGTCAACCGGAACAAAGCCTGAGCTTCTTCCAGGCACTTCAGCACTCTGTATTGTTTGCAAATTTTTACAGCATTTTCAAAAAAAAAAAAGAAGAAAAAAACATTTTAAACAGTCTGCTGCCGCCATTTAAAGATTGATAGTAGTCACAGTTTGGCTAACTGGAGGCAGCAGTTGTTGATTGATCCTGAATGACCGAAACTCTCCTCCCACAGTCTAGGCTGATGATTTTAGGGCATGTCTGCCGGACGCTCTGTACTCTGCTACTGCTGTAATTAAATGCTTCGATTTAGAAAAGAAATGGTGTTATGTAATAACAACAAAAACTACTGATAATGATGTGGATATGGGATAAATTCAGACAGAACAGAAAGTCCGCACCCAAAACTCTCAAAGGGAATCCTTTCTCTCAAAGGGAATTCTATTTCATGCAAATCACCCCCAAAGTGAAAAACAGCAGTGGAAACACTGGAAATCACCTGTTAGCACTACACACCTACATCATCTAAACAGGTTCAAAGAGGCAGGTAAAACCCGCTCACTCATGTTTCCAAACAAATCAAAGGTTTGTGCCACTCTGATAGATTCAGTTGATCAAATTACAACCGCACTCTAATGAGAAACAATATTAATAATAAACTTATTAAATCCACTGTAAAGTAACCTTCATTTGTTTTCTGAAACCCATACACAGATAAAGGTAACCAAGGCATGGCAAGGCAACCAAGGTTACCAGGCATTTGCTACAATGGCCATGTCTGTTCACAACTTAAATTCTTTCTTTAGGCAAACAAGGGCTGGATCAATGGAAATTTCTCTGTATCAAAATGCTGACACCATGTGGACTACCGTAATCGGATTACCATCTTCACATAACCAGGCCCTCATGGGGAAACTAGCAACACCCATGAAAGCTTCTGCTTTCTTATGAATTCCATTAGAATAAAATATCAATATAAAACATCAGTGCAATCAGAACACCATCTACTGTTATTATTACAACTGGTCCTACTCCCACTGTATTAATAATACTGAATAATAATGATAATTCTGTAAATAAGTCACCTACATTGCATTTTGCCCACCTCTCCCTGCACATGGAGCATCCCCATAATCATTGCCCTTGTATTAGGATTATTATTAAATGAAGTGTAAAAATTGCTCCTTGCCCACTTCTGTCTATTTAGAGTGAGTGTCACCCTCATCATTACGATTATTACCGCATGAAGTCTGCGAGTAAATCACCTCGATGTGCGCCGTGCCCACGTCTGTCTTTCTCTGCATTTAGCAGGAGTGGCGTCCCTGTGAGCAGATGTCAGCGGGGGCACAGAGCGGTGGGGGGGGATTGGGGATTGGGGGGGCTGCCGCACGCACTAATCCAGCCAGCCAGCCAGCGGAGCCCTCTGCCCTTTAATCTCCTCATCGAAGAAGTCTACCCCAACAGCAGGCAGGGCCTCGTCCACGCTCCAGATGGTTTGAGCGCACCCGCCCACCGCCCCCACACAACCCCCCTCCCTCACCCCCTCCCCAACGAGCACTGCTTAGAGCTTTAACACAACACCAAAAAAAAAAAACCTCCTTTACATTCTACCACAGAGGATGTGCTTATGAGACAAGCAGGCCAGCTTGGAGGATGACTTAACCAGTGTGACTAAGAAAGCCTTCCCCTGCGATGTGCTGAGAGACAGGCCTAACCCTAACCCTGCCCCGAACCCAGTCCTGCAGTCGCCCAGTTTTTCCTGGTCCACAGCCATTTTGTGGCCTTCCACTGGATTCAGGAATAACTTTGCTGGCTGTGGACTGCAGTAAACAGTGCTTAATCCAAAACAAAGAGATGCCAGCGTACTAGACACAAACAGTACTGCTGCATGGGTGATAACATTGTCAAAATATGTGTTTTAATTATACAAGATATGCTCATTTATGACCATGTGGATATATGAAAATGTATCAAAGTCATTGATGATAAAATGACATAGCATCAGAGGGCTGGGCAGGTGGGTTTGCAGAACTGGAGCTTTTGAGGAAAAATATTCATCCCTTTTAAGAAATCCAAGTCTTCCAGAGGAAATAACTTCGAGTGTTTAGGAAAAAAAAGGTTCTTGTCACAAACCTGGTTCATAATTAAATGAAATCGAGAACAGTTATGTTTACTGCTGTTTAATGAAAAATGCAGGAAACGCTTACCTGTTCACTTTACCATGAATACTAATTGACCGGATAATTTTCGATACACCCTGACCCCACACGGGTAGATTTACAATCCCATGCAGAGTTGTACCATAGAGTTTAAAAAGGCCACACACTGCCCCTCTAGCTGTCCCTCAGGATTAGCACAGGTGAATTGTGGGTAGTGGGTGGTGAACCTCTTCATGCCACATGTGACCCTATGAGCCACCTCTGAAGGACGTGGCTCATTATTTACTCTACTGACGGCGCAGAGAGGGAAGTGTGTTAGCTATTCGGGAGTGTGAGCCGTGTACCCATTCTCATTGGCTGATAAAGTGTTCCTGCTTGTGGGGACATCTGGTGTGGTTTGATAAAGAGGCTCTCCCAGGGCCCTCTACTCAAGACGCAGGGTGTCTCTTTGAAGTAAGTCTTAGCCGGCAGAACTCGGAGAGTACCAGGGCAACTGGGCAAACCTGGCACAGTGTGATAGGTGCCTATTCTGATATTTGGAATGGAATTTTTCCATTGGTGTCATGGATATCACAAAATCTCACAAAAATTACATTCTAGTGAAACTCAGGATTCCTAAACACCTTGCTCTATAGACTCCTGTAAAGGACTGCTTACAAAATGCATACGCTGCAACGTGGAAGGGTGGTAACAGTTGCAATGTAGTGTAGCAATATCGCCTTGGGTTTTTGTCCAACGGCTTTCTTGCAAATTAGCTTGAAGTAGCAAAAGTAATGAGTTATTGTCTAAGGCTGTGCTTAACACAGCCATTAGGTTAACTTATATATTTACACAGTGGGGGGCTCTCTCAACTGTTTAATGAATTCCAAAATTATGTAAAACTGAATATTAAGCAGTGAAGGACCCGGGAAAGTATTTCACCTGCAGTTATGTGGCATATGACCAGCACATCACACAAGAATTTCATTATAAACTGCTAAAATAGTGTATGGTGGCATACCACTGAGTATCATTTTTACTATAAAATGTTACTTATATATGTATAGAACATACTGTGGTTGAATATGTGAATATGTTTTAGTCTTACAAACATTTTACAAGTATCCCTTAGAAAATCCAATATATAAATATATATTGGCCTTGGAGTAGCGGACTATGACTCCTATGGTTTATCCACCTGTTTTTTTTTTTTTTTTTTTTTACCATGGCACCACTGGTCATATTCAGGTTTACCTAAACATCAGAGCCACAGCTGGCTTAGACCTTCACAGACATCAGGCAGCAACAGCAGCCATCTTTGTGCCTACGATGTTCCTGTTTGCTCTTTCCAGTGTTTGTCTGTGCATTCGGTTGCTCAAAAAAACATGAGAACATTACAATCTTTCACAAACTCAATTAAGGTCATCCTTTTTCCTTTGTGTATGTGTTGTTGCATAGGACACAAAGCTGCTCAGAGTCCTAGACATATTTTAAAAAACAGGACTATTATTATTTTTATTGAGCTTTTATCTTTCTGCACACAGCTGCTCATTAATGGGAAAGCACTGAAGCGAGGCCTTTGAGACCATTTTAAAGATCATATTGTCCTCCCCTCCTGTTAATCTATCCCCTCATTTTACACTGAATGTGCTAAGGCTTACATCACTGACGGCCTCACACCTGTTTTACACAATCCCAGTTTCCATACGAGCGCTAAATCCGTCGTGTTTCCACCCAGCACGCGGTCACGTCATGTCTAACAGACACATCGTAGCTGCACCCAAGTCCTATGCATTACAGTAAATGACAGCGGAGTACTTCCCTTTCCATGGATTAGCAACCAACTAAACCTCCTGCCAGTTATCTCCCTCCAGATTAAGGCTATATCGTGCATTAGATGCTGGTGTTCCCTCTGAAAAGAAATCCCATTGATGGGATGGCTTTTGGAGGATATTCTACGAAATCACAGTAAAATGTGCATGCTCTCATCACCCAGATGCATATGTGATTAAGTAATGACAATATATCTGTATACATATACTTGTCGGTCTGTGCATGAAGGACAGATCCACCAACAGCAGTACACTTTGAATAAATTAATATATTCACTATCTGCTGGCTTCACAGGGTACAGATAATTACCTATTCCCTTAAGCTAACTTCTTTTCGAAACAACAAAAAAGTAGGCCAAATAACAAAAGCAAATGAGATTAGTCGCATTGGTTAAGCAAAGTTTTTTTTTTTTTTTTTTTTTTTTATCAGTTATAAATTTATGGTTAGATCAATGACCAACTGTGCCGTCCCCCTGTATGCAGAAGACCACTGCTTAAAGAAACACAGGTACTTTCTGTCTGAAATGGCTACATTTCCTATCTTAAAAAAACAAAAACAAACAGTAGAACGTTTTACAGGACACCAAAGGCATATCCCCTAAACAAGGCAATTATTGCCTAAAAGCACTTAGAGCAGTTCTTACCACAAAATCAATCGACCAAGCAGTCAATTTCTTCCTACTTCTGCACTGGATTTATTGTGTATATATGGAAACTGGGACCATGTAAAACAAGTGTGAAGCTATCAGTGATGTAAGCATTAGCAAAAAGTCACAAAAGCAACTGCAGACTGACTGGAACCAGGGATAAATCAGTTGTGCAATCATGTTCAGGATATTTCCAACTTTGTTCAGACCTCCTGCTGAACACACAGCAGTGATCTCTGTGCTAATAATTCCTCTCTTAGGTAAGAAGAAACACAGCTTGCAAACAAGACGAGGGGCTTTCATTAGTTCCACTGTATGCCATCATGTGAAAGGAGAAGAGGTTCAGAGAATAACATCAAACAGCAGCAGCATTGTTTTTCACAAATGAATTCTCACCGTTCCTTTCAAAAGCTGCTGTGCGCTGACTTTGAAAGTCATCTAAATTATGCAGACAATCCAAATTTCTGTATAGTTTTCTATTCTGAGAAGCAATTCTCTTTCTCCCAGACAGATTCAAAGAGGGGCCTTGAGCAAGCTCCCGTTTCATATTTTAATGCCATTCCAGCTCTCCCGAGAATTCTTCACAATTAAACTACAGCTGCATATGAGGCCTGGCAAATGTAAGCGAACACACATGCATTTATCAAAGGAAAACCTACAGAATGAAGCATGTATGCTCTAGGACATGGAATCTGCATGTCTAAAAGGCTTTCACTTAAGAAAAAACTTACCAATGCAAACACATTTGAAAAAGGGGGTGGAGGATGAAGACTGAATAAACTTAAGAACATCAAGTGCTGAGGCGATCACATGATCAGTGACTTCCCAATAATCGATCATCGCAGAGTTAAAGAAGATGATTTCATTTAAAAACAAACCCAAACACCTAAGGGTGGTTCAATAAGGAAATAAAACCTGAGAAACTCTCTGGTTGGACGCACCGATAATGCATAAATCGTCCTTGTGAGGGCAACTGGTGTGCATCTTGGCTCAACTAAACTGTTCATTATGAAAATAAAGACTGACTTCCAGGGAACTTAAAATGAATGCTTATTTAAAAACGATAACTGTACAGTACTAGTAACAAAAAACAAACTAATAAGTCCTACAAGAAAACCGAAAAAAAAACCCTTATTTGGACAAAATAAGCATATGTTGAAATCAGCCTTGTGTGAGTTTGGCATGTCCAGCTCAATAATTTTTCTGAGGTAAATTTTAACAGGTATTTTATGCAGGAAGATCCATTGAGAAAATCTTTAATGCTGTTGACAAGCACTGAAAACACTGAAACATTGATGCTGAAACAACAGGTGTGGAAGGGGTTTGTGACCGCAGGCTGGACTCATAGGTGGGACACTCTTGACACTGTCCTTAAACACACCTCAGAAAATGCCCAGCTGGACAAATCAATAACAAGCTAAATTTAAGTTACGCTGGATAATTCAGTCCACTAGACAAATGGATCATGAAACTGTCACTTGATGTCAAAGTGACCTCTAGAGGGAGCCAATGCTTGTTTTGCTAACACCTGTAAAAAGTATGTCCATGCAATGAAATATATTCAGTGCAGACTGCTTTTATTATTAATCAGATATAAATGTTGAGAATTTAAGAATTCTATAGAACACAAAAATATTTTCCTAAGCTTTATGATTTCTGATCTTTGACTGAAATGTGTAAACAATTTTCATAATTTTCTGTAAGGAGGCCACAGAAATTAAGAAAATCAAATTTGTGTATGAATACTGAAAGTGCTATTTTGTTAAATATGTGAGTTTAACTTCAGAATAGTCCACAAGGTGAGAGGATGGTATAGTCATTTTGCCTTCTAGGACACATAACACTAGAACTGTTTCTGTTCAGTCCTCAACCACTTTAGTTAATAGGGTCATTCTCTGAATTCTGTAAAAAGCTTTAAATTATCCTTCTAATGCCTCCCAAAGGACATTTTAGGTCAATCATTACAACCCCCTGGTAATTTCTAAAAAAAATCACTTTTTAACACTTTGATTTTCTGAGGAAAATCTTGCTCCTCTAAGAACATGTTTAATCAATGCCCCTTTTTTCCTATCACCTCTTTTACAAGATGAAAAGTCTGAATGATCAAGAAGGTATTTTGAACATAGAGGATATCAAATGGGAAAAGACAAGGGTAGAGCAGATTTTTAAAACAGACAAAAAAGTCATTGAATAAATGTAAAAAAAAGAAAAGCACACCGATCTTTACCTCCAAACGCTGGCCTCATGGTAAAATCGTGATCGTCCACTCGCAGCAGGTGTTCTGTTTTTACCTTACGCGTTTTTGTCACGTCTGGCATCTTCGGTGCTAAAGCGCTGTGAAGAGAAGACATTTTATTTTACCGTGCACAATCTCTAGGTCATTCTCTAAGAATGTAACCATGTATGGAGTGAAGCCTAGCCAAGAGACATTACGTTAAGACAACATCATATGTATTGCTTATCATTGCCTTATTGCTTATCATTGATTTTAAGTGTGAATAACTATAAAAGACTTATGGAGAAGGGAGTGCTCAATTATCTCAATGGTGCAGAACATTTGCCACATGACCAATTAAGCCCATTTATGAAAACATCTTTTGTATGTGAAAACTTTCATCTTAAGAGTCTTTGAAGTAAACTTTTAATTTGTAATGGATGTTGACTGATGCCTAATTCATGCCATTTAGATTTTTTCCTCAATCTAGGCATCTCAGCTCTGATCCTGTGGCACCATGGAACTTCTGGTTGTCCAGCTCTCTTCAGAACACTAATGCTCTCTGAAAGGTGGAAACGCTAACATTAGTCCAATCTAGGCAATAATGGTTACTTAAACCAGTGTACTCTGTGTCTTCCAGGAACAAGGTTGAGTAGGCCTCCTCCAGATACTGCCCTTAAGTGTAAATCACCACACAAAAGGCATTTTTCACAAAAAGTCATTTTAAGGTATTGGAACTGATGAAATCCCAATCATTAAATTTATCCTCTTTCAAACATGTGCAACCTTGAAAACATTCCTTTTCCACAATGACGAAGAATCCCGAACGCTTGAGAGAGAACGGAACACATAGTACAGGGTAAAATAAAAAAAACAGAAAAGGCAATCCAGTTTGCTGTGTATGTTCATGTTCTATGCAAGGTCGTGCAGTGAAAAGAAAAGTTCTGTGGCTTTGTGTGCTGCTACAGAACGGCTCAACCAGATATAATTTATTTTACAGTAGTTAAAATAAATTAAGATTGCATTTCTTTTATGACACTGTATTTAAATAACGTGTCTATTCTTTCAGGGTGTGGAAGTTGTCATTCTAACAAAGGATTTGTCCTTGACATTGTTTTAGTCTGTACGTATCAGGGCTCTTGGATATAAAAAAAAATGAAAACAGCCAAGCCACTGCAAATGCACAGCATAAAAATGAAAACAGCATTATCTCATGGTGTTCCAATTTAGAGAAGAAGCTGTTGATCTGATAGCAGAAAGTACAGACAATCAACCAACTCTATCAAGAAAAAGATTACGTTTCACACTGACATATGGTTCCTCAGAAATGAACAATGCTCCATACCAGGTGTGTATATGCCTCCTCAGGTTCTGTAGGCTTACTAAACAGCAGGACAATATTTCCCCTGAGTCATGTCTCTGACATGAATTTGATATTAACTCCCTACTTTGATCCAAGTCTTGTATCCTTGCAGTTTACAATTACATTTCTCAAAGTTTAAAAATTGCGTCCCCTGTTTCCACCCTATTCACATCAGGATGGTATTTTTTTCAGTCTGAGAGGTTCAGTCAGAGACACAAGTATGGCCTGGGATACCACAGCGGGTTTTAGGGAAGTGATAAAATTATAATAAAACTCAATTTTTTTATTATAAAATTTTATAGCTGTTTTAAATGTGGAAATCTCAGTAAATGTTCATGTGATAAACTTTTGCTATTTCAGGTTAGAGAAAAATCTTGGCTGCATGTCTTATGACGGTATAATATTTTCATATTTGAAATAAAGGAATGAGAGGAATGAGAATTTTATAAAAACTACATAATTGAGGGGGGATTAAGAGCAGTTTTTGAGGATTGCTTGGTACTGTGGATCCATTTCACTGGTCAGCACTCAACAGAGGTTGTAGATCATGAGAGTTGTAGCCCTGTTGAATCAACAAATTGTGGCAGTGGTGTTTTTGTGATCTTACCTGACAACACACCTACAAGAGGGCAGCTGTAATGTGTCACGTTGTAACCTCTCAAGGGTACAAACAGAGTGACATTCTAATTATTCACCCATATCTCTGAGGATGGAACTGGAGATAAGAGTGTAAATACATACACACACACACACACACACACACACACACACAGACTGACGGAGATAACCAGATACATGTGGAGGACACAGTCTATGAAGCAATTCATATTACAGTTCATATTATATTCATCATATTACAACTGTGAAATCTTGAATAGTCTATATACTTCTGGTAGAATACAGACTAAATATAAGGAACAATTGGTGCACCAAGTTTTAGGATGCATGTTTTGCTCTATGGTAATAGTCCTTGATGGGTATCTAAAGCTATTTACTCACAAAAAGTGCACAATAACACATGTGCACACCCCCAAATAAGTAATCAAAGGTAAACCAATAACGATCTAGCATGCAACAAATGTGTGCTGTGCCATCAGTTTTACAAATCAAAAATTGCTGAAGAACCCCAGTGGACCCTTAAATGGATACTGGCCACTGTGTTTAAAGGGAGTTGTACTACATCTTATTAATAAACCATCATATCCAAAGTCTGTGTGACTGACATAACAATACATACATATGTAATGGATCATTCCATGCCAATTCTCAAAGTTGGTGCCAGTCCAACTGAATTTTTGCTATAAAAAGTTACCAGGGGTGGGGTTGACATGCATTTATCAATTTTCAAATTTCATCTTTAAAATGTGACCTAGCAAAAACAAAAATTAAAATTAACTGCAAAAATCTTCCCTCAACTCTAACATTATGTGAAGCGCCTTATCTGACTTGCAATGACTTGTGATTTTCTGAAAGAATCTGCAGTCCAGGGTTCAGTTTTTGCTGGCCAATGAGTCGCACAGTTTTAGTCCAGCTCCAGTCTGATCCTTTGCCAAGATATGTAACAAGTTCAAGGCAAAATGACTACAAAGAGGGGCCTCTGAAATCCACGCTAAAATTCTTGGAATAAACACAGACAAGGTGTGTAACCCTCGACAACAACATACCTGCTAATTTTGGATTTTCAATAAAGGTTAAAGTTGCAATTGGATTCATTAAATATGTTGCAGATGTTCAGGTTACTGAACTACATAAGCACTGACCAAACTGGCCGTATGTGAATTTATCTGTATAAACGTTATGCATGCTGTGTCGTGCACTGCAGATGGTCAATTTGGTAAGGATAAAGAACTGCACTGCTCTCCAAACTGGCAAATTGTATTCATTTGGCATGGTGTTGGCATTCATCTATATTAAAAAGGTCAGGTTCATAACATGGCGTTAATTTCAAGTTCATGGGGTCTATAACGTAAATGTATTTTCTGTGGAACTTTAACTATTACGTCAGATTTGAACATCTACAAATCACTTCATTAATTTGGAAAATAGCGAGAAAACGAAAAAAGCATGTAATGTTTGTTTAGTAAAATGTGAAACTGGTGGGCTACTATCCTCGTATCGAAAAAGTGCTTGAAAGCCATAGCTAGACAGCCAGACACCGATCCTGCGTCTGCGCACGCGTGTTCTCTGCGCGCTTTCTGACAGAGACGCACATGGCACGCCTCGTTTTTGACTCTGATTAAATTGTCACCGTTTCTAGGTATAAAAAAAATAGGAGTCAGGTGTCCACGCCCCATGAAACGTGCCACCCATGAAGTTTGCGCTATCGATGTAACCAAACGCCGGCGCGTGCTGCCCTTGTCCGCTGATGGGGGTATTTGGGGGTACTTGCGAAAACAGAATAAATTGTTGTAAAAGATATACAACATGCAAATAAGGGCCGAATCTGTAATCGATAAAATACTATTTGAGTGCTCCCCTATCCTCAAAGAGACGGATTAATTTACGTGCATCACGCGCCTCTCCCACTTGCAGATAAAGGCTTGATACAACGTTTCCTAAGATCTGGACTCATATTGTTTCCTTTACGCAGTGTCAATCAATCATTATCGTCACTTTTTTCATTGAACGGTTAAATTTGACCAAGAACGTGAAATTCTGTGGTCGCTTAAGCATAGTAAAACGTACACAATGCAGCTTTTATGAAAATATCTTAACAAGCATTATGAATATCAGTAATTTTACATGTTACGACAACTACAGCTGCAGCAGCTCCTGCGACTGGTACTACTAGCAATTATAACACTATTATTAATAATAGATTATAATGGCATTGTAATCATTTGCTGTTTAAAAACATAATATAGAATATTATGTCACTCCAAAGTTCTTTTTTCAAATGAAATTTGACCCACTAAACGAAGACGTCTCGACTATCTATTGATAGTCATCAATATATTGGGAATATAATGCAGCCACTTACTTTCCATGCTTGTGGGCTTCAACGGGTCCCGTCCACCTCCTTCTCCTAGTTTTATGCTTTCGGCACTCACCAGCAAGGATCAGGCAAAAGAGTAAGAACAGCAGTTTTGTAAAATAAGGCATTCTGCGCACACTCTTAAAAATCCAAGGATGACACTAGAAGCTCCCAGTTAAGTCCCAGTCCACAATGTTTTGAACATTGGTTCATCATTTCTTCTACAGCAGAACACGCGGTGCCGCAGTCATCGCAGTTGTAGCTCTCTGTGCCACTCGAATGGGTACCAAGGACTGATATGTTTTGTATTCCAAGCGGCTTGTCTCGCTTGTTATGTGATTGGTCAGCAAAGGCACAGCTGCTTCGAGGGATTCGAACAGAGGGACTTTGCGCGCTTTCCCGCGACCACTCTTCGGGTCATCATACCAGCCACGCGCTGACGTATTGTACTTGGATTTTTTTTTCCACACAGCTGCTTCGGCGCACTGAAAACGGAGGATTAGTTAAATACATTTGTCCTCAAAGAACTTCACACCCACTTAAAAAGCTATTTGATGATAATCCCCATTTAACATTATAAAATCCACGCGTTTCTTTACAATGTCATAATTGAAACCGCTCTTTTCCTAAAAGATAAAACAAAAACGAATATATTGGTCATAATTTTAATCATATTCTTGCCTGGTAATTTAGTGAACATTTTCAAAGTGGGGAAAAATCGGGGGAAATTACTATTTATAATTCACAGCAAGTGTGTTGGCAAAACGTCATTGGTGTGGGGCGTTTTGTGCGATTTCTGAAGTATTGCAAAATAAAATTGCACTGTGACTGGGAAGCATTCGATTTGATTCATTGTACACATAGGGAAGCTTGTTCACAGAACAGCAGAACTCCCATGTGAGTTATGTTGTTCCGTGAGTTATGTGCGTTATGTGAGTTATGCTGCTCTCCCTAAACCAAATCCTATCCCTTCTAACCTTAACACCAGGGAATTGTCTCGTAAATTTCTAATCCAAAAGTGAATTTGTTAATAGGTAACTGGTTACCGGTTACATCCCATGCTGAATTTAACGGTTTAAATTTGATTTAGGGTTTGAATAGTTTTATGCTCACAGTCTGGGAGACTTGTTAGCCTTGTCTGACACATTCAACTTGAACGGATACACTTCTGTTCTTTTGTACTGGAAGTCGTTCTGAATAAGAGCATCTGCTAAATGAATGTAATGTAATGTAATGTAAAGGTATTATTGCATTTATCAACATCCTGACATATGAGACAGGAACATGAACTGGTGTTGCCTCTGTCAGCAATATGCAGTCATGACACTGTCCAAATGGAAAGCCTCAGGTACTTTAGCACAGAAGCAAACTCTGTTATGTGGACAGCAGCTTTCACTTGGCACACAATATGAGCATTTAGCCTGTTTTAAACCAGGGGGAACAAATCTCATTACACAAAGCAATACCACAGATAAGGCAGAATTAAGCGATAACGAGTCCACATGGTGCCTTTCATCTTTGTGTTTCTTAAATGACGAGTCTAACTTTCCCCTAGTGAATTTCTCAAGTATTAGGGATGGTAACAAATAAAAAAACATTGGGAGTAGCTTGGAACAGCATGTCTTTGGATGTCCTCCACGAATTATGAGTGAGCACGTGCAGCTAGGCCAACCAATCCTCCCTTCAGTGTCTTCTCTGAAAAGGTAGTCCACTAGGATTCTTCAAGATGGCCTGCAGAGTAGCATACAGGTTAAGGGCTCTTGTCCAGAAGAAAAGACAGAAATGACTGACCATTTACAGACTGTACCTGTAACTACGTATATCAAAATAATCACATTATCTCAAGGAAAGCTTTTAGCTCTTTCATATTATTATTTGTCACTGTTTTATAATATGATACAATTTAATGTTGCTCTGATGGATTGTTGTTTGCCACCAAGTTAACACCATTTATATAAGTATGCTAAACTGGTATAAGTGTTGTAAGCTCATATTTTAGCATTTAGTGTGTCTTGCCATGACAGTGATGTAAGTTGCACTTGGTAAGTGCATCTACTGAATAAATGAATAAATAATGAGGGGTGATAACAATAATGTATGGAAATGAGGAACAGGCTCTTTATTGAACTGAGGCTTGTGACCACTTTGATGTGACTGCTCATCCAATTAGCAGGATCAAAAAAGACAAACGTAACAGCTCCTCGGCTGCAGAGACTGTCATCACGATAAGCAAAGGGTGATATTATTTATAGATCGTAACATATAATCTCCGTGTCAGTCACTGAAGACTCCATGCTGTTGTCTTCACTCACACTAAAGATGGATGGTACTCAGAAAATTGCAAGTTGTCAGTTCTGATGATGATCCCTGGTGTTGTGGTAATCCCTCAATTGTTTTCTCCAGCCAATAGTGGGGCAAATGACACCAAGCAGATTTCACTCCAACCTGTGTTTTTCATTCCATCAATTTACGACCCCCAAACAGCTGACTGTACAAACAGCAAATGCACTGGAGCGAGAGTAAACAGCAAACGGCTTTAATCAGATAAATCTCACTTTTTGGCAAGGCTGCTCCTCCCTTCTGGACCATAATCAAGTGATCTTTATCTCTCAGTTTCCTTTCATTTGGCATGAATCCGATTATAGATACTGAGTGTGTCTTCCTGACAGAGAAAATATTCAAAAAAAGTAAGATTTTTAAAAAAGTTTTTGGGGAAAAAAAAACAAAATAAAACCTGTTATTCAGCATTAAATGAAATGAGTCTATATATTATATGGGAAATGGCAGTCTGTCAAGTGAAACAACCATGTTACATAACATGGAGTAATGCTTTTTTTTTTTTTTTTTTTTTAAGCCCGGATTTAACGATCCTATTCGAGGACAGACTCACTCTCCGTGCGGATTCTCGTTCTCAGTCTCCACTGTGTTTAAACCATGTTAAAACACAGCTATTCTTTAAAACAGAGAACTCAGAGTTTCCTAAATTACTTTGTCAATTAAAGCACTTTTCCAAGCGCAGCCTCTGTCATTGACCAAGAATAAGCAGAACATTGCAGCAGAACCTAATTCACTTTGTTCTGCAGGGGTAGGATTGGTTTCACTGGATGAATGCCAAACGAATGTCCTTGTCACACCTCACTCATTAGTACATTCCAGCGGGTCATTTTTGGGAGATGGCCCTATCCTCTGTTCTGCATTTATTCTCCTTGTAGCACTGTGGGAATTGTAGTGCTAAAAATGACCATTGGCTGCATGCGAGTGCATCAGAGGATTGTTATCGTGTTTCGTGAGTTCAGAGGATGTTGTGCGATGATGATTTAAGAAAATACACAAACCTCACTGAATTATCAAACATGCATATTTTCAATACATGTCCTAAGTATGAATAATGCAATCACAAGTGCAGTCTAGCCTCGAGTTAAAAATTGAATTACGTTTTTTTTAAGTGGAAGAAGTAGTATCAAGTACCAATATATATTCCTTTAGTGTTAGCTATCCAGTTGTGGGTAACACCCTTGCCCCCATGCAATAACTGTTGTGGATTCTGTGAAGAGGACCTTAGTTAATTATTTCACCCTAAAGACAACACCTCCCACAGCACAGTGTCACTAATGGCACTTAAGCAGTAGGATCAAGGGAAGAGAGCTTCCGCCGGAGAGAGGAATGCTGACGCTTGTGTTTTTGCCTTTCTGTTTCGAGGAAACCACAAGACTGCAGTGAAGGATGCTGATTATGTTTTGATCTAGAGTACAGTTTTGGAGATGAATTTTTTTCATTTTTGAGCATTAACTATCGATGATATGTCAACAAGACTGTACTACCAAGCTGGAAGAAAGCACTGTAAATGTTTTCCTGACTATGGTATTTTACACAGAATAAAACAACTTATTTCCACTTGATTCCACTTGATTCACCCAGGTGTTCTGGGCTAGCCAATATATTGAACCAAGTTGGTTTGCTGGGGTCAGCAGCTGGAGTCAGGCCCTGTTACTGCACATTGAGAGAATCTCAGACCCATAGTGCTGAAATCACAGCAAACGTGTCTGTGATGTAAAGCGAACTCCATCTTCAAAGCCACTGTGTGCCATGTGGATTTCTCAGCCTCAACTGGGCTGCAGTGTTATGCAATCCAGCAAAAAGAGATGATTCTTCTAAGCAACCCTCCAATCCAAATCCTACATAACACATGACAATCACTGTAAGGCCGTGCTCTTTTTGCAACACTAGTAACACTGTGGTGTGATGTAACAGGAGTTGATGAAGATTAAACTTGTGCGTAGAGGGAGGGGCATGGTTGTAAGGGGACACAGCAATGTGTTGAATGTGGGTGGGTGGGAGGGGAGTGCAAGGGTTTTGAGAAGAGTGACATTGGAGGGAGTTCACTGGGTACTGTGGAGGAAGATCAATTATTCTGTGGTAGCCCCCACCATCAAAATTCATAGTCTGAGAGCCTGCTTCCAGCCCCCATCCCTGACACCAAGATGAAAGAGATTGCTGTTGACATACCAACAGCCTTGCATAAATGCACACTATTCACGGATTTGAACATACACAACACTGACAGAAAATCATGCAATATTCAGACAGATTTATAGTAATCATTTAAGCATGGCTATGTGTATTTAATCTCAAACACCAAAGTCTTTTGATAATATGAATTTATGTAATATTGTAGATATTGTGTTTTCAAACCAAAATGGAGAATTGATTTTTTTTATCACAGCAGATGCTTACAGCTGTTCATCAGCAACACCATAGATGATTCTTAATGACACATGGCCGATTCCCCTTTCATATGGAAAACTTGACCTTTGACCTCTTGTGTTCAGTCAATCAGTTGGAGAAGCCTTGTGGAGCTGTACATAACATCACTGTGAACCCTGATGCCAATGTATCAGATTGAACACATGTATTTATTTTTATTGTAGTTGTATTGTAGAATACTTGGTTTCTGTCAGAGTGCACAAGTTTACTTGTGGTAGGGCTTGAATAGTGTTATGCTCACACTCACTGGTCTGAGAGTGTTGCTCATTTAAATTGAATGGATACACTTATTTTCTATTGTGCTGGAAGTTGCTCTGGATAAGAGTGTCTACTAAACACATGTAACATAATGTAATGTAAATTAAGGGTTTTAGCACAGTTGTAAAGCCTTTCATAAGAAACACTTTATAATTGCGAAACAACATCAGTGCAAAAGGCACATGTCATAAAAAGTTCTGTTGATGACAGAGGAATTACAATGGGAGTTCATTACTGTGGGAGTAATTAACCCTTATTTTCTCTGTGGCCATTACTGTGTTTTAGTGTGGTATTTTATAAATATTCGCCCTGAACGCAGATGTGTCCTGACGTCGTCACATGGGACGACACCCAATGGAAGCGGGATCGATGTTATCCCAGCAAGAGCTTTTGCGCTCTGACAGTCTTTTTGAAGCCGCAATCAAACGCTCCCTGTGACCTGATTCCAGGCTGCGCTAATACTTAATCCAGCCCAATGTGTGATTTCAACGGAACTCCGGTCCTCTACATCATCCGCACCGGCTCCACGGGGAGGGCTGAGATATCTACATCAGCATTCGACGGGCATAGGAAAGATGGGTTATCGGAACACAGCCCATAAGAATCGGGGTACACACGTTGCTGAGATCGGCGGGATCTTTATTTAAAATGGGGCACATGTCGTACGCCCTTAAAGTCCGGAACGCAACTCAAGGGCCGTTACGTAAGGACGTTATCAGGGTTAATTACAATCCGTAGCGGTATTAAGATGCACGTGACGTGCTTTCTACCCCGTAAAACATCTGTTAATTTTAACCCCTTGACTTCAAATTTCACATACAATTTTTTTAATCCAAGCAAAGACTGCATTTTCACTTGTATCTGATTACACGAGCCATTGGTTTAAAGAAAACGCACATCAGATTGAAAAAGTCTTGCCAGCTGTTGCCTATGCTCAGGCGTAAAATTTACACATTGTTGTATTTTCAATCGTCTACGCAGAAAAAAAACACGAGAACCAATAATTCTTGTAGTACTGAACAAAATGAAACGTATAACTACTACAAATTTGTAATTGCAGATCAAGCATTTATATTTTAGCCTTGGCTTTAAAAATTGATTGGTACATACAATTTAGCACTTTCCCTGGGTGTTAATTTTCATATACTCATGACTTTTGCTCAACAACATCGACATATTTGATTAGGATACATCTTACGTACAACAGACTATGTCTAAGGACTTTCTGATAAAAGAAGCAACTGGATATTGTGATCAAAGACAATGGAATAGAATCTGTCCTACACTAATTTTATTTGGATATTCTGCTTGTAAGAATCAAACAATCCTGTTTTTTTATAAATTATGAATGCCCAATGAATTGCCTTTCTCTCCTACTTTGGAATGCCAAATTGTATCACAGAGATGCCACTCACCAGCACGAACCTCTCTAACGATCTGGGAACATGCAGACGAGTATGTTCTCTCCTCTGATGCCAAGTGCCACATATGATGCCAAGCAGTACTTCTTTTCACACTTCTTTTCTTTGCCGTCCCCATGCCAAGCTTGCACAGACGCGAATCAGAACCATACACTTTGTGCACGGCAGTGTGGCATAGCGGTAAGGAGCTGGACCCATAACTGAAAGGTTGCAGGTTTGACTCCCCCACTGGGGCACCGCTGTTGTACCCTTGGGCAAGGTACTTCACCCACAACTGCCTCAGTAAATATCCAGCTGCATAAATGGGTAACATGTAAAATCGTAACCTACATAAGCTGTGTCTGCTAAATGACACTAATGTAATAATGTGATGTAATGTGCAGCTTCATATACAGTAAGCAGAATGTGAGGGCTTGATTGACCAGCAGGGGCCGCTAGTGTGTGATGAGATGAGGACAATCCCCTGACTGACCTACCCACCTCTATGCCCTCAGCAGAACCAAGCTGCTGTGGGATCCCAGTCATCATCAGCGGATGACATGGCCGACAACAACCCCAGGCCTCAGCCTGCATTCAAAACAACCACCTTGACCACTGATCTACTCAGGGGTGCTGAGGGCGAGACAAAAACCAGCTAGGTACCTATGTTTCAGGCAGTGCTTGTGTCAGATTGTATCAGTCTGAATTCAAACCGCACCATGGCATTGTATCCTAATTAGCATCATGACAGTTATTATTTTATGTTGGAAAAAATTCAGCTAAGGACACCCTGACACTGTCGTATACACAGTGCTAGCAATTAGCGATTAGTAATTTGATAAAATTATTATATCATGTTATGTATTAATATTATGATACAGTTACTATATTGTATTTAATAAAGGACTATATAAAATCTTATAAATCCAAATGTTCCATGCTTGAATAATTTAGTCAAAGGCATTTCTGTTCGAGACAAACAGTGTCTAATACTTAAACCTCCATTGTATCCACTTATTTTTAATTCCCCTTTAATTAATCAGCTGCTTATAAGAATACAGTTATCATGGAGGGATGTGATTCTTATTAGCAGAGTAAAAATGTAAAGTAAACTGCAAATCCTGTTTCAGAAAACAGTCCTAGATGGTCTATAATCCCATGTACCAGTCATGCCTACCTACACATTTTATCATATTTCACTCGCATAAAGAAATGCAACATACACTGTTTTCTTCAGAATCAGAGCCATTTGGCTCTGGAAATCATTTTTATTTACAGTCAGCTGGGCTTTCTCCTCAGAGGAAGAAGTGCTTGTCTTATAGTCCATTTCATGCTCCAAAGTAGGAAAATGTGCAAATAAGGAAGTGATATATTGAATCAAGCAGTCCTGTTCTGTATAAAATCAAAACAAATTTAATTATACAGTGTTGGAGCAGGGATGTTATTAGATGAGTATTTTTTTCAACAGGAAAAACACAACAATGATCTTCCATGCAATTACAAGTGCAGCAGTTTCACACTGTCTTTTAAGTGTAGTTGCACAGCATGTGGTTACCTTAACTATATTATAATTATATGGGTAAATTTTGACCATGCGAGAATTGAGCTCATTAAGAGTGCATGCAGATTAGTTCTGTTGTGTGGGCACTTTAAAATTCATGTGTTCAGAGCAGCATGCCGTACACTGTCTTAGTTCGTGTTTCTGAGATGAATTATGTCCAGTTTTCAGAAGTGAATGTGCACTGAAGGTGCCAGAACAATACATGTGAGCTTATTGCCGCTGTGAGGATCTCCCTGTGATCCTGACCCCTGAACACAGCTCACACAAATTGGCACTCCAATGTGACATCTAGGGTTCATAGCAGCATAAACCCCTTGGATTGGGAGTTCTGCCTCCTGCCACTTTGTGGATTCTTTGTTTTTTTTTCCCACACACTCACACAGCACACAATTCAGTTTGGCTAGCTATCCCCTCTACAGCTAGTTTTCATGGTTTGGTTTTGAACCAAGGGCAACTGTTAGCTAGCTGTAACAATAACGTCAGATCTTTTGTTGCTGAGTTCACTTTTTCTGTTTTACTTTGGAACCAAGAGATTTAAAATCTCATTTTCAAGATAGAATGGTTTTTGTTTTTCATGGCAGTTTAACTGCACAATATATAGACAGGACACCAAACTTCTAAGCACAAAACAAAATCACTAAGTTATATAAGATAATACATTACACCGATGTGCATAAGATTACGCAGTGTACAGATGTGCATTTTTCTAAAATTGGTAAACTTAATCATGAAAACCATCTTCAAGACCACTGGCAGTTTAAAATGAAGGTCTCTCTCCCTTGCTTGTGGTGGATTACACTGAAATTGGCATGACTCTTGCAGTTGTGTGCTTTTTAAATGAGATTCTTGCTCTGAGACATTAGTTACGGGTCAGCTGAAACGCCTCAGTATCAAGGTGTTGGTGCATAACAGTGTGCAGCATTATCTGGATTTTATTTTTAAAAATTGGACTACTACTTTAATTTCCAACCCCCCAAAAAAAAAAAAAATCTACAGTGAGATACATAAAGGAGATTAATCCCTGTGCAGAGGGATTCCCCAAATGAAAAAGGAACAGAGCCCAGCAGCAGTTTGCCAGCATGGGCCAAATGCCATCGGAAAGCCTTACTGTCAGTCCGAGAAGCGGCCATCTGCAGGCTCCACTTTTAAACCTTAATGCACAATAAATCACGGCAAGTGCTTTGCCTAAATTGCACATGCGTTTTTTTTTCTCGTTTGTTTGTTTCTTTCCTAAATCAGTATTCATGTAATCTGTTAGATTAATTTAGGGCATGATCCAATGCAGCCCCAGGAGCTTTTGGACATATCCCTGCGACTTAGACTTTGTGCGCTATGCTTAAAGCTCCTGGCCTCCTGGACGATTGTCACAGTTCCTTCTGACCTAACTGTCACAACGGTTCTCTGTGTGTATGGCTATGTGGCTCACGTTATATTTGATAAAGGAACCCCCCAGGCCTGAAAATGTTCCCCTCTCTACCCGTTTTGAAGCCTAGCTCCATATTACATGAGCACAAATAACAGAATATTCCGGATAGTATGTTTACTGTGCCTGTAATCATACTGACACCAATTTCAAATCCAGAATGGATTACAGTATATGTACACACACACGCTTAATGCAAAATAGTTAAAAACATCATTACATTAAACATATTATCAGAATTATCAATGAATAAACCATAATTAATCTTTCAGATAATATTCAGTTATAGTTGTCCAGTACCGTTACTTTTATAAATGTGTTCCACTTATAATAAAAGTAGCTTTTAACATGCTGCATTTTTTGTATTTTTCAAAGGATGTTTATTTTGTACTTACAGGTAAAATTTATATGAATTATAGAAGTATTATAGAAGTATTTGCCATGCTGCTGCCTCAGTTGGTCCAGAAGTTCGGAATAGATTGCCATCCAGCGTGGGTGAAAGCATCAAAGGATGTGACGGAGGGCAAGCCGAGCTGGAGGAGGACAGAGCATGGAGGAAGTCCAATGGCCAAAGCAGGGACAGTGTGGGAAACACCACTGAGATTTTAAAGAATGCCTCTTTGTGCCCATACATAAACTGCCTTCTGGTATCAAAGCCTGGGCAGTATCTAACACTGCTGACAAATATTATGGGGATACTCTCTCAAACAATGGAGTTTCTGGCATACGAGCTTGGTGCTGGGGATGTTGCACTTGGTGATATTTTGAGAGTAGAGTTCAGAATTTTTTGCAATCATTAGGTGTAGTGAGACCAAAATGCATTTAGAGGGGATGCATTTACTACTGATAGCTTTAGAAGTGGGAGTACTTCTGATGTCACAAGCGTTACTCTCCAAGTTCTGGATTGTGACACAACCTTGAGTAGGAGATTACTTAGCATGCATGCTTTAATTTGCACAAGCTGAACAGACTGAATCCCTCCCCCAGTCTTAGCTGACATTTACCTGATATTCTATACAGGTTACGACATGAGCACTTGAAGTCATGGCTAAAAAAACCTGCAATGTTGGAAAGCTCACAGTATAAGGGCCTTTTAACAGTCTCATCTCCAAGCAGGTTAGTGTATAAATGCTTTAGTTTAAAAGACTGACATGTCACAGTGACGTAAACATCAGGTGCTGTAGGTCATGGTGTGTTGGCTCAGCCGAGCAGTGGACGTGACCTCTGGGGCTAACTCATTAGGTTCAGAGATTAACTGCTCAGTCCTATACATGGAGGTAAATGCATAAAAATCTCTGGCTGTTTTTATGCCATGGCTCTGGTGCTTTAGATGCTTGCGGAGTTTATTATGCGTTTATTCCTTGTGTGGGTGGTGGAATCGGCTTGCTCTCGCAGTGGCCTGACACTCAGGAGAGTAGGCACAGAGACGGTAACACTCATCATTCAATGACCCGGTATCATGAGTGACACAGATATGTTACGCAGTGTGATGTGTGTCTACATTATATTAAAATGGCAACTGTCATAAAAAGGTGATTCCAAAGGAAGATTATTATGGTGCTGAATGGAGAGAACTTCTTGTTAATTGACGTACACTGACAACTGATGTACTTGGGGGTCAAATCAAATCAAATAATGTAATGAACCCTGCTTTGGGTCTGTAAGCATGTATTTTAGCGAGTCTCAAAGCATAGGATCTTGGTGCTAATGCATGACAATGGGTAGAATTCCAGGAAGAGAGGAGAGAGAGAGAGAACCCTCTCCTTGTCACTTCTACAGCATGACAGACCCCTTTCAGTTCCCTCTTCAGTTCCAGAGCCAAAGTCCACAATCCAGTTCCTGTTATTCTGTTGTCCTGGCATGAGGGTATTCTTTTAACAGCTTATAATGTAAGACCTATAAAATAAAATAGTGCAGGTTATAACACAGAACAGTGACATTCAAACTTTTAGTTGTGTCCCCTCTTGAAATTGCAAGTCATTGCATCTTCCTCACGTTCTTATTTTGGTACAAAGCGAATTAATCATCCATTACTTATTTAGAGCTGCCGTACTTCATACAGAGAAATGATAGTATTGAAAAATAAAACTCCTCAAAAACAGCAGTAAAAGCCCAGCCAAAATACAGACTGCCTTTATGATTTATAATTTAAGGCAGCAGTGATCTAACTGAATCAATGAACGCATAACTGAGGAATAAATGGATTCCTTTACTACATCAGCCCACGCAAAAATCTCTTAAATGGTAATCACTAAACAGTTATTAAACCATACTATTTCTGGCAAGTTGAATATCTCAGAAAACTTCGGAATGTCAGTAACAGTACAGTCACTGGCAGTGAATGTGGATATAAATGAGTCTTGTTAACTGCAAGGTGTTTTTACACAAAGCTTACAGTGTGAGTATGAACCCACAGGTGAGAATCACTGGTTTTCCAGACCTTTCTGAAGAGTAAGGCTTCATTTGCCCTGTGATGGAGGAAGCATTCAGGTGTTGTCACTCACTCACATTTTGGACTGATCAAACCAGATCATTGCTCCACCAACGTCAGGATCCATTAAACTTCTCTCCTGTCTCCTAACAATATTTTGTTCTGCATTTAGACGGATAAGACAGTTCCTCTAGTCACTCCTGCACTTCTGCCATACACCTCCTTACTGGTCAATTCCTCCTGAATCACTGGTTCTAGTGATTTTAAGCAGACTCGTGTCTCACCCCTTTTTAAAAAGCCAACCATTGACCCCTCGCCAGTCCACAACTACAGACTGATATCTCTCTTCCCATTCCTGTCTAACAGATTCCTTGAATCGTTTGTTTCTCACCAGCTGACACACTACCTGACTGAGAATAAGTTACTTGTCCCCAACCAGTTGGGCTTTGAAACTTGCCTCTTAACTGAGATGGCTCTTTTCTCTGTAGCAGAAGCCCTACCTTTCTGAATGCTCCTACTGAGTATCCTGGCATGGTTCCATTTCAAAATTCCACAGCTTTACCACATGAATCCCCCAGAGAACTGTTCTCGGTCCCCTACTGTTCCCCCGGCTCACCAATATCCTCCCGTGGATTCTCCTACCACTGCTGTGCTAATGATTTACAGCTCTTTCCCTCCTTCCTACCTACTGATGTACATGTCACCTAGCACATCAAAGCCTGCCTCAGTGACATTTCAGATTGGAAGATCAGTCGGCAACTCAAACTCAGTGTCCCCGAAACAGAACTACTCTATCTCCAGGCCTCATCCTCCCCCATCAGTGATCTCTCTATTACCCTTACCAATCTGTCTTTTACCTAATACAGTACCAATTGCCTTGAGCCGTTGATTCTTTCATCACAACATCTGCAAAATCTGTCTGTTTCTTACTACATATGGTGCCCAGGTCATTGTCCAGGCACTTGTGCTGTCCCGACTGGACGACTGCAAATTTCTCCTTGTCAGTCTCCCTAAATGTGCCATCAGGCCCCTTTGGCTCATACAGAATGCTGCTGCTTGTTTTGTCTGCTGCCAGACAAAGTACCAGCATGTTACGCCTCTCCTCATCTCACCTCCACTCACTCCCTACAGGTTGTGGCTAGAATGAAGTACGTAGGTCCTTCCCTATGAGACAGCAGAAGGACATGAACCCACTTCTCTTCAATCCATTATCACACCGTACACTCCTGCCAGACCACTCCACCCCGTAATCTTTGGCTCCCTTGTCTTCCCTCTCCAAAACAATCCATCCACTCAGTCACTTCTCTTCTCTTCTCTGGCCCCTCCTTGATGGCATGAGCTCCCCACACCCCCCTGTATACGTTTGTATGTCAGTCAGGATAAGAGGGTCTGCTAAAAGACTAAATGTAAATATAATGTAAATGTCGTTGCTCTGACAGCAAACTTCACATCTTCCCTGTATCCTTAGCCTTTTATTCTGAGGCCTCTACAGAGAATTATATTATAATATTATTATTATTATTATTATTATTATTATTATTATTATTATTATACCCATTATTTATACACTGCATAAAACAATGAGTAAGAGAGATGAAAAGCTTCGGTTTACAATTGGATCCAGCTCCTGCAGTATAAAAGGTTTTGGTCTGCAGTATAGTGTGGGAGAGATTATAATTCTGAACATGAAATTGTCTTACATAACCCATTTCAGTCTTCACCAGAGACTATTTAGGTCTTGTCCAGCAAGGAGACAAGATTACATAAGAAATGAAGACCTCATAAGACACAGCAGTTCCCCTGTGAGGTAAACTTCTCCTTGCAACTGCTTGCAGGCTTACAACCGGTGCTTTCCCTCACAGCCTGAAAGTGATTTGTGTGCTGGGAGGTTTTGTGGAATCTTTCACATGTAGTGAGGTTCCTGAGCATTTCATACCAGCGGGTTCCTTTATTTCCAGTTTTTAAAACCTGGTAACATGCCACTCACTGACATGATTACTGAAAGAAATCATTTTCAATGCCAATATACATTGAATATAGACCATTGTAAATAGCATATAATTCAGTGTAGGGCCAATTCACACAAAACATTAGAAAGCGTTGGGCAGCACTTCCTTAGAGCAGCGCTTGTTCAGTCTGTGCGGGCTGGCTATATATTAATATCAATAATTTTAACTGAGGACAGATTTCTTTCACAAGAATATTTGCATGTAATTACCATGCTGTTATGTAGCTGACAACATTTTTTTATGGAAACATTTTTTTTCTGAACTGCATGTTTTGAACTTGAATGACTTGAATGGCTACTACACCAGTGTGTGGTATAACAGCAGAGACTGATGACAGTGGTGTTTGCCAGATCATCAACCAGAATGCATAGGTGACACATTTTATCATCACTGTTAGCACAATCAGAGAGTCTAGAATTTTTCAGATGGGCACAGCAAAATAAAGCTAATCTCTGAGTTACAAATTTTAAAAATAATACTGAAATAGAAACAAGAAACAAGAAATTATATTTTATGTTTGCAGTTGCAGTTGTATACACAATAAGAAAATTCACACAAGATTATATGAAAAGCATAACAAACATGTTATTTTATTCATGAACAAAATAAATAAATAAATATGCAGTGCATTAGTAAAGTACTAAACAGATACAAATGATTCTGTGCTTATAAATGCAGACAGAGGGCCTGACATTAGGGTATCTGAAAATAAAGACATTTGGTGTGCTTTCTTCATTCAAATAAATCACATAATGCTGAGCTAGAGATTGTCACTAAACTCAGGTGACATTAACAGTGAGAAATGAATAAGGCTAGTTAATCCAAATGCTTTGCAGTTTAGCCTTTGACTAATGATTTTTTTTTATAAATGAACCTTTATTTAACTAAAAACTGTAACCATCCAATGCAGGATGGATTGTTACTTAATATTGTGTAAGTAATTAAAAAAAAATCTTAAATTCGTCAGTCAAAATTAAAGACTCACTGCACAGCATGTAGAATAAAAACGGACCTAAAAAATGAAGTGAAGGCCAACACATTCACGAGTAACAAAGATTAAAAATAGCACATTGGCATTTGTTTCTCTGAAATATTTTGACAGAAGAGGAAATGTTTCAACCGACAGCACACAGGATCCAAAAAGTCAACCCGCACCTGTGTGCTTGTGGCTAGTGTAGTTCCACAGCTAGTGATATCATAGCGATAAGAGCTTCTGTTAGAGAATACCTCTTTATTCTTGCTGGATCACTTTGTGTTTAGGGCTAAATGATGGGGCAATTTGTGCTTCCTGGAGTTATGCAATCACAGATTTCTGTTGGGAAAAATGCTTCAAAACAATGTGTTTAACATTTTCTCATGGACTGCAGGGGGCTGGGAAGGAACATTTACAGCTGCTAAGCTACTTCACTACTGAGGCTGGGTCAGTGCATTGGTATATCTATCTACATCTCTCTTTGCTTTAAAATGGGACGTTTAGTACAACACCATCAAGCTGCCTGTGAACACGGGGACTGAATTGTTAAATTAAGTATAAAATTTAAAAATCAGTGTTTTCAAAAGAACGAGACATTTCTCACAAAAAGGAGACACACTTCATATACTGCCTTGACTTTGCAGAGGGTCAGTTAATTTTAAAATTAACACTTGACTGTGACATGATGCGTGCGTTGGACGTTCAAACTCACAACATGATCGTTTTTGGTGATTGTCTGAGAGAGCTGAGAGTATCAGCTGACCCCCCATGAGGCGTGGCGTAACAGCTGAGGCTGGGGTAATTTACTCATCGTCTCTGTGCTTCATGCTTCTCCGACCCCCAGAC
This sequence comes from Megalops atlanticus, assembly GCA_019176425.1. Classification (NCBI taxonomy): domain Eukaryota; kingdom Metazoa; phylum Chordata; class Actinopteri; order Elopiformes; family Megalopidae; genus Megalops; species Megalops atlanticus. Next base: position 2,485,236 of record CM032887.1, on the reverse strand, counting down.
TGGGGGTCAGTGAGGGAGACCCTGTGTCCCGTTGGGCGTGGCCTGTTTGCTCCACCTCCTCTGACTCAGAAGCTTCCGGGACCTCTGTACCTTCACCCGCACATCGAACACCTCCTGAATGGCCTTTCGGAAACAATGGAAGTTGTAGTCGATCAGTCCTGTGGAAACAAAAGCATCGTACTGGGGTCAGCATTCACCCAAACGCAAATGCAACACATCTGTGTGCGAGTTACATAGTAGACTTCCTATGGGATTCGGTCAAATATTGTGTTGAGTGTAATGAACTTTATGTCTGTATAATAAGATGAGAAATCAGATAATAAATATGTAAATGAAGTGAGCCACACGGATCAGGAATACCAATATGTCCCCAGCCCTTAGAATTATGTCATTAATCCAATAATTGTCATTAACAGTAACACCCATTTTATGATTGAGAGAAGGGGGGTGTTTGGTGCAGGCTGCAACATCAGCGGCTGTGTAGAATTTGCATGATATTAATGATGCTTTTACTGCAGTAAACACATCGCACATTAATGCTGTGGGTGTTGCGGCACTTTGACTGATGATACCAGGGCTTGAAAGCACCACTCCTTTGATCAAATAATGCAGCAATGATCTTGACTTGCATGCCTTTGCTTTGGGGAAAAAAGTAGGTGGAACCAAAATAGAACTTGTATTCCTCTCTTGGTGAGAATGAGAGGGATGAAATCACAGCCTATAAAATGACAAAAAAGAACTAACAGAAGCAGCAATGTGATCCAAATCCAAGTCTCATATTGGTACGATGTGGTGTGCCTCAAAATAATGAGATTTGTTGTGCCTTAGACGACAAAGTTTAGAAAATCTTTTAATTGGACTCATAAAATAGGGCATTAATCTGGTGTGTTTGTGAGTGAGTGTGCGTGTGTGCGTGTGTGCGTGTGTGCGCCGGCAGCACCGTCATTCCACACCCCCTGGCCCCAGTGATGACTCAGTATCCAGGGAAACTAGATTATGAGCATTTTCATTTCTGTTTGATTAATCAGCCTTTATTCCTTTGGTCAGGACCGCAGACAGTCTTTTTCACCACGGGCACGCTCTGCTTTTTTAACACAGAAAGAGGAAATCTACAGGGCAGGACTAACGTCACAGCGCCGGCTTTGCTGCAGGGGAGTGTACTGCGTCACCGAACACACGGGCAACTTGTGCCCTTGCCCTCAAATGCCAACAACAACACAACAGCGGCTGTGGTAGCCAAAACCCATCGGTCATTTATTGGGTTTAATTTCCTGCGTGAGACACACCAGACCGATGCAGTAATTTTTATGAATGTTCTGATGCGTTTCTGATGACATGGATAATTGAACTTGCCCCCCCCCTCCACCAAAGAGCACCTTCTGGACATAGTTTTCACTATAAAATGAAAAGATAATAAGTGAGTAAAGATCAGGCTTCTAGTTCGGTGCTTCCCATGTCTCAACAGAGGGGGGCGCCATCTGCAACCCGGCGGGGTCGCGCTCAGCGAATACGAGCCGAAAGGCTGAGTTTGCTCACCTTTCCTCTCAAAGCTCTCCTCCCTCAGGAAGCAGACCAGGGCCAGGAACTTGGTCACCTCCTTCAGGTACATCACGGTGGTGTTGTTGAGGCGGATGATGGCCATGGACTCCTTGTCGTAAGGCGACCCCGCATCGTCCCCTGTCAGGCTGAGAGTGATCATGTGCTTAGCAGGCCCCTTGGGCTCTTCCCTGATAAGTCTGCAGTCTATTATTTATTTGCATGGCAGATGTTCCTATCCTGGTGTGTTCCATTTTTTATGACCGGACATATTTAGGATATTTAGGACATATTTAGTTTCGCAATTTAGGTCAGACGCCATGCTCAGAGGTAGCTCCCGACCTGGGGATGCCATAGACAATACACCCCACTCAATTGTCATTACATTAAAATGCATACAGTCTGTAACAGTACGTAACACATGAGACTGGTTCATATAGGATTTGTACATTCAGATGACCACTTTTCCTGGATTTTATTTTCTGGCAGGATATGGTAAGCTGTTCCTCTAGGTCACTCACTTGCCTCAATGAAATGACTGTTTATGTGACATTAAAATGCATTTAGGGTCATTTAGGGTTTCCTTGGTAACCAGGTGAGTTGTGTCTCGCTGAATTCCAGAGATGGGTCGTCCATTTCTGGAAGTCTTCCTCTTCTCGGAAGTCACCCGGTGAGCAAACAAAGACACAGCGAAATCCTCCACCTACTCCTCGTAAGTCCGGATAGCTAAGGCTTAGAGCAGGTTGGTGCATGACCTGAATTCACATTTCAGACAGCTGTTTGTTTACTCTGGGCCTAGGGCGCAGGTCCGAGGACACAGACGGCAAGTCACTTCACATGGCCAGCGTTCTCATCCTGCGTTTAATGTCTCCGGTGGTGATGTCCTTCACAAATTGCTGGCTAAACAGATTAACAACCGGAACGTGTAAAAGCCATCAGCACGCAAGGACATGGGGACAACGTTGTTAGAGTCAATTAATCCAAGCAGACATTGCCACGGAGTGCAGCACACACGTGTCGCGCATCCGTGATACCGCTGGTTATGCCTCACATGCAGAAATTAAGCAGCGCATCATTTATTCATAGGCTGGTTATGAAAATATGCAGGGCTGTTTTGTCTGGATCTTTGTCAGGATACAATTTCTTTATGCATTCCTCCACAAAAATCAGACTTACTCCTTTCACACCTTTTAAGTTTTATACATCAAATTTCACAGAGGTGAAGTATGGAGGTTGCACTGGATTGTTTGGTCAATACATGTAGTATCTTAAATTATAAGCTTCAGCTTCACCCATCTTAAGTCTACTGGGGGACACATTAGTCAACATGAACTGTTAGGCAACAGCCATTTTAAAGTGCAGTATTCTGAGCCTGCCAACCTGAACTGACTCATTGGTCATTGGAAATATTTTTGCCATGCAGAATTCTGTCACTTCTAAGAGGCAATAATCACAATTACAGTGAAGCAAATGCTAAAATAAAACACCTTCAACAAATGTACTGACAAACATACAAAATAGTTACATGTTTATGCATATTTGTTCAAGTACTGCCTGCTATTAAAACCATTATAATTTTAGTATTATAATACAAGAAGAATGTTATTAAAAGTCCTCTCACTTTCAGGCAAAATTTTGTTCATAAAAAATGTGACATTTGCAAAAACTACCATAGCACCATGCTATGGGATAGACTACTAATTGTAATGAATGATTATGAATATGAGTATGATTATGCTTATGGCCAACTGTGATGCTGTTGGGTAGTCTTATGAAGCAAGCACTGAATGTCTACATAACTCCCTTTCTCCCCTCCCACAGGTAGTGTCAACAATGTTCTCATATGATTGCATAACACTTACTTTTATCATAAAACTAGACAATTTCACCATTGCCATTTGAAAAATGGATGAAAGTCTCTTTGGAGGATATTATTATGAAAATAATACTGATTCCTGAACTGAGCGTGCCCATATGTAATGCATAGGACATCGTTATCTAGTCTGCTGAAAGCCTCACCCTTGGTTGTCAAAAGCCCTTTTACAGACACAGAAGAGTGATTCTGCTTGAATTTTCAATAGTTTTTCTTCAGTATGTGATGTGTGACTGTACTCGGCAAAAAGTCACCTGAAAATCCAGACCTTCAACATGAACAGCAACAACATAAATCCATACCTTCAACATGAGCAGCAACAACATAAATCCATACCTTCAACATGAACAGCAACAACATAAATCCATATGTTGTTGACATTCATCACATTCTTGGGTTCTTTCTACAAACTAAAACAGGATGTCCCACGACTGTCCCCCTATTGTTTAAGTCAAATGTGACATAGAATTTTGTCATTTGACTTGTACTCTCTTTTTATTTAAGTTATTAATTCATTTTTTTTGTTCTCAGTTGTTGACCAAAATGACAGTCCCCGGAGGGGTGGGTGGAGAACGTGCCGTTTTGGGTTTCCAGCAGTGGGACAGGATCCAGCACGGCGAGTCCTCCACGAGGACATCTGCCGTGTCACAGCTGTGCCTATCGGGGTGAGGCCTGATCCCCCTGTGCCACCCCGCTGACCCTGTTTCACACCATCACGTGGGGCTCCACCTGCTGCCGGGGAGGCCCGAACGGCACGCTCTCAGAATACCAACAGTCTGCCAGCACTGGGAGACAAACCCCTCGAATCTCCCCTGGCCAGAAGAGAATGCGGCCTGAAGTAAAATTGTCTGGTCGTGCATGGATGTTTTTTCCCCACCCATGTGCTAAAATTATATTTCAGCCAAACAGTGTGAGGAGCATTCTAAAAAAAACACACATGCAATTATTTTGGATCATGTTTCATAACATATTTTCATCACTAATGGCAACACAGCCAGCCTGTTCAGCATGCTTAAAACGCCCTTGCTGCTGCAGGTTCACCCCGCACTCTGTATAGCCCAGGTTTGGTACAGTGAGCCATGGTCATGTCACTGCAGGGGTTGCAGGTTCAAACCTCTGGCCAGGGCATTGCTGTTGTGCCCTTAAACAAGGTACTGCAGAGCAAGTATCCTGCTGCACACATGGGTAAAGAGTAAAAATGCAAGGCAGTTAAAGAATAAATCTTGCAATAATCTGCACACTCTGGAGGGGTATGTGGGTACTCTTTGAGCTGAGGAATGAGTGTAATGCAGAGAAGACGGACTCACCCGTAAATGCAGGAGATGTCAATGACCACATCGATCATATCGCAGCACAGCTCGTACGTCTGCATGTCCACAGGACTGCTGTCCGTGGCGATGTAGATCTTACTGACCACATCAAAGAGGAACGCCTTTTCGATGCCAGAATTCTGGGGGACAGAGGTCAAAGGGCAAAACTGTTAGGCAGAACAGCGAACTATTCAGACACAAACCGCTACATCAGTGAAGCTTTCAGTGTGTTCACTAAGCGCATGTGGTTTCTGTTTCTGAAAGGGAATATAAATAAGTACCTCTAATCTGTTTACATACACAATGCGCTTTGGCGTGAATAACCCCATCAATGCCAGACCTGTACTTTTCCGTTAAGTGTCTTGTGTGGACGTACACACAGCTATTGCTCTCACTGTGCATACAGTAATCGCATCCCTCCAACGCGTTAAACTGCATCCAGCAAAGAGGGATGAAGTGGCATGTTTGCTTGGAGGCACTAAGAGCCTTCCACATCCGTAAGCCGGACTTTAATACCACTGACACGGAAGGACCCTCTCCGTAACTGGAGGTGTGTGATTGGATGGTTCCCCACAATCATCCATGGGACCACAGAATTCTCTTCTGAGTATGCCCAAAGATGGACCCACTAAACAAATTTCTCTCAAAGAAAAGATAATATAGTAGATCTTTCAAAAATGTATATACCATGACTGCTATGGTCACTCATATTACATTATTGTCATTTAGCAGATACTCTTTTCCAGAGCGACTTACATAGGTTACAATTTTCGCATGTTATCCACTGACACAGCTGGATATTTACTGAGGCAATTCTGGGTTAAGTACCTCATCCAAGGGTACAGCAGCAAGTGCCCCCATGGGGATCAAACCATCAACCTTTCGGTTACAAGCCCTACTTCTTACTATTATCCTACACTGCTACCATGCAAATATTATAATGTATGAGCATGTGTGACAGTCTACATAACTCCCAGTGTGCCTACAGTGGAGTGAAACTAACATCCAGAGAAAAGCTTAAAACCCAGATAACCCAGTTCTCTATAGCACATTAGGCATTACAACTAAAGCCTGGCTACCTGATCCGAACCCGAAAGGACCTGTCGAAACATGTCAGGTTAAGGCTGGTTCCGGCCTATAACTGTGTTATAGCACTCGGGTTCAGATTGCATTTGGGCTCAGCGTTTCTGGATGTCAGGTTCTGAATGCCCTGGTGTCTAAAATCTGGGCTAAAACTTCATTTTGAATGAATGACATATACACAAAGGGAATGAACCTGTTTTCAAGGCTACTGGCCCCATCAAGCTTGAATGGAGGATTTATTTACTTACTTGAACAGGAAGAGCTTATTTTTGCCCAAATGCCCCATATTTTCTCAAAAAGGACTGTTCACTTTGTTAAACTGTTGAGCTGGATTTTCCCATTTTTATTTGTTTACTTGTACAGACTTGTATTCATTGTATAGTGCACTGTTTTCCCAACAAGGACAGGCTGCATTCTGTTCAATTGTTAAGCTGCTGAATAATACATACTGCCAGACTCATTTTTGTATGGACCTTCATTTATTGAATGTGCTGTGTTTTGCCCAAAAGGAGAGTTTTGGTGAAATAACTGCATAAACCGCTGAACACGATTTTGATTTCATTTCATTATTACCAGTACCTGGTTGGGTAATTACAGAGACGATTATGGAAATGACATATGTCATTCTATACTCTTTGGTATTTACTACTGTTTTCACATCCCAGTCAGGGCAGGTTTGAGCAGGCCCGGCACCAGGAGAAAATACAGAGGGGTGCAATTGGAAAAAAAAGTCATAAATACTATGTAGACATTGGGACATGAGGAGACAACTGGGGGTGTGCTGAGGTCCATCTGGGGGTGCAACCCCTAAGCACCCCCATAGTGCAGGGCCTGGGTTTGGACAGATAAAATCATCATCTTCAGGCCAGGTTCGGATCGGGTATAACAGTGTGCGGGTTGGGTTGGGTTCGGGTTTCAGTTTCAGACCAATGCAGACATTTACTTACAACTACTGTATTATCCAAATAATGCCACGATGCAGCAAGCACCCACCTCCCCCACACCCAGGTACAGTGCAACAAAATTCCCTCTCAAAAGAAAGAAAAAAAAACCTCAGAGGTTTCCCTCCAAATTGCTGATAGATGCAGTGCTGCCACCTGCTGCCTGAAATAAGCACCTACGGGGTGAACAGCAAGATTGTTCCCTTTAAACTGAAGATAGCCCTGAACCCTTTGTTTGTGATCAATGAACTTGTCATCAGTAGCTGATTCCTACTCAATTAACTATAATGTGGCAGCATTACCTTGGTACTTTAGACTAAATTATTTTAATAGCAAAATGATCTGGTTATACATTTTAAAAGACTGAAATGAGGACACCTATGTATAAGAACCCATCCCCAGCTAGCTGCCCTATGTGTGAAACTGTAACCGCTCCAATTAGAAATTAGTCACAGTCTGGGCCACATTCAGAACTAACATTGAGGCCAACTTTGATTCTATTCAATTTAAAAGGTGCTCTATATAAGAGAAAATAGCTGCCAGCTAAATTATATTTTATAGTACATGTATATGAATTACAATCACAATCACAGAATAACAGTGAGAACAGACCTTGCCTTCTAGTTATTCATGTCATAAAAATGATTTGCTTGTTTGATTTTTACAATTTTGAATCAGTCAACATGAAAAGAACCGTATCACACAGTGGTAAATCAGCACTTGATTTAGATGTAGAATGTCTACTGATTGATCAATCATTGATTCAATGATTGGTCATTCATAACTGGTAAGTTGGTAAAAAACACAGGTTGAAAAAAGAAATAAAAATTACTGACCATGACCCACTCAAGCAACTGTTGCATGATTACTTCCTCTACAAAGTGATGATTTGGGCAAAGGTGATAAGTGATTTTACCTGTAAAACCTGATGAAATTTTTGGAAGGAACCATAATTATCCAGGTATAAAGACAAGAATGGCTTCAGCCCATTTGTATCTTTTAGACTGGAATAAATAAGAACTTTGTTTCTGACTTAACTTGAGGCCACTTCAAACAATGCATGAAAAAAATAGCTAATCAAGTTTTCACTCATTGTTTCCATGCAAACAACACTCTGACCCATTACTTTCCTGGTTTATATATAGGACATGACAGATCATATCCCAACAATAGCACTGCAAACAAATTTTCAAGGAGTGCTTTCTCCCTTGCACGTCCCTGCCAGTGGGTATACCCATCATGCATTGCAGCTGAGAAACAAACTAGCACGACCAAGGTGATGTCATGTACTATTTCCTGTTGCCAATTTTATCATCCTGACCTATAATTAGACACAGCCTGAAGAACTAGAAATAACTAACGGAGAAAGGCCCTCCCTCAAACACAGGGGTTCTCTTAGGTGGTGAAAGAGGTTGGCCCATCAGGTGTCTGTTTCCTTTCAGTGCTGAGACAGACATGCCATAGGCACACACAGCAGCTAGCTGCTACAGGTCATAGGTTTTGGAAAATAACAATAATCTGTCTGGCATGGTGGCTGTCAAGGCGGAGAGGGCTATGATGCATAATCCTGTCTAATGTGATGGAAAAAAAAAAAAATCAACATTAGCTATACAAAAAAAAGAATCTTGTGTCATTTCAAAATGACATCCCACATCTTAAAATAAATATTCATCATTTCTGCCTTTTGTATTTTATTATTCGAGTGACACAGCCCTTCCTGCATTTCCCCTGAAGAGGATATCCCGAGGCTGCTGCCAAACACTGTCCTCGTGCAGTCAGCTGACCCCGTGATAAATTTTCCTGCCACCCTCTGGAATGGCTGTACACAACCAGCAACCTGCAGCTTCCTGTGCTATTCCCAGCAGCCTGCTCCACGCTTCTGCAAGACACTGCAGGTCCTCAGTGGCCACAGCGTCAAAGCCCCTATGCAACAGCACTAACAGACTCAGTGCCCTCAGTGGAATGAGGCTTAGTGTCTGATCCTGATGCCACAGGTGGCCATCTTTTGAGGCTCAAATATAGCCAGCTCCATTTCTACTAATCGGCTTGAATGATGATTTCCATATCATTAGCTAACAGTTTAAGAATGATCTTATATCATCCTTCTCATCCTTGTTGAGAAAAGGATGAAGCAAAATGCTTTTTTTTGTGTTATATTTTGTGTTATAGCAAAATATAATTTACTGACTAGTAAGTTTACTAACTCATTTACTTAAAATTCTCAGGAGGAATCACAATCCGTCTTTTGAATACTGTTGAAAATACGTAGTAAATATGTATATTGAAAATATTTTGTATTCATCTTATGTTGTTTCAGATGATACTGACTCACATTATTATGATGCAAGCAATGTAGGGAAACACGCATGACATGGACTCCTGGCAAATGTTTTAACTGCTATCCTAATCATCACTACAAACGCGTAGCTTTTATAGGAGCATCAAAGGTTCTGAACTTGAGCTCCAGCTTGTCGATTCAAACAATTACTCAGTAAAGACCACTACCACCCAATGGCCCGTGAGGCCGAGCCTTTATGTATGCGGTAATCTTCCACTCACATAATCACACTTTGCGTGCTCACAGCTGCTTGGCTGAAAAGGCTCTGTGAGTGAGCAGTACTCACAGAGATGAAAATGTTGAGCAGGTTCTCCAGAGTGGGCAGCTGTGGGATGAGTTTCTGAACCACTTTGCTGAAGGCCTCAAAGATGGAGTGGTCATAAATACTTGTCAGGTAGAAACTGAGAAACAGAGAGATGGTCATTCAGACTGAAGATTCTGTCTTTTAGACGCCCTGCCCTTAAATTAGGACATTTAAGCAAGCCTGTTTGAAACAAACAAGAAACTTAAAGCATGCTTACCAGCAATTTGTTGCTTAAAATTAGTAACAAAATGGGTTTAATGAGACCTCTTATTTTAATTACCTCATGAAGAGCAACTGTTCGAGTTTCTCAACAGCCAACATTTTATTACCATTGCATAAATTGATGAAGCCTTTGCTTAGCAAATTTTTGCTTAGTATTCCACATGCTTCAACACAAAGTGTAGCATAACTTGCCTAAGTGCCTGACCCAGTCTGTTAGTAACATAGTGGAGATACAATCAGACACTTGCAATGATAGGCTTATAAATATGCATTACACTGCAGCAATGTTGAAAGGGCACAACTGATTGCAGGATATGAGAGTGCTCCTACACCACTGAGCCAGGTACTTATGCCAAAGCGCTTCAGGACATTTCTAGCTGTATTAATGGATGATATTACTGAACACTTTATTTTAAGGGCCTTTTCATGCTGTCAGAAAACTGCTGATTAATACATCACTGCCTATATTTAATTAATGGTTTATTTTTATTTTTTATAAGTTAACAGACAGAGAGAGATTTAACAGAATAAAATTATCAGTGTGTTAAAAATGTATTTCCGACATATTTATTGTTCTGTATTCATGACAAGCTTTGGCATTTATCTTTACAGTCAAATAAACGTGGAAATAATTATTTACACACTGTTTAAAAGCTGTTTTAAAAATGTCACAACTATATAGTAAACAGTACAAAATTTATTAAATGTATAGATAAACAGACCCTTAAAATAAAGTGTGATCAGTATCATAGCAAGCATCCAAATTGTGTTCTACACCACGGAGGAGGAAGTAAAACGCACCTCAGATGTATCCTTTCCAATGCCGCATCAGCCAGGTCATCATTGGCCCGCTTATGAATGTCCCTCTGCTTCTCGATCTTGTGGTCGTCCGAGAGGCCGTCCACTTTGTGGATGAAGACTTCAAAGTTGATGTCGGGGTTGACTTTGTAGGCCCTCGTTACTGTGAGATGGAGTCTGCTCAGCGCTTCAACATAGTCGTCCTTAACGACACACACAAACCGCTAATGACCACAGACCCCAGCCAGGCAACATCTTCATACACCGATTCCTGTTTTCTAATACTGTTTTTAAGTGGATGAAATAATATATTTATGGATATGTCACACTACCAAAAAAGGGGTAGCTTAACAATCATATTGGAGAACGAGACCAGAGGTTTTCCAACTGTTTTACAACCCCTACACACACACACACACACACACACACACTTCTGTTTCAGTTTGTTGTCTCTTATTTTAGCTCATTTTTTATACAGTGATCTTGTGACAGTGAGCTGTAGCACATTACTCCATTTTATCCTGCTTTGTGCTGTCTTGGTTGTCCTGTACATAAACATCTGTCTGAAGACCATCCTCCATACTAAATGTTTACACTCTACTTCATGTGTAAATATTTTAACCACACAATTATTTATACAGTATGAATATCCTATCAACATTTGACTTCACTCAAGATTTACTGATGCTTTCTGTGTGGGAAAAGCTCCATTTCTAGCTAGTAGTAAATACTTCAACCCTGCTTATTACACCAAGTCTATCATGAAAACAGGACTTCCCTCCCAATGATCTGATTTAAAAATGGGTTTCCAGGTAAGTATTGTGTCGTAAAAGTTGAGAAAGCTTGTACTGCAATATACTCCAGCTAAACCAACATTACATAGTTAACTAAGGCTCTAAGGCACTAAGAAGGAAAACACTAGCAAGGCTATCATGTTGCTTTTCACATAATATGATTGATGGTGCTGTTTTTAAGAGGAAAGAGCTACCTGCATATTATATCTACTATTCAGCCAATCAGCTGGCAAGCTAGCTAGTTAGAATAAGAATCTGTGGAGTTTTGAAACAAACAGAAAACATGTCACATGTGGACAAAAAACAACTTCAGTAGCACATTAATATTTTAAATTTATGGTAAAAGGAATAAGGAATGAGTCCCCATCTGTATTTTAATGACCATGAATTTAGGACATGTTCCAAAAAAACAATACGTAGACTATCTTATAATTATCATTTTATATGCATATTCAATTGGTTCTCAGAATTAGTTTGATCGTCTGGTAGGAGTATTTGACAGTAAGTGTTGGATGTACCAAGCATAAGCCTTTGCCCGGGTTTTACTTTCATTCAGTAACACCCTAGGAAAGACAAACAGATCTGAAGAGACAGGAAGAGGGACCCTGGCATCTAGATCAGCGCCCACACCTGGGAGTCGATGACGAAGATCAGTGCTCCCGTTCCACGAAAGATCATCTCATAGTCAAAGGTGGGGTCAAAGAAGTCTATCTGGCCTGGGAAGTCCCAGATCTGGAAGCTGACGAAGGAGCTGTTGGAGACGTCCTCGCGGCAGATCTTGTTGGTGCTCTCCAGGAAGAGGGTCTCGTTGGGGGACATCTTGTGGAACACCACCTTCTGGATGGAGGACTTGCCACTGCGGCGCAGACCCATCAGCAGGATCCGCGGCTTCACCTCACTGCTGAAAGGGTCACTGAAGCCCAGCACTACATACACACACGCATCACTGCTGAAAGGGTCACGCACACACACGCATGCACACGCATGCACACACGCACACACACACACACACACACGCACACACACACACACACGCATGCACACACGCGCGCACACACATGCACACACGCGCACACACGCGCACACACGCGCGCACACACGCGCGCACACACGCGCGCACACACGCGCGCGCACACACACACACACACACACACACACAGGGGATTAGAATTCACAAACAGACTACTCGCATACGCAGCACACAGTTCACACATGAAATCACATTTGTTCACATCTGTGCTTTGTTGCATTACCAGAACACCAGACAGAGACACTTCAGGGAGAGTTTGATATGCAATATGAAGTAATCCAGCTACAGTGATGGTGGGAGGTGAAAGGACTGGGTGGTATGTTTAGATGATCCCTGAACACATTCGCTTATTGAGACTTTTATGAAGCATCCTAAAATTGAAGTTCCAAATAAACATTCAGGAGTAGAATTTTCAAACAATCCTTATTCAACTAACCAAGCCTTGACACACTGGTCATGTCCCCAACTATAAAAATTCCTCTCACCTCCTCTCTACATTTGCTGTCATTGCATCCCTCCTCCACCCCATCTCCCCCTTTCTTTTCCCTGTTTTTCCTGTCCTCATTGGGGGGGTCAACCACCTTGGCCCACGGCCAGGTGTGATACCTTTGACGGACTCCAAGCCAAATAACCACATCACATGCAACCTTCATGCTTTGAATTTAGGGAAGTTTACATCTACCGAATGTCTATTATGGTTGAATGCAACCCAGGAAAAATGAAAACCCCCAAAAGTGTTTCACCTTTCTGTGAGACAGACCCAGAGGTTAGCACTAAAATCTTTGCGCTATCTTCGTGGATTGTTTCTGCCTCTAAGACGCTAGGGTATTCACACACTTCAAAGCTTTAGTGGTGGGAAACCTGACTCTTTCACAGAACAGATTACCTTAAATCCATTGAGTTGGTGCAGTCTCGAAAGCTCAATACATCCAGCAAGACTGGGCAATAAAAGTAGCTTGCATCAATCAGACAATATATGTATCTCTAAAACACTCAGTGGAAACACTTACACTGTAATCAAAACCTCTCGGAGGATTTCTAGAGAAATAACGGCCAGCTTTACTTCAACAATTCAGCTTTATTCCAAGCAAAAACAGAGGTTTGAGTTAAACGATGGGATAAATCTACTAGCTTTGTTTCACCAGAGTTACGTTCAGAATCTTCCATGTTTTACTTTTACTAGGGAGGTGTATAGAACACCTAAAAAGGGGGCAGCCAAGTGTCAAACGCGCGATTAGACAGAGGGACTTTGTGGTCGTTACGACAAACACCGCTGCACCAAGTAGCCGGTGTGTCACATTACCACGGTGATATGCGATACAAGCAGTAAATCAACTCATCAGCATTTGAGGACTGCAGTTCAGATACTTACTTGCGACATCAGTCTGAAATCATGTGCTCTGTATGATTTCAAAGGTGTGACCTTGATAGCTATGATGTGGAATTCAAGCACCATTTGTTAAGTCAGACGGGCACTCCTAATCTTAAAATAATATCTCAGGAATTCCCCTGCTCCACTGTTCTGATCCTGTTGCCAAGGCCACTGTGCACGCAGTCACGAATACCCACATAAAGAAAAAAAAGGCTCTGCAATACAGTACCTCTCTTGAAACTTACTGGTCCTAAAGACTTAAATACTTCTTAAATACCATTGAAAAAATATACAACAGCAGAATGCTAATAAAAATAAGGCAAATTTATTGTAGTACGCAGTTACTGATCACAGGGGCACTAGCACGCAGATAAACCTATCATGGTAAAAAAAATGTAGCCAAAGTTTTACATTTGTGCTTGATTAAAATTCACCTACTACTATCGCACTTGCTGAAAACATACGCAGCCGAGGAATGCGTCCCTCGCGAGGACGCGACATTTTTGCTGCTCATCATCTGCGCGTGTCAAATGCATTAGCGGCTTGTGAAATCGGGGCACGAGTCCCCTCTGAGTAAAGCTTCCCTCATTAGACTTGTACTGTGTCCCCAGACACTTCCGTTATCATAAAGCATTACGATATGAGAGTGAAAACGGACGGTATGATCAATAGGTAACATCATTTGACTAAACTAGCTTCAACGATTTAACGATCAAGTCACCATAGAAACTTTGTTCAGTGTGGGATAATGTAATGTAAAGTACTATATTCCGAAACGAACCGAATGTCTGTTCTTTTAATTTTACATGTGAAGTTGTAAGGGTTTTTTTTCCAGTTGACGTAATTGTTCGAATATGTACCACCTACCTCATTCTACAAATAAAATTATTATGGGCAACACAGAAAGAGCTATGTGTGAACCAATTAAGACACTGGACACATTATGAGCAATGTGACAACCCGAGTCTCCCAAGACTTCATCTTGATGATGATGTCATGATCACCAACTTTTCATATCGTACAATTTCAAACGTAATCGCTAACCCTTTCAAAGAAATACAGTTTAAAGGGAAGTTTTAAAATATCTGATGCGTTAGCTATTCTGTGGCATATAAATAAACGGGACAGTATTGATATACACCCTGTGAAACCTTTGAATCGTACCGCATCTAAATGAACGGCTGTGGGTCTACATTAGCTCACTCAGTGAGATTCAAGCGAAAGCAATTTGCCCAAATGTAAGTCTATAGGTCTACTAGGTCTAATATACAAAGTTACAGGTCTTGAGCTTCTTTCTCCCGCTATCTGGAGTCGAACGCTCAGAACTCTCCCTTTCTTAAATTACACTGCGACATATGAAACTCAACGTGCGTGTTATTGCTTTGAATGTATAGGCTGGAAGATACAGGGATAGGTCTTTCACTGTCTTTCAAGTCTACGAGAAAATAAAAACTGAAATTCACACAGTTTAAATGCCAGCTACTTCCCATGACAGTAAACCGTTTCGAATCTAATCAGCTAATGTTATTAAAACGAATTGCTACTATAGCCTATCTTTCCGTATCAAACAACACGGACAGCTCCACTATCTTTGCTGCGTTTATAACTAAGTTGACGCGTGATTATCTGCACATTGCATCCACTGCGTCGATTTAAATGACCTTCCTAAAGTAATATAAAGTGGCAAAAGTAGCTACCTCCGTCTTCGCAGCTACAGTCAAGATCCCCGTCCGTCAGTGTGTCGAGGTCATCATCGTCGTCGTAATATGCCATCGCCAACGCCTCATCTTCGCCATCCTCTTCTTCGCTATACTTTGAATTGACTTCGCTTGTCATTGTCCAAGTTTCCAGAAATTAGGCTACAGAAGCAGAGCAACTTTTCCACATTGTCACCTGATATGTCCGTACCATTGTGAACTTTCACCTCCTTCTTCCTCCAGAGCACGCACATGCCGGCCCGCCTCCGAGCGGAGAAAGAGCCGAAAGACTCCTCAAAAATGTTAGTCACTACTTTCACACTTACCGAATGAGGACTGGCATACGTCAAACTAGCGCCCGGGCATGTGGAAGTCGCATTCATCCTTAAATTTTCTTATAGTATTTGACACCTCCCCTTTTCGTCAACACAGAGGGCAGGCGAGGATTTAACATGGTTGCCATAGCACCCAGTTCCTTTGGATCCTGGGACGTGTAGTGTACTTTCTGGACTTGAGCTACGACCGCAAACACGACCCTCAAGCAAAGAAGGACATTGGGTTTTCTCATGAGGCGACCATTGTGGATCACAGCTGATCTACAGGCTCCAGATTCAAATATGATTCAAATATGTGTCACCAGAAAAAAAATCGTGCCATCAACAGTATTTCGTTTCACTGTAGGAGTAGGGATCTCAGATAGTTACTGACGAATATGAGAATAACTGTTGCTATGTCTATATCTATGTGTTATGATGTTATGTTTCAGGACCAGGGACAGAGCATTAACATTTGAACGTAGTTTGTCATCTTTGCTGTTATATAGGTCAATTCATCAAGATGATGACGAAATTTGACAGGCGAAATGTTATACTGCAATCAGATGTTGCACACATCCGGACATGATGTAGTTACACACAGTACAATATTCAGGCTTAATGCCGTGAACTCATGGACAGAGAAACTGTGCTCACGTGCCGATGAATGCATTGGGTATATTTTAATAAGGTCTTCCTCCTTTTCGCTGTCTTTGTCGAATTAGACTGTGACTTCCACAGCTACGTCCATTCGTTTTATGTTGTTCACTTGCTCTGAATTCCACTGGACCACAACGCACTACACAGACCTCTCAAAGACTGTGGTTGTTAAATTAGTTGCTTTCTTAAATTCGTTTTAAAAGTCTATTGGTAATGGAGTGTATTTATCCACTTCCCCTTATTCGTCAAGCTGTTTTGAGCAGAAAACCATTACTATTAAAATTTCCCACTACAGGTTTAGTCCCAGGATTGCCGCTCTGTTATTGTCCACATGATGGCGCTGTACGACTAACTTCGCAATAGGCTACCTCCTCTGATTTGTGGAGGAGTTGGAGCTGCGTCAAACTTTTCCTACTCTTTTATTACACGGAGGGAAAACGGTGGATTGGTAGTCCTGAAAAACGCAGTCGCCGAATCTAATTTCCGTGACTGAAAATATATATGGGATTATTCCTGGATTGTTCTCTGTCAAGGTACGTTTTTAAAGAGTTGGTTTAATCCGTCGGATATTTATCATCTCAATTAAAATGGTTGTCTGGTTTGAGTTGCTTGTTACAACGTCGTGCGCGTACAAACGAGCGAATCATTTTAACAGATATTTGTAAATTAAGCGTGTGCATAGTATCCCTGAAGTAAAGATTTTTGAGATGATGTGGTAAAATATTCTTTGCTCTAGGCTAATTATTTTTCAAGTTCACCTGTGTAAATGATGAGTACAGACGCAGCTGCATTTCACGCGTGGCAAGGTCTAACGTTACTTACGCTTGGCGTCGAGTGAAATTTGTGTCGCTGGACTGTCACAAATCATATTTGCGTTTTCCCGCACTGTCTGCCAAAGTATCATTGTATCACTACCATAGTATCTCGTGATGACAAGGCTGGCGGAACTAATTAAGCGAAGTAATTGTCCACAATTTAATATCTTATAATGAAGCGCACAAGTTAGGAATAACGTCAGCGAGGCAGTGACCCGATATCCAAACTGAAATATAGATAGGCAACATTCCTAACGTTTATTAACAAGGTTCAAAGAATAGAATCGGGCTCTATGGTCAAAATTAGCTGTGTTGGTCTCTCTGTTCAACAGGGTCCTGACACTTCGTAGAGAATAATCGATGCACTCAACTCGGTGTGCTTGTTTTGTGGTTATTTTTTGGCCATTTATGCTCTGAATCACCGTAGACTTAAAGTAGCCCCGATCTCAAAATGCAGTGAATAAAACAATTAAACAAAATGCAGTTTATTTAGACATTTCAGTATTCAGATCTCTCGGCTATTACGCCGTTCTCCTTTGATCTCATTCATAGTTTAAGTGAATAGCCCTGAAGCCTAACTTTACAGTCTATCAAATATTTTCTGTCATCCGATTTTTATTTCCAAAATTTACCGTTCAGGAAAACATAAACATATGTACAGTCGTTGTTTTGAAAGACCTGTTTGAATGGGAAATAATGTTTTAACATCCCCGAGAGCATTTCGGGGTGGCAGTTTAATAGTGTGAAATAATGCATTCCAGCGAGGTGGAAGACTTACGGCACAGGCCTGCCGGGGACAGTTCCCGGAAACAGCATGGCTTAATTCAAGGATAATACTAAGATGATATCTTGTTATCATCTCTCTCTTCAAGCTACTCGCTTTACATGTAATTATTCACCCAAAACGTCAGATATATAGGGAATCAAAATACATTATTATTGTGTACACAAAACATTTCCTCTTATGTAAATCTAGGTACAAACACGTACCCACTTGTTCAGTGGGTAAGGATTCTAGTTTGAAACGAGCATGGCTAACTGATAACGTCTAAACACGTTCAACCCCCCTGGGATGGATTTTAATTATTAGGCGATACGACTTGCAGTTGAGAAATGTAAAGGGATATTTTTGCTGGGATATGGCAGGATGGGTGTTTTTTTCCGTGGTGCTGGTAGGGGTGATGGATAAACAGGAATCCAGCCTGTTTTACCTAGATAATGTGCTTCTGCACAGTCACGCAGTATTCCACTGTAATCCACCGCCCCCTTTTTGACCAGCAAGATTGCATCGTTTCATGCGTTGAGGTCGTAGATTTGACAGCGGTGCATTGACCAGAACACACTGTCTCCTGTTGTCTCTTATAACGATAGGCTGTGATGTAATAGTGTCATGTATGTCCAGTAGCATACATTTGATCAGTCCTTGGCCCTTCCAGGTATCTAATATGGTAATTAATTTCAAATGTTTTTCAAGACTGAATGATTCAAGTACTTTGTTGAGTTGACTAAATTCGCCCCGCAATCCAATGAATTAAATCTGGCAGAATGGTTAGGTTGTATACTAAAATAAACGCTTTTTAATTTCTAGGCAGTCCATGTCGTTCGCAATACGCGAGAAATTTATTGCCATTCACCAGGGCAATGGCACAAAAGGGAAAAGATGCTCGCTTGTATTCTGTAATCCCACAACAGTCTTTTCTTTCCTGTTTATTCAACGGCATTTATTTCTGATTCTTAATACTGTGATACGGATTGACTCCCAGCATTAAAAGAGCGAACTGCTCTCCACCAGTGCGGTGTTATTTCTGACGAAACATTGAAATCAGTCCATTAATACACTACTTCAAACAGCGAATACAGAGCAGAAACGGGTATGAGCTTTGTTCACTTTGTCTGAATATACTGGTCGTGGTAAAGTGCGTTTCCTTTTAAATGTTTTTCGAAGGTATTCCAAATTAAAGAAATGAATTGTTGATTTATAGAGTACATATTAGAGTACAAAATATTACTGTTATTCCTTTACATCGGTCAGTACTTAAATAAAGTGTATTTTCAAGATGAAATAACGTCGTGGCTACATTCTGATATGTATATATTTTTTTTTAATTTTGTGGACTTCATCCAGAAACACATTCGTAACTATTTAACTCTACCTTTATGGTATCTTCCTGTTTGTTACGCCAGTTTCGCGATCTGCTTCAACAAAAAAAAAAAAATGCTTTTCCAGACAGGATGAATAAGTAAAAAAACCCTCCACCTGTATTTCATCATCATCTTGATTTTCTAACAAGTGAGAGCTAATATCTTCAATGATACGCTTATGATTCTATGGCAGCTGGTTATGCAAAACAATAAAATACATGAGCATGCATCATTCTAACAGGTTCTGCCAGTTCACTGTATAACAGTAAAATGCCTCTTCTGCTAACTTATCTTCAAATACCTTTCAACTTCAAGTATTTCACACCTCCTATTGACACAGAGGCTATCTATTTGAAATGGGAATATAATGCTATATAATAACAGTAATACGACTGTTTTGGGAAGAGATGATTCAGTTGTTCAAAATATATTCACAGTTGGTACATACCAGCTATCAGGTCATACTTTTGTCTACTGTAATTACTGCCATTGAGTTCAATTGCTTGGCTGGGAGACTTTCAAGGAAAAGATTTAAAATGAGATCTTGCTGAACAATTTCTAATTCTCATTGACGCTTTGGAAGTGCCAATGTGTTAAGAAAAAATGCTTCACAGTTGTGTTTTTTGGTCAAACCTTGATATGATCATTTTGCCACCAGTTTGTTACAGTGTAAGTGTAAATGTGTGGATGCTGTACATGGATCTCCTTTTACCCTTGTGGTTGAAGTTACAACCACCCACAAATTTTCACTCTCACCACATTTTAAGGTGGATGGCAGTGTAATGTGAACACTGTATTTAAATCCTGTGAATCTTATGGCATGTTTTGAATGTTTTTTTTTTCCCCCAAATTTCTTAGATTTACACTATTTATCACATTACCAGGTGGCATCTTTTCCCTAACATTGAGCAAACACTACATAGTTAGCTGGGAACTCTTGGGAGCTAATTGCAGTTTAAAAAAATAATGCAACACTCATAGATTTCAACAAGGACCAGTTTCCCTCTGGGGATTTATATCACAGGGACGTCCTGTGACATCTTGTCCCACCTACAGATAAAGTCAGGCCTCCAGACTTGTAATGCGCTGTGCTCTTAATTTGCTTCTAGCAGTATCCTTCACTCAAACTGTGAAGGCAGTGCCTGTTCTAGCTGACTAAACATCAAGGTGAGGACTTAAGTGCACAGACAAAACAAGCTTATCGCATGGGACTACAAAGGCATGTGTTGTGTGCCCCTGGAAAGAGGGGGGCTTTGTGGGACAAGCCCGAACACTGCGGCCGTGTCAACCCTGAACCCGGCTCGGCCCGAGGCGGCTTTGAACACAGCCCACCGAATCCCTCCATTTGTTACTCCTGAAACCCAAGCGGGTCGAGATCGGGTTACTGCGATCTCCAGGCCACAAGAGAGGCATGACGGAGAGTAGCAAGCAGCTCCAGAACAGAAAAAAGGTGCCCTAATGTGGGTTTCATGTTTTTTTTTTTTTTTGCTTTTTTAGAAGGGCCTTCTGGGTAATCATTTCAACCATTTGACTTGTTTACAGTTGCTCCAAACAGCCATGGCTTCTTTGGTCTGCTCTTCACTAAAGCTGTAATTTCTCAGATTTCTGTAATATCCGTTTGACTAGCCCTTTCATACATCATCCCTTTTCTTGTCGGAATACTAGGGAAGAGCTGCCAGCTGAGATTATGCATAGTGCTTTCCTCTGAACTGCGTTGTTCTGACCTTTGGCCCCTGAGCATCTTATGAATGGGTCGCTGCCAGGGAGCGTTATTAATAACTTCTGTCTTTCTCACAGTGGTGTAGAAAGGCCAGTCCTGATGACATAAAGGGGTACTTTTTAACCAGGCTCCACTCTACGGTTTACCTAATGAGTGAAAATAAGTGCCCTTGCCGTCTGATTAAAGATAAAGATTACATTATGTACCATTATGTTCCAAATTTAAGACTTATGAGGACAGTAATTTAAGTATCTACCTGCATGGTGAGGCTCAAATCAGACATCCCTGAGTTCCATAGGAACACACATACCTACCCTTGAAGAAGGGTCCAGTTTCGGCTCCTGTACCTAAGAGACAAAAATGTGCTATATAATGAATTTTAAAAAACGAGTTTTCAAAGGGAGCAGAATTTTTTTTCCAGCAATGGCTAGACGAAGCAGGCCGACTGTTGACTTGCTCACTGAGTGAGCAGGCACCTGCAAATTAACAGCAGTTAATTAAGAGGGGTTACCAGAGGAGGTCACAGCCATGGAACAGTGTGTGTTCAGGTCATGCCTTAAATGAGCATGCTTACATGAAGTCACCAGCTGGCGAGATGTGATCTGGGGATGCAGCCCTACTACCGCATGGGGCCAGCAGTCAGGCAGCTGATTGATGTGTTTGGCCTATATTGTGGGCGCTTTGATTGGTCTGTGGGGTCACAATAAAAAGAAAATAAATGGGTCTATTTTAGAAGTGCGGTTGAATTCTCTTGCTGCCATCACTTTGTCACCTGTGTGAGATTAGGAGCTCCTGCCCACTACTGCTGATTCGTTTTCAAAAACTCTCATTTCACAGTTCAGTGCCTCAAAAATCTCACTCAAATTTTGCTTTTCCCTTTTGAAAAAAATGTCCTTAAAAATTTCTAGAAATGAGGAGGAATAAGGACTTCCAGCACCTAACACAACTGATGCTTTTTTAAAAACCTGGTTCACCACTAACTCTTGCATTGCACTTAATGTCTTGTGAGTAAATCAAAAGTGAAAAGGAATGGATGCACAAGATCTCAGAGGGAAAAAAAAAATCTTTTCTGTCTGTGCCTAAAAATGGCACCTTGGGCTTTGATCTGAAAAATGTCAGAACCGCTACCTTTAAGTTAAGTTATCTTTAAGTTTAATATTAACTTTACTGTTAAGTGTGTGTCTGATTAAAGGTTTTGTTTTCGTATAGCATCACCTTAGATGACCTTTCAAGGGGCTGACAGTGGCACATGAGCAAAATTCCCCTACATCTTTCTCCTATATCTGCTTGAGGATGTTGAAGTTGCAGTTGGTTGTCGTCCTTACAGAATCACCCTGTTTCCATTCTTTCTTGCTGTACTGTATTTGTTCCCCTGTGGGATCTGAGGTCCTTAACATTTGTTTCAGGATTAAAATACCATCCTGATGCCAGGCAATAAATTTCTGATTTTATCTGGACTGCAGTTTTATGCCCAGAGAGGCCAGTCTTTAATATTAATCCTCTCATATTGAAATATTTTTTAAAGAATTTTGCCTGCCATTTTGTACAAAGGGGAAGGCATTTTGAAGCATTACCCTGTCCATATTTCCTAAAAGTATTTTTCTTATTTAAATGCATTTTTCCTGGCTGAAAGGATGTAGATGTGATGAATGTACATTGGCTGGTAAACTTGAACCTGAGGGGGTGAACAGATAGATTTTAGCTGTACAGACACAGAGAGCTGCAAACACTTTGTTCTGTAAGGGAAGAAGAAAAGTTGCAAACAAAGAAATTGCAAACTAGCCAAAATCACAACCAAATCCATAAGATAAGTTGTAAGTTCCGTTCTTAGGCATGAAAGCTTCTGTCAGTAGTCTTTGCCAAATTGTCTGAAAGAGTGGTCCTTTGTTTTAGTTAAATTCAGAAACTCTGCTTAATTACGAGTCTTGCAGTGGGGTAGCTTACCGGTACATTCCAAGTGAGTTGAATAGAAGAGGTGTGTTTGGCGCAGCTTAAAAAAAAAAAGAGCCTCCATTCAGTTTATCCAGTAAAGTCACAGTAGGTTTAAAAGAAAATCCCTCAATGCTAAATTCCAAAGCTCTGTTTAAATAGTTTTATTTGTGTTTTGCACAGAAAAAGCTAAGCACCTAAAACCGCACTGTAAGTCTGAAATAATAGTTTAAAAAGTCATTTAAGCTTTAATGTATTCAGGGGAGGCTGATGGGGTGAGACGCAGCTTAAAGGGAAGAATTCTTATGTCATGCCGATGGAACGCGACAGAATGTAAACATTCCGAGAAGCCGAGTCGAGCCCCACTGCTCAGACAAATCTCCGCGGTCATTCCTGACGTCCTCCCCCCCGGCCTTTCACTCTCGCTGAAGGGGAGTCCGGCAAAAAGCCTGACTGAGAACCGGAGAGGGATGGGGCTCTACTCCATTCTCTCCCCTGACAGCCCCTGCCACGGAGACTATACACATGCAAATTGGAGTGATGGGCTAGCCTGGGAGGAGAGGGGGGAAGGAAGTGCTGCAGGGAACCCCAGCTGTCTGCCTGGACTCTACCCTCCGCTGACAGTCTGCGCTCTTGGCTCTGAGCGGCCCACAGCTTGTCCTGTTGCAAAGCTGGGATAAAATTTGCGACGGCCAGCTTCGTCAGCGATCGTTCCCCGAGTCCTTCGTTGCAGTACACCGTAGGGGGTTGCTCTTGCTGAGGTGGGTGATTGAAGAGAGTGGCTTGTTTGTCAGTTTTCTGTTAAGTGAGAGGGTGGTCAGACGTTCCAATGTTAGATGTAATTCTTTACAATGCTACTGTGAAGGAGCTGTCCTTCTCTAAGATCACTCAAAGAGGTGTCTTAATAGAACTTATGATGTGGCAACAACTGTTAGTGGTCCTCTGTTAGTAGGCTATTGATGGTGTGCAAGAAAAAAGTCAAGCATAGTAGGAGCAATTTTTTTTTAAGTTCTGGGTGGAAAAGGGAAACGATTGCTTAGGTTTTTAAAATTAGCACCTTTTTGTGATGTTGAGACTTCAGGGTCAAAATCTTTCTGAATTTCATTCAGGGATGGAGCTGCCTCAAGCTTCAGAGGAAATTCTGTGAGCATATGTAGCAATATGGGTTGCGAAGATTTGGTTCCCTGGTGGGGCATTGCGATTGAACTGAACTGCTTCCTTCATTATCGAGCAGTGAAAATGGTACATACTGTAAAGAGTGGAAGTCACCCTTGATGAAAAGAGCAGTATTAAGAACAAAACCATGGAAGGATTTCTTTGTGCTCTGCAACTGGTAAAGCAGGTTAATATTTGATGGTGATGCAAAGGAGATTATGAAGGAGCCTGGTCTTGCCGTCCCATCTGGATGTGCACTGTGCTGAGATGGAAGCCTCACATGGGTGCATCAGTGCGAGGCTTACCCCACGGTAAGTGGATATGGAGTTCCTGTGGGACCATGAGAGCCAGGCAGGGGGAGTTACAGTAGGAGGGCCAGCAGGTGTGTAATGGGGAAATAATGGCACTTAATGGATGTCTGAACTCACTGCATATGGTCTGAGGGCTCCCCTAAGGCCTTGAATTAAAGATAAGTTATAATTAACCTTGACTGTTGTTTTGCTCCAGAAAGCAAATGCTTTATGTTGGTGTGTAGTACATGACGGTTTAAAAGGGGAAGCAAAGGTCCGTTTGCTGAAGTGGGATTAACACTTCTCAGCTCACAAACTAAGGTTCATCTGCAGCAAGATATTTGTGATACTTTTTTTTTCCACTGTTTATATGAGGGTCACATGATTTCAGGAACTGGGTCAGGTGTTTTCTCCCTGTGTTTGCCCCATGAGTATGAGGTTGCATGGTGCATGGTTCCTTAGTTCATGAACAGCCTCTCAAATCCCTCTGATCAGAACTGGATTGCTTCACAAGTTATTGATACATATGGGTGAGTAACTGAATTCAGAATTGCTTATTCTGTGTAGTTTTCTTTGTCTGAAATAGTACATTAAATCAAGAATATTGCTTGTAGGAGGAGGAAGTTGTGTCAGGCTAGGTCAAGGTGCAGGAGCAATATGACCAAGGGTCAGAATCAGTAAGTGGCGCAATAGAAATCTCAACATGTTAGCGTTATGGAGCTGCCAGTGACGGTGCTTGTCCATGTGTCAAGTTGTGTGGAAAACGGCATTCACTGTGAAATACATATTTTAATAAATCAGTATATTAATCCAGCAAATTTGCGGGGAAGCCCTGTGAGACTGCAGTTAGAGTTAAATCAACATGAATTTATACATGATAATGTGAATGAGAGACTTTAGACTTAATAAAGATAAAAAAAATATGGATAGATGTACAGTTCTGACACACCTATATAAGGGTTTTTCTTTATTTTTAGTATCTCCCAAATTTTAGAATAATAGTATAGACATCAAAACTATGAAATAATACACATGGAATTATCAATCATTGTGGGTTATTGGTGCAAGCCTTTCATTGTGCAGTTTTCTCTGCACTGAGTAATTTGTCTCATTAGTCATAGTCAGTGCTGCTTACTGATCTGTTGAGCTCACTCAGTGAATAGCACCCCAGCACAATGGAAGAGGCCGTTCTTCCATCCTCTGCCTTGCAGGCACCATAAACCTCCTTTATTATTACCTTTAAACAATAAATGCTTCTCGTAATCCGCCGCTTCAGTGTGGTCCCAGCTGCTGCAATTAAGTGTTTAAAGTACAGAATGTTTACGAGGAGGCGAAATATGGGTGCTGAGTTTCTTTGTAGGGGCTGATTTGAAAGTTTGAACAAAACCAGGCCCTCTGTTTTCAGATTCAGTGTAGGGTTCCCTCAGATACCGGCTTCTATTAGTCATTGTATGGCAGGGATTATGTGGCTCTGGCCTTCTCATGCAGCTATTTTTTGTGCTTGGAGGGAGAGGGGGGCACAGAAGGGGGACATGTTTTTTAATACCACTATGTTTGTGGAGGGCTGCCAACACTGGATAACTCACCAGAATTCCTCAGAGTTTTAGCTAAACGAAGGAGATGTGCCCCCGTGTTCAGTGGTCAGGTGCAGATAAAAACAGAGGGTTACAGTAACTGGATAGGCTTGAACCCTGATTTGCAGTTGAGTTTAGGGGCTGCAGAACACATCTACATCTGTAGTGTAGTGATGATGCCAAAAACAACGTGTAGAATCCATGCTAAAACACTACATTTTATGTAGTAGATGTGGATTTGCTCTCATGAAAGCTGTTTAAAAAAATTTGTGTAGGATGACAGAATTTCAGCAACTGCATTCATGAAAGATTAACATTGTTTTTTGAAGACATAATGTCATTGTCTTGAAAACACCAACTGATTCTTTCTACCGAACAATGACCTTGGGTATCTAAACAAAGGATGTGTTCTACTAGAATTTGAGAAAGTTGATCGGTACAAATTTAATAGCTTTTGGCTTAGTCAAGATGTCATGTAGCCATGTAGACATCAGTTGATTCCCCTGAGGGACATGATCTTTGGAGAAATTTTGGGAATTTAAAAAGTGTCAAATCCCAAGGAAATTCATGTGATTATAATTATCACTCCATGGCTGTCACAGCATTTCAGGATGACTCTACCGGAATTTGAGTGGTCGATGCAGTGGTCTCACATCAAGGACTGGGATTAAACCGAAACCAAGTAGGCGGAACCGATCTCCTTTAAAATAACCTGTATAGCAGCTTTCTGTGCATGCCAGAGGGATCTGGGTCTGATCTCTGGAGGGAAGGAGCCGCCGGGACCGAATGAGATTGCGGGATTAGCGGGAGGGGCCAGGCCCTTTCTCAAAACAGATGGCTGAGTGAGAGGCATCCAGAGCAGGGGGGTGGGGCTCCACCGTGCACTGACACGCATGTCCCCGCCCCCTTCCCAGTGCACCATCCTTCTGCCTGCGAAGAGCGGGAAAACCCTCACTGCCAGATCAGAGCTAACGCCTTAACTGAGAGGGGAATTTTTGCACTGTGGTGTTGCTTCACATGATGTAAAATCCAAAGCCTGACCCTCTTGGCGCCCCCCTATGGGTCTCTCCATGTCAGACGCTAAAGGCAGGTCTTTGTGGAAAGTGCTGTCAGCCCTGAAGGTTCTGCCTGGGGACTCAGGTGCCTGGGTCACAGGTAACAGCTTTGGCTGCTCTGAGTGTAAATAAACACACCCACTCTCTGACACCTGAACTGAGGGCCCATCTGACAGGTGTTGACTGTTGCGTAACTTGTTACTTGGAGGCTGGTTAGTGGAAGTTATTTTCTGTGAGACAGTACCCCTGCAGGACCTGAAGAAGGTTAAAACAGTCCCTGAGTTTACACTGCAAAGATGCCTTTTCAAGGTCAAAAGCCAATAGATATGGTATTGCTTTTCGGCTGTGTCTTGTGTTTGTAAGCAGTGTTTATTTTCCATTTGCTACTGAAAAGCACAAATTTTTTTTTGTTGAAGGAAGCTCCCATGTATTTGTGTTTTCTGGCTTCAGGCGGGCATCTCCCCCAACACTTGTCCAGAACAAGCCAACTGTCAGGTGGTTGGTGCTTGCCGTTGTCTTGGGCGCCAGGTGTTGTGAATAACTTGGCGGCATCCTCCTTGGGAACTGAAGTTGGTGTAAACAAGTCTGTTTTGACATGCACTCTGCAATTCCTTCATCAGCCATGCAAGGAATTTGGTAGGTGGCTTTGAGTGATAGTATGGCAGTATCAGGCATGTGTAGTAAAATGTGCTATGTGCTTCTCCCTTTCAGTCTGTCCTGTCTTGACCAGAGATTAGCAAAAAAAAAATCCTTATTTTCTACCAGGAGATGTTGTCTGTATGTATGGTCACACAACACCTGACACTGGCTTGCTGACCTCTCTATCACATCACCCAGGGTACACATCTATAATGCTGCCATTAAATGCTGACATAAATTGTGGCTGGCACATTAAAATCATTTGTCCTGTCATCTAGGAAAGTAATCCTTCTTAAAGCTACTGTCAGTACATGCAAGTCTTTTTAAGGCACAGCAATCCAAGACATGACGGAGACATATAGGCCAATTAACAATACTGTGCCATCGCAACGTCTTGACGGTTGTTTCTGTTTTTGGCCATAATGTGACACTGTAGCAATGTAAAAATGAAAGAAGCCCTTGAACATTCTCAGAATATTGCATTATAGTGTATATTGGGATTAAGTGGTTTTAAATTTGGAACAATGTCGTGTTCTACATAAGTAGATTGTGTTCCCACTTGTTAAGTATGATTCCAAGTTCATTAAAAGTATATAACTAGTATATAAAATATATAACTAGAGTGACATAATTGCAGTGCCTTTTGATAAACTTGCTTTTATCTGCGCTGACATCTGCCCTTTTTTATGTTCCTTCATATGGTGGTGGCTGGATGCTTGGCATTTTTAAGATATTAAGCATAGAGTCAGAGTTCAGCTGTAGCTGCAGTTGCCGTTTACACCCTTGGAGACATAATTAAGTTGTGATTCCTCAGGGGATTACAGGAAAATGTGGAATGTACACAATTAGCGAGAGCACAATATTGACAAATTATGTTCTAATACCACAGCAGCTTCAAGTAAAGAATGTGGTTGTGAATAGCACAACTGCCACAACTACATCAACCTCTAGATTATTTGGGTTTGGCTTCTCAGCATCATATGACTGTAGTTACTCACTGCTGACCAGCTAACTACTAATTTGAGCATTTAATCTCTGAAATCCAAAATTAACCACTTTCAAATGTGTTATGTCAACTGTTTATTGTAGGAGCAGGTTAGCAGTACAACTAAAACTTTTGAGAGCCAAAGTTGTGAAAACCCATCGATTAGAATTTTAATATAAATTAGCACTGTGCTTCTTATCAGAATTGATCATCAGAATTGGTATTTCTTAAAACATATGAGAAAAAGGGAGTCTCTTTCTAGAGTTTCAGTCACGTGTTTTGCTTCCTGATTGGATTTTTCCCACGTTTCTCTTGATCTCCTGATGTTGGAGCAAAGGAAATGGATGAAGTAAAATGTGCTACATTTCCATCCCTCACTGATGATAAAAAGTTTGCTTTGCACCAGAGAATGCCAAATCTATGCTAACTAGTTAGATAATATTGGCTGTTCACTAATTGACTTATTTGTTGTATATTGTATTTATGGAAAACCAGTAATTAGGCTTTGCTACAGTGCTTGAAATCAGAACATCACTGTCTTTGACTCCCTCTCATTGCAGTGTTAACAGGAATTACTGCTATGATACTGAATGGTGAAAAGCAACAATTTTTCTCTGCCATGTGCATTAACCATGACACATTTAATTCACATGGTGACATGATGGACAATTAACTGGTAGTTGCCAGGAAAGGTCTGGGGTCAGCTGTAACTTTGGAAAAAGACAATGGAAAGCACAATGACATTCTGAGGGATATGTCATTGCAGCAATGTAATAACAATGCTAAGACTGATGGTGGCAGAGCTCGACCAATGAAAATAAAGAGTATGTCTCACTGCAGCAAATGTAACATGAAATGTACTTACATTTTGTATATCACTCTGGATTAGAGCATCTGTTGGATGTCAAAAATGTGAATATATTGTGACAAAAAGGCTGATGAGAACAAGTGCTCTGACTACCCAGGGAGGGGTATTTGTGTACTCTGTTGGGACTTGATAGTGCTCAGTAATGGACAGGGAAGAAGTGCTACCAATGTTTGTCTTACTTGGCATTTGTTATTTTTAACATTTTAACTGGCATCCACTCCAAACTCTCAGAAGAGCATGGGAGCTTGGCATTTTCTTTTCAAACGTTGCCACGGAGTTCCTGAAAGGTTAGCACAAAGGCCTGGTTGCCTAGCTGCATCCGAAGCCCCTCAGACTGCATTCTTTTGTGCGTGTGTATCTGACCGAGTAGGCTACCGGTGGGCGATTTGACAAAAATAAGGATATTGAGGAGGACTTTCTGCAGTTAATGCCGCTCACTTCTCTGCCGGTGGGAAAAGATTTAGTCTTTGTCTAGATTCAGAGTCTGGTCTTTATGGTAACTGAAGCCCCACATTAAAGTAAGTTGATAACAATAATACCACTTCAACCATACCTTGATGTGAAATGCGTACAGATTTGATTTAAATGGATTAACTTCTATTTACTTCTATAGGCTTTTTTACTTATATATACTTGTATATATGTACACTTTATCATATATAATAAATATATCAATATATATTTTAGATTAAATACATTATATATAACAATATTACACACACACGCATGCATATATACGCATATATATATGAGGGGGAAAGAATGCCAGTTACATTTTCTGTTTCACTATTTATGAGCAGCCTTCCCATTACTGGAAGGGAGAATTATGGAATTGTGATTTTTTTTTTGAGCACCTGCCTGTTTTGTTCATGTCTCGCATGGTTGCCAGAGACAACGGAATCCTTTTTGAAAACAAACAGGGACACACCCCCCTGTGACACGACAGTGATCCTGCCCCCTCCATTGCATTCCTGTGCCGGACAGACCCGCCCACCGAGCAGGGAGTGGGTCTCCCTGCAGGCCTGCAAGCTGTGTCCTGCACAGCCAGAGAGCGATGGGACTGTTTCACTGCGTCAGTTGGATGTCCAAGACATGTGCTCAGCATTCACAACACTGCAAGAATCTCGCTGCAGCGGGAGTGTTGGAACTGCCACAGGCTCAACTGTGAGAGGAACATGAAAGCAGCACACACTGTATTGTAAGATGAGCAGGCCTGTGTCTTAAGCCTTTCTGTCTGAGTCATAAGGCTTTTCATACAAGGGATGTGCCCGTAAATTGTAAAGTGAAATCACTTGGATGAGGAAATCTGTGTTTTTGGTGCCCTGGGGAAGAGCTAGAGGGGTTTTCAGGTGTCGTGTGTTTTCTCCATCTGACAAAGGGACAAAAGATTGGAGTTTGCACATTTTTGTATAGAAATTTCAGCTTGTGTAACTTCTGGGGCAGTCCTAGTAAATTCACTTCCTGGACAAGTAGGGGTGTAGTAAGTGCAGGACAGAGAGTGACATCAAAAGGCAGCCATTGTTCTCTGGAAAAAAAGAAACGTTTGGCTGAAAATACCCAACATTTTTAATACAAACTTAAGATGGGCATCTACTTGATGCTAGCTTTGTGTGTCAAATCATATACATCCCCTGGATTTTAACTTTTGATTTTTTTTTTCTTTAATTTCTCCATTCCATAATAATATTCATCTCCTACCAACATACACATGTATAAATAGCTGTAGTGAACTGATGTTCTGTTTCTGAGAAGCATCTTAGGTGAAGTTTTACATTAGAGGGGTTAGTTACAGTCAACAAAGTGTGAACAGTTTACGGTACAAAGCTTTGAACTGATTTAAATGTCTTAAGGCACCAATTTACCAACTGCATACTACAGACCCAGATAGGCCTGTGGTGTCACTTCTCAACCATTGGCAAAGTGGGTCAGATGGTTCTTATACAGTACAGAGAAGTTGGATGGGTTAAGTGGTAGAGCTGTGTGGTATGTGTAATTGAGTCGTTCTGATTAAATCCATACAAGCTTTCAGTGGATCAGGCTGACCAAAGGTCAGGAACTCCCCTCTGGATCTGTGCCTTAATCTTCCGGCCATATCGCGCATATGTGTTAATCCTTTTAATTGGGGCTGTGCAGTGTTCTCCAAGAAGTCTGGGATGTGGCAAGCCTGACTGAGGTTACAGCAAGAGAGGTCCAAAAACTGGGACCAGGTCACCCCATTTGGAACCAGACCCAACCCATTATTAAGGGAAATAAAGAAGCTAGAACATGCCGATGTATTTTAACATATCAAATCCAAATTTTCAAATACATGAGAATATATGGTGTATACTTATTGTGAATTTATGTCCAAACCATATACTGTATGTATGTTATGGAAGTTTAAAATAGATTGCATAATATTGGTAGGACTTTCCCACAGCACACAACACACACACCTTTTTCTGTTTTGTCTCTTTGATTTTGAACTTGCTGACGTCATCGAGCAGTTTGAGGCAGTCTCCCCTCCAGGTAAACCTGTACAGGTGAATCGCTGACCGGAAGAGGAGGGAGAGAAAAATGGCGGTGAACTTGAAATCGGAGACTAATGTTTTGTTTTGGTTTTTTCTTTCTTTTTTTATTCGGATCATGCATAGTGTCGTTTTCTTCGTAAGACAGGTACACAGCATCTAGGTTTGGGCATAGAACGATTTTGGATGGTTTTCTTTACACTTTACAGCTTTACACGCCGGGACGCCGGTAAATCGTGTTTGTAATGGGGCCTGCAGCGGCGGCAATCATGACACCCTCCCTCGTCAGTGTCCTGAAACCGAGCTGGACTATCGCTTTTGTGCCATTGTTTTTATTTAAAAAATGGACTGAACTGAACAAACCACCGCTGTTGCTCCGGTGGCGGTGGGAACCGAAAGGACAGTGTTTACCCGAGAGAAGATCCCCAGAGTCAGTAAGTTCACCTTTGCTCGCTTGGACTGGGAGGTCTGCCTTGTGCCGCTTTGTGTATTTGTTTGCGTGTTGTATTAATGTGCGGAAAAAGTTACACAGCTAATCCTTTACTGCCATTTCTCATTGTTTGTTTTCGAGCCAGGGGTAGCTGTTCGTAACAAGATGAATAAGATTGCAGTTTCACATGTGTAAAGAGTACATTCCTTCCACATAACGTTAGCCCGCGGTGTAGTCTGACGCATTACCATTTTGGAAAGGAAGCTGTTGTGTGCTACCTCCTCTCTAGCTTTCATAGAGCTTATCTTTATTGTTGTTGTGTGTATGATGAAAGAAACATTAATCCCCGTGAAAAAAAACCCACTTGTTGATGCGCAAATTCATTGTTGTAATTTGGCTGTCGGTAGAGTACTGTTGGTATTAAGGAGGCTTTTAAATGCAGCTTAGCATCTAACCCTACTTAACCCTGTTGCAGTGTTGTCAACAAATACACAACCCCGGCTGCATCTGCATCACCCGGTGTTGTGTTGCTCTTTAAAGTATCCATGCTCTTAAAATCACCTCACGGTGCGTTAATGAATTCAAATGACAAAAATTGGCCATTCAGCTCATCATCTTTTTTTGAACCTGTCTCTACAGTAACGAAGTCATACAGTAATATTTAGTATCTTCAAAAGCATTTTGGGTACCCTTATTTCATTTCTTGTGCAGGCATGTATTTTATGGTACGTAAACCTAATACTCTGTAAACAGTTCTAAACCTCGCTTCTTGCTTCTTTTCACGCTTCTGTATTTATTCAGCTGCTCCAGAGACCTTGTTTGACCTCAGTTTTGCAGTGTTGCCATGCTGCATACTGCATGTTGAGAGTAATTCTGAAGTGGTGTGAAATCCGCATTAGCTCACAGTTCCAGCGCTTTAAAGCTCATTCCAGTCTAACAATGAGTTAAGTCAAAGTGTTGACCCTCTGCCTCCACCGCCCACCTGCCCGCGCTACAAAAAAAGTGTCATCTACCCCATAGTTCTTTCTCAGGTTCTTCATATCCATATACAATTGGGCAGTGTTGTTGTTTTTTTTTTTTTGAGTCAATTAATGTCATCCACTAGTAATATCTCCTCTTCCGCACCGACTTTCTGATGATCTTATACGGCTTAGTGTTAATGTTATACGGTCTGATCCGGTGGCATATTCCAACATTTAGGTGCTTCTTGGTATCCTGTGGTAATTTAATCATAATATCCTTGCTAGGGTTTAGAGCGTTGCTTTACTGCAAGTTCCTGCACATTTAGGTATTCTGTATCATGGGTGGCTAATCCCCCTTCTCCTCTGTTCTGTCCTCTCTAACAGTTCATTTTCATCTGTTCTAGTCATCCCTGTTTCTTTTTTATTCAGCTACAGTAAGTCTTTGTTTCATGTGGTGGTTTCAACAGAACTCTCAAAGGCTCTGAAAATTAAAATTTGTCTATCCATCCAACCACAAAATGATTTGCCATTAAATAAAAACTTCAAAAGTCTCACAGTCTGAGAAATGATATTTAGTTCAGTTGCATACGACTATTTAATACGTAATTAAATAAAACTCGATTTGAATTTAGACTGGTACCTGTATGTGCTTGACAATGAAGTAATTGTGCTTTATGAGCTTGATTTTTTTCATCATTGCTTTGTATTTTACATTTATTCACTTGGCAGATGCTCTTTTTCACAGCAACTTACAAAAGTACCATCAGTAGAGTTAAGCAATTAACTCGACAGATACTGAATCATTAGTGTTGTCCTTGACATGTAGTGTAATTGTGGGAAATATTATCACATTGGGAGTATGTACACACTATGACACTCCTAACTGTTACTTCCAACTTCAAGCCACCAGGTTTGAATCACCAATATGCGTGTACTGCTGACCTTATTCTGTTGCAAAAGTTAAAAGTGCCACCAGGCTTTTGTCTGCCATGCTTAAATCACGATCCATTTTACATCTACTAGCTTTTATTAATGTTAGGAGGGGGAGGGGTCTGAGTTCAGAGACCCCAGGCAGGTGTTATCAGAATAGGGGCGTTTTGAGCCTGTGCTGGAAAATGGACAGCGATCCAGCTGTCCAGCCAAGCACTTTCCCTGGGTTTTATTTTACCACGAGATTCAAACTTCAGGTTTGTTTTAATGGACGTTTTATAGAAGCACTGTAAAAGTAGTACTAGATGAAATATGTAATCAGACATTAAGGTCAGACTGCTTTGTGGTTGGATTATAATACCCTGCTAATCTCAGCAGGCATTATATTGTATGAAGTGATGATCTGTTCATGTGTCATTTGATCTGCATCTCAGAGCGTTGGCGCTTAAAGAATATGACGCCACCTGCCAGATATTTCCAGAGCCGGAGCATTCTGTGGGTTTGGTGAGTCAGGGCCAGCGTTGATGGAAGTGCTGATGAGACTGGTGGTTGTAATGAGAGTGTAAACGGCACCTAACCTCCCAGTGAGTCATTCAGCCTGCGGTCACAACAAACGTTTAAGCAGAAAAACCACAACCTGCTGTTCACTGTGTGCTTTCTCGCACTTGCGGTCACAGTTTATATGAGCCTGCATTTGGCTGTGAATGTGGATCGCACTTTGACAGAACAGAATCCAGCTTCTGACACATTATTTAAGGAAAAAAGGAAAATGGTGTCATTTCCATGGTGGTGGTGATGTTGAGTTCCTGGCAGAGGTTTGCATTGTAGTGGCTGATGCATAGTAGCTTGCTAACATGACTTGTTTCCCGCTTTTTCCCCAAGGAATGAGCAATGACATGACTGAGCATCAGAGCTGCCGCCGGGTCGCCTCTCTCCGCCGATCATGAGATAGCTGCCCCTGCCGATTGGGCCCGTCGGACTGACAGAACACAGCCGGTTACCGCAGCGACGCCCTCCCCCCCGCTGCTTCTGATTCATGAACCAGCAGGATGTTGAGGTCCATGCTCTTTCAGAACGCCTCCTCATCGCCTCCCACAAGGGCCAGCCGGACAATGTCGTGCAGCTCATTAACAGGGGTGCCAGAGTAGCCGTCACCAAGGTAACCAGAGGATTCTGCCAATGCCCATGGCACGGGGCGATTCGTGGCCCTTTGTTTCTTTTGCACTAACAGCCCTTTTCAGGTGTGAATGCCTGACTAAGAATAAGCTAAATGCATTCTGGTCACAGCTGGTGGGTGCTCACTTGCTTAAATGTGAGAGTGTGTGTAGGTGCAGGTGGGTTAGTGTGTGTCTGTTAGGGTGTGTTTTTTCCTGTGTGGTGTAACCAAACTTCATGACCACAGGCAAGGGCACTGAACATGAAAAGACAGGAGTGGCATCTGCATTTTGCGTGTGATTGGATAATCCCATAACGCAGAATGGTGGAATGAGAGCATCAGGGGTGGGTTAAATGGCACACGGGGAACTTGAAACGGGTCATTATTCTCTGTTTTAGCCCTCTACGGACAAGGAGGGGAGTTCAGATGCAGGGGGTAGATTAAAGCTGGGCATTTCAAAGTAAAGTTACTTCTGCTGAAGCACTTTGACAGGTGAATTTGATTAATCTATGTCCACAGTGGATTTTATTGGTCAGACGTGCTTATATCTGGTAGCAGTCTAATGGAGATTGACACCATGCGTAAGGTTATTTGGTTGGCACAGTTCATAACCCCAGCAATGAATATAAACCAGTTCAGGTCTTGTGTGAAGGCGCTTATCGGGACCTCCATCTGTCCATCTCTACAGCTGTGGTTCTGGGACCAAACATCTGTGTCGATGCAATCTACACCCCGAGCTGAATCATGTCCCACAGTGCTCATCCTGAGTTCTGTCATGCAAAATCTACATGGTGCAAAATGTTATACAGTTTACTGCATTGAAGATATAGTTAAAAATGTCTTAAATCTGTATAATTCTTTGGCATGATTTAGATTAATCTTGCTTTTGACAATCCTGTGTTTAAGCATCATTCCAAAATTTAATAATAATGTGGTATTGCTTACATCCTGAGTTTTGGAATCTTTATAAATAAGTGAGCTAAAAGGCTTCTTTGTTGTTGATTTGCTTGAATCCAATGTAATGGCTTCTGATGTTTAAAGGAGTGCCTTCATGAGGGTAAACAGGAGATGTATAGGCAAGACCCGGGATAATAATTCTAAAGTTTGACATAATTACATCTGTTCTTTTGAAATGTGATGCTTAGATAAGGCAGGGGTGGTTCTCGAGTCACATAAATCTGCCCTGTCGACTCTGTGATGTCAAGAACCGTTGACAAGGGAGACAGCGTGCATGCGTTACTGTTAGGTTAGGCTAAGGAGTTCTGGATATAGAAGGTTTCCTGTCATAAAGTGGGATGAAGCTTTCAGTGTAAGATTCCTGGAACTTGATATTTTTCATGTACTAGAAAATCTTTGGTTTACTATTCAGCCTCCAAATAGTCAAGATATTGAGTTTGTTCCCCAGGATGATGTTGAACTCTATAGAATATCGCAGGGTTCAACACTGAAATTGCATTTCCCAATATATATTAACCTTATACGATTAAATAGTTATTAAATGCTGTTGACATTTAATAATGTTTTGTGTGATTCAGAGTGACAGCAGAATGAAGTGTCCTCTGCCTGTTCCAACTAAGCCTGTTATACCCTCCTACTGGAGTAGATACATATCTTTTAATGATAGATGATCTTTTTGGTTACTGGATACTCCAGTACAGAGGTTTCATAACCCTGGTGCTGGGGGCATATTGTGAGTGTTCGTTTAACTTGACAGGTATTGGCCCATCCTTGTATGTGAAAGAAAGGTGGAGTTGGGTGTTTACACTAGAGGAAACATACAAGTATAAGTTTATTAATTTGACTTACACGCTTCTGAGAACGCTTCTTTTATTCAAGACAGGACTGTCAGGGAATGTAAATTCTGTCAGCACTGAGGTAGCTGTTCAAATTGAAGGTAAGAATTAAAAGCAGTTGAAGTGAAAACCTAGAATACATGTGCCATACTGGTGAACATCATGCTCCACTTCATGGAAATAAACAAACTCTTTCAGTTTCAAATTCATGTTCTAAATAAGAGAGAGGGAGCTGAGGATTGTGGGACGGGTTTATTGAAGTCAAAGCTGGTGTACCTTGCGGGTCAGAAACATTTCATTCAGGACCCGAGCCAGGGGGACTCAAGTGTGCGCCGGGCCAGACGAGCCCTCTCCTGTTGCCTGGAGACGGCGGTCTCCCACCCTGAATGGATTTACCTGAAACGCGGCGGTGGCGCTCGTCCAAGCCCGAGTGAAACACAACTCCGCTTCTGCTCACGTCAAGCCAGAGATTCAGCACCACGCCCAAGAGAGCCGCTTACCACACGCTCAGGATCGCCTCTTTTTCATCTCCAAGTCCAGGGTTTTAATTAAGAGTGTGGTAAGAGAGGGGGCTTGAGACGAGGCCTTTTCTGTCAGGCGGTGCTGACAGCCACTAATTACACTGTACTCGACCTCGCAGCTTAAGTACGACTGGCATCCAAACGTCAACATGACTGGTTCCACGCCAAGACATTATTTCCTATTATGCTGTATGTGTAGTAAGACTGGATTAGTTCTCATTATGTTGCTATTAAGCGTTTAAGCAGGGTCATTAAATTATGCCTTGTTCAGACATGCTGAAGTGCCTCTGAAAGGGGAAACTGCTTTGAAATGTGGGGTGCTTTGATATGTTACTTCAGAAAATAGAATTCATTTGCCTCTAAATCTGTTTTTATTGCTACTGAAGTTTAGACACAGAGGACCACGTATTAATTTGTTTGTGGCAATAGTTTCATGTCATTGAATGCACCTCTTTGTTGCAAAATTTTTGTTAGCGGCATTGTGCATATTGAGGTATGCTATTGTCAAATACATGTTTTTTATGTAGGTAAAACTTAGGGTAAGTATTTGGTTGGGCATATCATCTGTTTTTGTGGAGCAATGTAAGGCCACTTCACTTGGTGGGCAGCTAAATGCTTTCCCTGGGTTTTATTTGACATGCTTAGTGAATTGTACCATGCAAAAAATCAAGAGAGTATTTCAAGCTCTAATTGATGTGTAAAAATAAAAGTCTTTATAGTAGGATAAGGTAGAGATGATGCTTCATAAAAAGTACGCTATATGCTCTTCAAAGGGAGGTTCTTTTGCAGACCCTCATCCCATTGACACAGCACTGAACTCAGGTGGGATCAGTTCCGTGCCCCTTTAATGCTGACAGCCAGATGGGAACACAGATGCATGGAAATACAGCGGTGATTGCTGGGCAGAGAGGAGACACTACTCTCACAAGAGCTTTAAAACCTGCAGTTTATCCTGCTCCTCTCAACCCAGGATTAAACGTTTGTTTGTTTACTGGTACTTTATTAAGCAAATGGATTCTGCCGGCTATCCTCTGAAGCTGACGGGGGTCTGTGGTGGGTGGGGGAGGTGAGTGGGGTGACATCAGCGTGCTGCTCTGAAGCCTGCAGCTTGTGCCTCTGAGTGTGTGACCGTGTGTGTGACAGCGTGTGACAGCCTGTGACCGCGTGCTCTGTGTCCGCAGTACGGCCGCACCCCCCTGCACCTGGCCGCCTATAAGGGTCACGCGGAGGTCGTGCAGATCCTGCTGAAGGCTGGCTGCGACCTGGACCTCCAGGACGACGTGAGTCCCAGCGGAGGGGACGCTTCCGTCTGCTGCTCCTTCCTCTTTCAGAACCAGACTAACATTCAGTGATGGAACGGGACAGTTTTTCCTCAGCACTTTTACCAGAACAGTAGTCAGTTTTAGTGAGCAAATATTTTTTAGAATGTTGAGTTTATACCTGGACTGAGATATTATTTGGTTGACTTACGCTGAGCTGCTTTAGTTAACTTTAGTTTAACTGCATGGATAACAAAATGAAACTCCAGCTTTTGTGACTATGAAACTTCCTGGTGTGTTTAATGTAATCACCGTTCTGTTTTCCTGCAGACAGATCCACTTTAATCTGTTGAAACAAATATTGCTTTTATAATACTGCCCTCCAGTGGCCCAGAGTGGGATTGTTCTGACAGTCAAGGAAAAGAAGGTCTTCCCCTTTCCTGGAGGGTTGCAGTGTCTCCAGACTTTTGTTATTCTCATCATTTAATGACTTGATCCAACTAAACCTCGACCAGACCAAATCAGATTAGCTTCCCTCCTCAGTTCTGAGAGTGTTAGCAGTTGAAAGAAACTTGGTAAAAGTGCAGGATTGTGGCGCCTGAGGACTCCCCCGTATCACTAGCCTTAGTTACTCTCCACGTTCCACACTGCTGGATCTCAGTGTGTGTCCCCTCTCCTTAACATTTGTGCCATGTGTTGGCCTGATGACTAGCATTAAGACATGGCTCCGGTCAGAAGGATCTGGAAGGTGGTCTCTGTCCTGTGCCTTTGCAGGGTGAACAGACGGCCTTACACCGTGCAGCTGTGGTAGGCCACACGGACATCATCTCTGCCCTCATCCAGGAAGGATGCGCCCTGGACCGGCAGGACAAGGTAAGCGCACGAGACACCGGCCAACCACAGGGCATCCTCAGGCTTTCCCACAATCCCGCTGTGCTCCAGGCTGTGAAAGAGGCCTCTGCTAAGATTGCTGGAATGTAGCGCTTCAGCAGGTTCACACGCGCCTCCTTGCAGATTGTTAATCAGCTCTGCATTTTACTATGATACCATATATTGCTCATGAGAATAACTGTTAAGCACTGTATGTGTGCTAAATCAATTATAGTTTAATGCTTTTTTGCAGCTAGATGCTCCATCACCATTTTAGTGCACCTACTTTATGAATATGATTGTTTTTGTTTATGCATGTGAATTTAATGTATATCTTGCCACAATGGACTTAAATATTGGTAAGGGTAAGAGAGTCTGCCAAAGAGATGAATAATTAAGACGTGTATAATGTATTAATGTTGACAGGTGGTGGCTGGTGAATTGAGTGTTTATCGCCTGCTAATCCTGTTACACAGTTGTGACAAAGCTGATCAGTTGCATCACAGAAAATGCGATGAAACAGAAGGAAAATTTTACTGTGTGATTCCACGTTGAATATGTTGACCATTTCCTGTAGGATGGCAACACCCCTTTGCATGAGGTCTCTTGGCATGGGTTTAGCCAGTCGGTCAAGCTGTTGGTTAAGGCTGGTGCCAACGTCCATGCGAAGAATAAGGTAAATGGTCTGGACTAAAATATAAACTGCAGTGTGATGTCTGTTGTGAAGTGAAATAACTTGGTATTTGACATTTCCAAAAGCGATATGTGGTAAACATTCTGTTTGTGATGTGGAAGTCTAGAATCCTCAACTGGATTTGAGTGTGTTAAGAGCTATAGGTTTTTATACACACAGTTCCTATACAAACACTCTAATATGTATATGTATATGTGTATTTATACTTAAAATGTATTATTCTGTATAAGATTTGTAGAACATAGCATGCTAGAAGCAAGCGTGTAACAGAAAATGCTTACTAAAAACACCTAATTTGAGCTGTCAGGACAAGTTTACCCTACTGCCCCCTAGTGGTTAGGATGTGTATAGTTGTTGTGGCAGTGAGACTGCAGTCGTGTGCTTTGCTGGGCTGTGTAACACACAGGGTCTTCACCTGTTCTTTCCTCTGCTCCCTCAGGCAGGGAACACGGCACTCCACCTCGCGTGTCAGAACGGCCACGCCCAGAGCTCTCGAGTGCTGCTGGTAGGAGGGTCTCGGCCGGACAGCAAGAACAATGTGAGTTCTCTAACATCTCAGAAACACTGCATGTGGCAGGCGGCCTTATTTACAGTGAACTGCGTTGTAGAGCACAAAGTACCAGTAGTGAAATACAGGTGCAAGTTTTTTACAGTTTTATAATTAATTTGCATTTTGTAACTCAAGCCTGTTTCTTTTATCCACCTCGTTCTTATGCTGTGTTACTGTTCCCAGATTATTTATGCATTGCTCACTAGACAGTGTTGCTTAGAAATGGCTGTCCTACAATGGAAAAAAAATCAATTAGTGTGTAATAAAAAAGTGTTCTGAGTTATCTGAGTTGGAAGCATGCACCACTCAGGTAGTATGTGCAGGTCTGTAGGTTATCACTGAAGCGCTGAGGCCTCTCCTCTGTACCTCAGGTGGGTGATACCTGCTTGCATATCGCAGCTCGCTACAACCACGTGGCTGTGATCAAGATACTGCTCGGTGCCTTCTGCTCTGTGGCCGAGAGGAATCAGGTTAGTGATTGCAGGGATCACATTACAGTCCGTTTCCATGGCATCCAAAGTGATGACTGTGTGGCCACTGGAATGTTCAATAGAGCTTTAATGGACTCCATACCTTGGTTGTGTAAATGTATTGGTTTGTCCCAGTCCCAGCCCAGTCTCTCTCTCTCTCTCTCTCTCTCTCTCTCTCTCTCTCTCTCTCTTTCTTTCTTTCTCTTTCTCTTTCAAAAGAGTCAAGTCAAAAACATGTAGCTTAAAAATAAGAATTGGAGAAAAAGAAAGCAACACGTAAACGTACAAAGGGTATTTAAAATTGAACTTTCCAGGCACATACCTGTCAGTGGTACTTGATGTTCAAGAGAGCCAACCAGACACTTTCTTCAGATTTTATTTACCCATTGTACCACTCAAGTTAGCTGTTGATGGGAAGTGATACTGCCACAGCAGAGTGCCAATCATTATCACCAGCGGAGCGAATATTAAGGGATTTTTTTTAAACAGGTGGGAGATACGGCTCTTCATGTTGCTGCCACTCTGAATCATAAAAAAACTGCAAGACTCCTTTTGGAGGCAGGAGCTGACAGCACCATCCAGAACAATGTGAGTGCCAAGACTGTACAGCCAAGTAAGGCCAGAGTTTCCAGGAACAGCAGAATTCCAGTCTTAGATAACCATCACAATAAATCCAACGCAAGCCAGTCGGAATTCTCAGAATATGTGGAAGGTTCCAGAAACAGGGGCTAATGGGTAAACTAAAGAAATCTGATTCTTGCAAGATATGCAACTGAACGCACTTTACTCTGTCCTGCCACCAAAATGAAACCCCTAAATTAACACTGAAATTCCCTAGCCAAACCAGGGTAGAATGCGGTGCGTGCATAGTCCCCCTTATTAAAAGCCTCTGGTTAAACAAGGTACTGCATGAAAACAAGAACACAGACTAACCTTTAGACTGAAGGTTCTTCCTGCAGTATGGAAAATAATTTTCAAGATTAAAGCCATTTTTATAGAGGTACTTCTGTATATGTATGTCTACATATTATGTCCTGGCAGTAATTCTCATAGACGAGACCCTTTTTATTAGAAAAGGTTAATTTCTATTTTTCTCTTTCCGGTGCCACTATGTGAAGCACATTGAGTTTGTCGAAGACTGCTGTCAGAGTAGCATGTGTTAGTATTATAATGATATTGTTGATATTGTGTGTGGTCCAGTGAATAAAGCCATGACTGTTCTCTGTGCTTCAGGCAGGTCAGACTGCTCTGGACCAGGCCAGAGAACACAACAACCCCGATGTGGCTCTGCTGCTGACCAAAGCACCTCAGGTGGGTGTGTCTGCATGTGTTTCCTCTTCACATTCCCAGTCTGCAGGGTGCCTTTGAGGTGCTTGGGACAGGGGATTCTTCCTTTAACTGGATCAGCATGACTCTTTACCTTACACTACACAGATCCACTTGTCTGAGGATCATCTTA
This sequence comes from Megalops atlanticus, assembly GCA_019176425.1. Taxonomy (NCBI): domain Eukaryota; kingdom Metazoa; phylum Chordata; class Actinopteri; order Elopiformes; family Megalopidae; genus Megalops; species Megalops atlanticus. The sequence goes on along the minus strand of CM032887.1, from coordinate 2,442,191 downwards.
GCCACCAGAGTCAGCATCTGTGACTCTAGTGAGTGTTGGTAAAACTGAAGAATTAGGAAACAGTGAGGTGATTCGAGCTGACCTGAACTTTCTGCACCTTTCTTGGGTGTGCAGGTTCAAAGCTTCGTGAGAGGGAGGTGTGTGAGGAAGCGAAGGGACAAGCTGAAGGCGGAACGACGGGCGAACTCCGTCCCCAGAGATGAACTACTGCCGAGCAAGGTAACAGCACTGAACACGGACACAGCCTCCATGATGTCCCCATGAGTGGAAGGAATCTTACACACACACACACACACACACACACACACACACACACACAGAGGTCAGTTTTTACACAAGCTGACTGCCTCATAGGACAGCAATCTGCTGCGTCTTCATTCCGAGGAATGCTGTTACAGTGATGTAGGGGTCTGCTCTTTAGACTTCAGAAAGGCACCTTGAGTCATTCTTTGAGGAAAGTGAAACTGAGGGACAGTGCCTGGTTAGACTTGCCAGCATTTACAAATCTGCCTTAGTCCCTGGAGTTCATTTTCATGCAATTTCAAATAAATATACTTTCTAAAAAAATGTATTTCAGCCTCAGATTAGATGCGTTTTATAAACGGTAATTGTGACTAATGGTGTTATATATGCAGCTCTGGGTATCCTTTCTGCAACACTTCTCAATTTGTGCAATGCGTAACATTATGTATGGAATCTCTTGCTAGGTGGATGCAACTGTCCAGGGCAACTTGCACAGCTTACAGTTTCTAAGGGAACAAGAGTAATATTCAACCTGTGGAATCAAACCTGCAACCTCTAGCTTACAAGTGCAGCTCCTCAAGTGCTGTGCCACACTACTAGCCTTGCGTATAAAGCAAAGGAAACAGGAACTGTGCTGTTTCACTCTGTGTCTCTGGGTCTCCTAGCAGGAAAGTGCATCGATAGCTGGGGACACCCAGAGCAGCGACCAGGCGATCCAAATAGCCAGCGACCGAAGGAGTGACCCCACGGAGAACGCAGTGAAATCTCATCCCAAAAACCACAGAAAGAAGAAACTAAAGGAAAAGGTATGACATCACCACTGACTTTTGTCTGGGTAAGAAAATCTGGTTTAATCTAAATCAGAGGTAAGTGGTATCAGTCCTAGATGGCTGGAGTCCTGCATGTTTTACAGTTACTTTTCAGTCAGAAACTTACTGGCTCCTGTAATAAAAACTAACAACTAAGGCTGAGAAGTAGTTGCTGAAACTGTGTCCTTGTATGCTGGAATCAGACCTTGGTGATGCAGTGTAATTTGGCACTCAGTGACTGGCTCCTCAGATGCCAGCAGAAGGTGCTGGCCTACTACCAGGCAGTTTGTCCCTGTAGAGTTAGAGAGAGAAGGAAACAACAGCCAGGCGGGGCAATAAGGGGTCACTTTGCGGGCTGATTTGGGTACTGGTGGTAAGGTTACGAATAAAATCCTGCTCATCTGTTGGCCCAATGGGGCTCTGATCATATGGTTTCTGTTGACTGTTCTCGTAGCCCTTGCTGTCTGAGCCGAGCAAGCGAGAGAGCAGACGTTGTGAAACCAATCACAAGAGGAGCAGGCGGCGTGGCTCCTCCCCTCTGGCCCCGCCCCCTCACAGCTACAAAGCCTATCAGCTGTACACCCTGTACCGGGACAAGGATGGGAAGATCATGCAGGTGAGCGCAGGGAACACTGCAGTGCCTCATGGGATATCATCACCTGTAGGGGCCAATCTGAGCTTTGACACATGATAAAGTATCATCATCATCATCATCATGTCATGGGGTCACAGCATTCTCTCCTTTTTTTTCAGGCTCCGCTGAACGGTTGCCGGTGCGAACCCCTTCTCAACAGACTGGAGAACCAACTGGAGGCCACCAAAGAGGAGATGAAGTCTGAGATTCACACTGCTCAGGAGCAGATGAACTGCAAACTGGGGCAGATTGACCGCAAGAATAAACACCAGGTATGCCAAATAATTCTCAGCTCCCCTTGCTGGTCTGGATGTATGATCAAACACAGAGCTTCAGTGCAGAAAATAATGACTTTTATTTTCTTAGAAGAAGCAAAACTAGCTTGGAATAACCTCAAAAACACATACTTATGAACAGAGACAGATCTGTAAAATCTATAAAATTCTGTTATATGTATTCCTTTCAGAAAATCAATCTGATTGATCAGTTCAGGTATCTATGAGGAAATAATCCAGTAGAATTTGTTTCCCTGGGACCAGATTAAAGTGCTGGACAAGCTCATGCAAGAGAGGGTGTCGGCTGAGAGGGTGGCTTGTCTTCAGCGAATCGAGCAGAGGATCACCTTGGAACGTCTCGAGGGGGAGAAGAGACAGGTAACACACAGTAGCCGACGTGACCTCCAGAAAGCATCAGTCATATCACTGTTGCCATCTTGACATCTTTTTTTTTTTTTTTTTTATAATAACTTACGTTCCACTTTCACAACATCTCATCAAATTTATCAGCAGGCCTAATCTGAATTATGACCATTTGATATAAATCAGTCTTATTTGTAGAATGTATTATTTTTGACGTGTATTTTAAGGTTGTATTGGGGACACTCGCATGCAGTTTTCATATTTTGAACATTTATATAATTAGGAATCTTAAAAATGATATTATTATAACCATCTGTAGATGCAAACATGGTTAAGATGGAGGAGGATTGATGATGGGTCTTTTGTTGGACACATGCACAATGTTGTGTAATGTCTGAAGGGTCATTCAATTAGCCATGCGCCCGTCTCATGCCCGTCTCCTGCTCTGTCTCTGCCCCCTCCAAGCAGGCCTCTGTGGTAAACGACCTGAAGAGCTGGTGTCTGTCCAAGGTGCAGCACATGGAGGGACGCCTGCGTGGTGACTCCCGCTACGCCAGGCCACGCCCGTCCCCGTCCCCCGGACAGGTACCCAATGAGGCTGACCCAGAGGGCCTCCTGGAGCCGCCACCCCCTCCCTGCGGGGACAGCCCCAGGCCAGCAGAGGGCGCTGCTGTGTCTGCTGCAGAGGAGGCGCCAGGGAGGCAGTACTTTGTGGTTAAGCTGGACAGCTCTCCAGGTAACGCCAGTGCACAGGTGTGAGCTTTCAGGATGAAATGGCACTGATGTGTCTGAGGCCTTGGTTTTTGAATGCTGCTGCGGGGCATGCTGTGCTGTAGGTCATGCCAAACTACCAAGCTGCTCTCAGGTGCAGGTTACAGTGACCAGTTAGGGGTGCAATGAATGATCGACGTTGTCCAGTAAAAGCGATGACCAAATTAGTTGCCAACGAATTGAAGATTAGTTGGTGACGTCATCGTGTGTCCTGACTTGGAATGCTCAGGTAGGTAGGTAAGGCAGGCGGTAGGCAGGCAGGTGGGCAGGCAGGTAGGCAGGCAGGCAGGCAGGCAGGCAGGCAGGTGCAGGCAGGCAGGCAGGCAGGCAGGCAGGCAGGCAGGCAGGCAGGCAGGCAGGTGGGTGGGTGGGTGGCAGGCAGGCAGGCAGGCAGGCAGGCAGGCAGGCAGGCAGGCAGGCAGGCAGGCAGGTGGGTGGGCAGGCAGGGCAGGCAGGTGGGCAGGCAGGCAGGCAGGCAGGCAGGCAGGCAGGGTGGCAGGCAGGCAGGGTGGCAGGCAGGCAGGGTGGGTGGGTGCAGGCAGGCAGGCAGGCAGGCAGGCAGGCAGGCAGGTGGGTGGGCAGGCAGGCAGGTGGGTGGGTGGGCAGGCAGGCAGGCAGGTGGGCAGGCAGGGTGGCAGGCAGGTGGGTGGGTGGGTGGGTGGGTGGGTGGCAGGCAGGCAGGTGGGTGGGTGGGTGGCAGGCAGGCAGGTGGGCAGGCAGGTGGGCAGGTGGGTGGGTGGCAGGCAGGCAGGTGGGTGGGCAGGCAGGGTGGGTGGGTGGGTGGGTGGGTGGGTGGGCAGGCAGGCAGGTCTTTCCCCCCAGGTCACCTTCTTTCTCTCCCCCCTTCCTGTACCTTTTCAAAGCACAAATACACAAAGCTGTAGGATCTGGCTCCTGTGAAGCTACATTTAAAACCTGATAGATCAATAAGAGCCATTGAGTAATTGTGTGATTCATAATCTGAATACTCAGTTATTCATTTCAATAATCAATACATTATTTGCCTATGAAAATAGTCGTTAGTTGCTGCCCTTGTTCAGGGAGAGTTACACAGCACAGATTTTGCAGCTTTCATAAATGTATGATGTGTTATAATAGGTATACATATGAACACATTATATGACATTGCAAAGTACAGTATTTACTTTTCAGCGTAAGTACATTTACTAAATGTTGCATTTAAGCCAAATGACTCATCAGATGTCAGTTTTTTCTTCCTTATTTTGTGTGGCTTCCAGTGGGAAGTCTGTTTTAAAGGTTTTTAGCAGTGGGCCTACAGACAATTGAGTTATCGTCCTGTTTGTCCCTCCATGATTCCCTTATTTACTCCTGACCTCTGACCTCTCCTGCTCTTCCTCACAGATGAAAGGCAGCCCGCGCCAGAGCTCATTGCACCTTCAGGCAACAAGTCACTGCCATCCTCCCCCCGAATTGTCCGCCCCAAGGAGCGCGCCCTTGCCTCTACTGACCCCCGGAGGCCGCATCGGGAACTGCAGGACGTGGCCCCCGGGGAACCCAGGCCGCAGCAGAACTGTGACGGCTACTTCAGCAGGGCGAGCAGCCTGTCCCCGGCCACCGGGCGGCGCTGCAGCGACAGGCTGTACCGGAGCTGGGAGCGAGACAGCGACAGCGGCCGGGCTAAGGACAGGGAGAGGGGGCGGCACAGGGCGCGGCACCATAAGAAGCAGGCTCTGACCTGGGCTAAGAGCCGCACGGCCTCCGCGCAGCAGGGCGTGGCCTCCCGGACACTGGAGTTTTTGGCGGACCGGCCGGCGGAGCCGTCCTTCACTCAGGTGCGGGATAACATGCACGCGGTGGAGGTGACGCAGTACTTCTTCGAGGCCGTCTCCACGCAGCTGGAGCGCTGGTATGAGAGGAAGATCCAGGAGGCCCGCTGGCTGGCGGAGCAGCAGGCGCAGCAGGACCGGGCCGCCCTGCTGGAGCGGATCAGCAGCCTGGAGGAGGAGCTGCAGCTGCTCAGGACCAACGTGCAGGACGACAGCTAGCACAGGCAGCTCAGGGGCGCCGCCCTGCTGGGCGCCCTCACATTACACTTCCGAGGAAGTAAAGAAGCGGAAAAAAAAAAAAAACTGTCAAAAGATTGTGGTGTAGGGACTAAAGCACTGGAATCTGAGCTAGATGGACATGGGTTCAAATTCCAATTGGAGCATTGAATTGAGTAAATTGCCCCAATATTAGCAATTTAAATATTGCTACGTGAATATGTTGCCATTGTACACCACCCTAGATAAACACCTCTGCCAGACATCGTTAATTCAGTGTAGGCTGTGGAAATTGAAAGCAGTGATCACATAAGCAACTTGTATTCAAAAACACTGTCCCTAGTAGTCAAAACTAGGAACCAAAATCAGGAAGATTTTATATCTGCCTCGTCTGGTCTTGTTTTAGCCATCTGTGTAGGGCTGCAACTAACGACTATTTTCATAGTCGAATAATCTATTGCTTATTGAAACGAATAATCGACTATTCGGATTATGAATCACACAGTTACTCAATGGCTCTTATTTATCTATCAGCTTTTAAATTTAGCTTGAAGGGAGCCAGATCCTACAGCTTTGTGTATTTGTGCTTTGAAAGGTAGAGAGCTGGAGGGGAAAAAATTTCTCTCTCTCTGTCTCTCTCTCTTTCTCTCTCCCCCCCCCCCAAACCAGTAACCTGTTGAACCGGTTACAACTCCTGCACCTTATCCACTATGCTACACTAAATGGATTTAGAGCAGGCAGCGAAATTTGGGCACAACGATAAAAAGAACAGAAATATTTCACGATTTAGAAAGTATCACATTCTCCGGTGTTCTCTAAACTTGTGCACTCGGCAGCAACACTATCTCCAGCTATAAACATTGCCATGACAACGATGCAGTGTTTAAGCAGAGAATTTCTAAATAGCAGACAGGCTCTCATTTAACATTGTAAAGTTAGGGCACATTTGGAATGTGAACATTATCGTTGTGAAAAATAGGTTGTTATTTGAACCCTTTCGCGCGTCCGGTCACACCGGTATGATTAGCTGTTTAGCGGGTATGCTAAAACCCGTGCGATTATAAAACTAGATTGGAAAAATTCTAGCTAATTTTAGCTTTGAGGAAACAGTGATTTAACATTAAAAAGCATAGGAAATGCTAACTGCAAACTATGAGAAGCTTAATAACGCTAATGAAAATATAACAACTATGTAACATAACAGGCCTACTACAAAAAATAAGTTACGTGCGAACGGGTTAAAAGTGAAATGCTGCCACACTTTTGAGGTCTTTGGTTGTGAAGGTGTTGCCATCTGTATTGTTCACTCCAGTAAAGCAACGTAGCTTAGGCTATATGTCTGAGCATTCTGAGTCAGCACGAAAAACACACGCGATGATGTCACCAACTAATCGACAATTCAATTCGTTGGCAACTAATTTGATCATCGATTTTAGTCGACAACGTCGATTATTCGTTGCACCCCTACATCTGTGAAATTTTAGTTTGTCAGTTCATAACTCTTTCACACGGTGAACAGGGCATTGATGTAAATATCAGTGAGACACCCAAGGAGAGGAACGGTCAACTATGTCTCAAAGAATTATGCAAAAAGACTAAATTACTCATTACCGTGTTTGTGTAGTATTGGGCTCCTAGTGATGGTGATAGCAGTGATTTATTTGTAGATCTCACTTATATGTGGACTCCTCCAGCATAGTATTGAACAGTACATATGTCTGAATTCATTACTCTGTTGGCTGCTGTACCTGAGTATTCCTTCAGAGGCTTGGGGACCGTTCGGTCACAAAAACAATTCATTTATAGAGGAAATATCCAGCAGTTTACAGTTTTGCTAAGACAGGGTACATTGTTTCGAGGAAGAGAGAGGACGTGTAGAATATTTGGTCTTTTCCACTGTGTAGTAGAATTGATCTTCCTATTTGTTTTTGTGTTTTTATACTTCCAAAATAGTGTTACAAGCTATTTCTAAGGTCTAGGGTTATATTTAATGCTCTTTTCTACACTCAGTTTTGAAGGAAATGATTAACATAAGCTAAGCTCATTTCAGCTTTAAGCTATTACATAGAGGACGTCAGACTTAAGTATGAAGATGACACCTGAAATATCATAATCCAAAGAGACACATTTTCAAAAGATTAACATTCCACTACAGTTCACCCACAGGTAAACCTGTGTACATTTTGATATTTTCATAATTTTTCAAAGTCTTTGCTAGAGAATTGTTTGAAAATATGAATGTGCAAAATGGCAAAAAAAACAAAGAAATGCTTGGTGTGGAAGATCAAGGAATTGTCTTCTAAGGCTTATCTATGTGTAACCCAAGAGACTAAATTGATGTGTAGGTTTTGAGTAATAGTGTTAAATCTCAGACTGCATTCTCATCTTTATACTGCTTTACTAAACCAGATGTCAGTTGACATTCAAAGTATAATCGTGTAAAATTCAAAATACAAGAGTTTCTACTGTAAATAAATGCCAGAGGGAAATTTTTGTCAAGGTGTCTTCTAAATAAACTAGATTTTGTTCTGCAGTGCTCATTTTCTCCACAAGAGGGGGACATTGAAATAAAGTGGAGCAGCTGGCCTGTGTGAACAGAACTCTGTCATGGAGCTCATGGAATATTTTCCTCCTTATGCTCAGAAATAGTTTAACTCTGACTCTGCACTCATACTCCCTCATTTGAAGCAAACTTGAAATGGTTTGTTAATTGTCACTGCTTTAGAAATTTCTTACAAAACAAGATGATTTGCAATTTACAACATATAGGGGAGTTATACAACATATAACTGTTTTCCTCTGGGCAACACCAGAGTGAAGACATAGCCTACTGCTTCATGTGAGTACTTTTTGCATACAATGTCTCAGACCTGCAAACACAAGTAATGCCAGACAGACTAGTTTGCAAAACTGTACCACTAGAGGGTGCTCTAACAAAGAAAATTGTACCCACATCCTTTTTCCACCAGAGGGTGCTCTAAACACAAAACCAGCCAGATTTAACTTTATATCAACTATGGCCACCAGAGGGCGTTTTGAACACTTTACAAAACCGGCTAGGTTGCAGTGTAGTTACAAACGCTTCACCACCAGATGAAGCAACACATGCAAATATATTTTTTAGTTTGCCAAACTGTACCGCTAGAGGGCACTCTAACAAAAAAAAAGTACTCGCATCCTTTCTCCACCAGAGGGCGCTCTAAACACTGAATTAAAGCCAGACAGCTTTTATTTTACAGTTACACCAACTATGGCCACCAGAGGGCGTTTTGACCACTTTACACTGCAACCTAGCTGGTTTTATTTTGTAGTTAAATGGTTCGCCACCAGATGGCGCCCTAAACACATGCAAATATATTTTGTAGTTTGCAAAACTACCACTAGAGGGCGCTCTAACAAAAAAAAATTGTACTCGCATCCTTTCTCCACCAGAGGGCGCTCTAAACACTGAATTAAAACCAGACAGATTTAACTTTATATTTATACTATGGCCTCCAGAGGGCATTCTGAATACTTTACGAAACAAAACCGTCTAGGTTACAGTGTAGTTACAAATGGTTCACCACCAGATGTCGCCCTAAACACATGCAAATATTGTTTTGTAGTTTGCAAAACTGTACCACTAGAGGGCACTCTAAAAAAATTCCATTTGTACCCATACTGGTAATTGCCACCAGATGATGGCTTAAACACATGCAAAAGGCACTATACATGTCTGACAGTATAAACCAGAAGATGCTTCACTGTGCATTGTCCTCAAAAAATATTATAAATAAAAATAAAATCAGGATATATTTTTATGTATCTCATAGTTCTGTTATCTTTAGTAGGTAAGGGTTCTCACACTCATTAGAATACACTCCAGTAGATTATCTTTTAAAGTTGCACACTTCCCCAAGCAGAGGGCTCTCTAAAGTGGAAAATTAGTTAATTGGATAGTGAGTTTTTCAGTAGCCTATTATGTGAGTCTACTAATTTCTTCCAGTCAGGAAAAGATGCACCATGGATTTAAACTTCCACTGTGTGCGTATACAAATTGCTTTTGAGAGCAGATAGAATTTCACTGGGATATAAATCTTTTGTAGTGAATTAAACATTTTCCCTGTTAATTGTTTAAAATGATACTTTTCAACAAAGAGATTTTAAATATGACAGTAAGATCTTCAGTTCCCGATGTCATATTTTTGGACCAACAATTTCACTATCGCTTTTGAATACTGGGTTCCTTGATATGAGAATGATACAATTTGTGTATTAGGTTGAAACACAGTAACTATAGTAAGTATATACCTGTGTTAACTTCTGTCCAAATGGGCATTCCTTTGAGCTTCCATCATGACACTGCAGTATGTTACAGTCATAGTTTAATAAGTCCGTAACCATTTTTGGAAAAAGAATGTTATTATCATGTTCAGCTGACCATCTGTTTTGTTATATCAAATATTTACCATGAAGAAAAGTGATGTACTCACCTTTCCATGGGATAACCTCTGCCCAGCTGCACTGTTTGCCTGGCCTGTTTAGAAGGTCATAACTGTCATTACAGTAAATGCATACCAATGTTAAAAGATTCAACACTGTAGGACATCCTGACACGATGGTAAAATGTGTATTACTGCACATGAAACTGAAAGAAGGTCAGTTCCAGACTATGAATTACTGCCACCCCTCTCCAGCCTCTAACACAGCACAGGAATATCAAATCAATATCATGCAAAAAAATAAAACTTTACATTATGACTTCTATACAATTTGGAATTAATGTCAAATTTTGTTTTCAGAACCTTTTTCTGTTTCCCATAAAAATTATGCAAATATACGAAACATTGTTTCATTTCACAAAAAGTGCATTTATTGCAATACATACTAAACAGACAGGATTTAAAACATTACAACATTAAATTACCATGCAGAGAAGTCTAAAAAACGTTTGGTTTCATTTACTTTTAAAACAGAAATCGACACGTACAAAGAATTTCATTAAGTGAGATGAAATTTGAGAGGTGCACATTTGCACTGTATGAATGAATGTAATGCTGATGTTTGACTAGTTACAAGGCCTCAGAATGATGCTGTGGTACTCATTACTGTACTGACTGCTACAGCAAGAGAGGCAGCTCGGTCACAGGGCAGCAGGACTATCTCAGAGTTCCTGTTTAAAGCACCAAATGATGTGTGTGCATGGCTGAACATTCTCATTTTTCGCATTGATTATCACCGCTGCAGAATAGCTTTACCCTGTCATGTCTATACTGAGGTAAATTATGGTACACCAAATTGCATGATCATATCAAATAGAAAAAAAAAGTCTTTTCCTGTGTTAGTCCCTCTCCCTAAAAATAAGTACTGAAAACCGAGTGATTGCGTGATGGATTGTCTAGGTTGATGTGTTTAGTTCACTCTCTTTTAAGGACTGCGTTTCATTCACATGAAGAAGCACTACTTCGCAAAGCAAAGCAGACAATATTCTTAACATTAGACAAAAGTTTCTTTGATAAATACTCGGTAATACTGTCAGTGTATAAAATTCTATACAATATATCCTTAATACTAATGCAGAAACACTATACATGATTTTTCTTTGATAAGTACCTTTAGAAAGGTAACATTTATCCGTAATGATGACACACAGCCTGCTGTATCCATTGAAAACATTGACCTCACAAGTCAAAACAACACGACATAATTATACATTCATGTGCACATTTAAGACACATTCAAAATTATTGGCTTTTTCACAGATTAAAAAAAACATCTGATTAAAAACATTCTCCATATTGACAATCCATAGACAATTTAAGTAGGCACAACTTCACATGTAAATAACTTATGTATTTCTCAGGGCAAAGGTTTTGACATGGCTAAATTAGAACACTTCAAAAGTCAGCCATCACTCTCCTAACCTAAAACGGCAGTGTTCTCTGTCTCCATATGTATGTATAGTTACAGAAGACACGTCAGACAGAGGAGGCCTTTTCTCTCTCTCCACCTCCACAGAGGCGTGAAGGTACCATAGAGGTCTCCTGAGAGTCAGATTGGCTCTGCCCAAAGTCCAGACAATTAATTAACTCTGTGCATCCCACTATTCTACATGACCATGACAGACGATAATAAACTGTCTACAGAAGTCAGACATGGAAATAAGCCATCATGTCCCCTTGGCTTGGATTTCATTCTGAAATGAAGGTTTTTTTTTTCCTTAGTTAATTTCTGCTTTCTTCCTTCTATTTTTTAAACTGCCCATTTGACCATTAGTGTCTGTGCTTTAAAGAGGCCCATCTCTGTGTGTGTGTGGAACATGAGGATCCACACAGGGAGGTCACTGTGCTCTCTCACGCGCCTCTGAAAGCCCCTCCATCGCCAAACAAGGATGCTTAAGTGCTGTTTTCTCTCTTATCATAAAAATCACTTCATATATCACAACGTTTCCATCACCTGTAAAGGTTACAAGGATGATTTCACGTTTCAGACCTCTTAAAGCCATCACTGCGTTTTACAAGCCTTCAGAGAGTCCATGAATCAGAGGAGAGAGCAGAACAGGGTGTTGCGGCGTCCCTGCAGGACAGGGTTTCACCGCTGGCCTCTCCTGGGGTCCGAGCGCAGCACGGCTACAGGTGCGTGTCTGTGAACATGGTGTGCTCCTTCCTCACCGTGCTGAAGCCTTTGATGGCGTCAGCAAACTCCTCATCCTCGGCAAACTGAAAGAGGAGAGAAAGGTCAGCACACGGCCCGGCGTAACTCACGCACTCTGACGGTCAGAAGCAGGGGGAACCCCCCGCGCTCACCATCCCGCTGTCGTGACCCTGCGCGCCCGGGTCCCACGCCCCGTCCTCCGTCAGGGACTTCTTGTCGTGGGTGTCGATGAGCTGGCTGACACTGCGGTGCAGGGAATTCTGGGAGTAGGCGTGGCCCAGCTGTGTCTGGTGGGGGACCCGGAGGACGGGCATGCCGCGGGAGCTGTGGTTACCCACACCAGACCTGCCGCTGCTGATCTTAGTGTCCGTCAGGCCCTGCGGGGGACAGGAAGCAGGGGACAGGAAGCGGGGGACAGGAAGTTCAGCACACGCCACAGAGGGGAGCGAAGTGAAGTCAGTCCAGTCGTACGCCACCCCTTCATGCAGTGCAGTGGGACGTGGTGTTGCAACGGTCTGAGCTGTAAATGCCACGCACATCTGCACCAGCAGTGAGGTCAGCCGCCATGTGAACACAACGGTTTGTGCTCTCTGCAGTTTGGCCCCTGGGTGTTTTCTTGGCCTTGTTTGCTTCGTCTATCATACATTAGAGAGCCACACATGGAGCACATGGCAGTAACACCTCCAGCATCGGCAGAAACATGCTTTTACTGTCACACAGCTTGCTGGCTGGGACAGCGTATGATGTATTAAACCAGTGAGTAAAGGCAGACGCATGCTCTGCAAACTGTCAAGAAAATCCACTCGAGAACACAACAATATCTCACTCCCAACTTTAATATAACAGAAACCCACTCCAGATCACCACACCATCTAACACTCTCATTCCGAACTTTAATACAACAGAAACCCCCTCTAAACACCAAACCATCAAACACCATCGCATTCCCAACTTAAATATGACAGTAACCTACAGCAAAACACCACACCACCTAATACTATCATTATCACTAACTTATTTATTACATAAACCCACTCCAAAGACCACACCATATGAAACTCTCGTTCCCAACTTAAATCCTCCACTCCGCATTCAGTGTTCTTAAAGGATGGAAAATAAAGGAGGCAGAGGTGTGTGGAACCCCAGGTCAGGGTTCCGGGTTTGAGAGCATGCACACGCTCTCAGCCCTACCTCCAGGTGCATGGTAAAGGCCTTTAGGGTGACGTTGCTGGAGGAGTCGGTGGAGTTGGGCACCGTGTCAAACTGAAATCAGAGAGCGGGCGTGTGAAAGCCGGACACAGATGCACCCTGCCGGGTTGTCACGGTGACCGCGGGCTTACCAGCTCAGACGGAGGCTCGGCAGCAGGGACAGCAGCAGAGTTCTGGTTAGAGCAGTTTTCAGAGGAAGGTTTCTGCGGCAGGGAGAACCGCCATGATGCAGGACAGGCAAGAGCACAGCCCAGAGACAGGGAGGAATTCAGAAAGAAAGGCTTTCATACATAGGGAAGTCACAGAGGAGAACAGAACACAAATCCATGCAGTAACAGAATCAGAACTGAAATATGATTGTTAAAAAAAACATCAGATGTAAATCTACTCTTGTTCACATGAAATTACTAAACTTTCAGCAGTGATAACTAGTCGTATATATATTATATATTGTATGTGTTCATAAAATACACACACAGTGAGTTATTTCCTGAGAATGGCATTTTCACAGTTCTTCATTACAGCCACAAGGTGGTGCAAACGCTTAGACAGTAAAATAAATGTTTACCAATTGCTGCCCTCTTGTGGTAATAAAAGGAACATACATGCCAATTTCAGAAAAAGACTTGGCATGGGAAAAAAGAAAAAGGAAGAAGAAAAAGGTCTCATGCAAGGAGTTCATGCAGTGGAATGTGCTCCCTAACTCTGCCAGTTTAGGAACAGAATTCTCCATATTGCATGCATGAGACTAGACTTGCTTCACCCATCACCCTTGCTTTAATGCTGATACGCAACAGAAAAATACACTGTGCTCTAACATATGAATATGCTTAAACATGAAATGCAGGATGTAAAATGATGACAGCACAGTGAGGCTTCCTTCCTTTCTGAGCTGGTTATATTTCAGAGACAGCTCACTCACCAGGTAGGAGTCGCTGGGCGCGTACATACTCATGGTGCTCCTCTTCTGCAGGGGCACCAGAGGGGGGCGCTCTCGGACGAAGGGCGGCTTGCTGAGGGCTCTCTGCAGCAGCAGACCCAGGAGCAGGGCCAGCATGAGCAACCCCAGCACCGCCATGAGGATGATGAACCACAGCTCCGTGTAGAATCTGGAGTGGGAGTCCTGCAGGCCCGTCTTTCCCCCCGCCGTGGGCTCCACCGTACCTGCGGGAGGGGACAGAGACGCACCACCAGACTCACACACAGGATGGTAACCATGCCTTATCTTCAGCAAGCCTGGAGCAGCGACAGGGAGGGAGGCAGAGTGATGGGAGTGGTCCCGCCCAGGCAGAGTAACTGTCTGAAGGCCCATGTGTCAGTTTTTCATGTGTAAGTTCTGACTCTAGAATGTTATTTTTACCACAGTGTTGCTGAATCATGTCGAGAAAAGTAGTGGGAGGTTAAATTAACTTAAAATAACAAATATCTATATATAATGACTATCCTCACAGGTGTAGAACACGCAGTCACTGCGCACAGGTACAGAAAACATGGTCACTGAGCACAGGTACAGAAAACATGGTCACTAAGGACAGGTATAGAAAACATGGCCGTGGAGCACAGGTATTAGAGTGTCTGAGTGCGGTGTGTGAGGCTCACCGATGCCAGTTGACGCGTGGTATTTGATGACAGGACTGCTGACACTCCCGGTGTCTGTGATACAGGTGACCTGGAAGGCGAAGGCTGGGGGAGACATGGTCAGTATTTCACAGCACTGGCAGAGATCAGAGCACAGACAGAGCCAGACACGGCTTTGTGCCTCAGGTATACAGACTGAGCAGTCTCACAGCAGAATACTGACTGACTGCAAAGCACGTAGTTTGCCAAGAGCAAAGTCTGGCAATGGCTACTTTAAAAATGCCCATGGCAACTAGTGGATAGGAGAAACCTAGGGCTGAACTATGGTGGATATAAAGTATTGAGCACGTTTTTAAATGCTGTGCTTGTCTTTAATATGAATTTAAATATGAACAAATTAACAAGGTAGCTAGAACCCAAACTGAGGTCTCAGTGTTCTTTGATTAAATGTTGCAGAAATAATAAATGTTGCAGAAATGTTGCAGTCAGCTTGGAGACTGAGTGAGGAGACCGAGTCTGGAGACTGAGTGAGTGCGGAGACTAAGTGAGTGAGGAGACTGAGTGAGTCAGGAGACAGAGAGGAGACTGAGTTTGCAGACTGAGTGAGTACAGGAGATTGAGTTTGGAGACTAAGTGAGTGAGGAGACTGAGTTTGGAGACTGAGTGAGGAGACTAAGTGAGGAGACTAAGTGAGGACAGGACCCTGACTGAGGACAGGAGACAGTGCGTACTCTTGTCGGAGGTGCGTGGGATGTGCAGGGAGCTGTGGAAGCCACTGTACAGCTGCAGGCCGCTCTCTGTCAGCACAAACTCCCGCAGAAGCCCGTTCAGGAAGAAGGACTGGCTCCAGTCCAGCGACACCGTCGTCAGGTTACTGAGCACCAGGAAGGGGGCTCTGTACTGCGGGGCTGGGGACAGAGGGAGGACAGACAGGTTTGGAGGATGTACATACCAGCAGTTCTGCTTTTCCTCAAAGGGATAACTGAAGACAGAATAGTATGATGGCTTCAGCATAAATCATGCTTCAACAGGATACCTCAGACACTTCAAAAACTCAGAAAGCACTCCGAAAATACCAAAAAAAAGTCCAAATAATGTCAAGGCAAAAAGTGCTTTATTTAACAACAAATCAAAGTTAAGAACAAAGTGCACTGAGGTCAGATTGAATCTGGGACTGACAAAAGAAGGGTCTGGAGGTGAAAATTTTAATTGACAGATACATTAGGGCATGTACAGCAGGCAGAGAGACAGCAACAGAATGGAGAGGGAGCCTGATGCTAACAGAGACAGACAGGCAGTCAGATGAGCAGACATACAGACAGACAGATGAACAGACAAATAGGCAGACAGACAAATGAACAGAAAGACAGGTAAACAGACACACAAAGACAGTGCGCGAGAAATAACAGACTAATCCCTTACGCTCCTTCAGCGTGGTGAAGGATGTCCACTCGGAGCTGGTGCTGCCCATGTTATTGTAGCAGGCCACACGCAGGTTGTAGCTGGTGTAAGGCTGCAGGCCAGTGATATTAAAGCTCCGCCCTTTCCCGAAAAAGCGTGTCTCGCTCTGCCCTGGGGTGCAGACGACCGGCACGGGCTGCACTGGCTGGGGGCAGGATGTTCGGATGTGGAGCTCACAGCTACAGCAGTGAGACAGAGAGGGAAGAGCGGGCAGAACATCAGGCATGGCTTAATGGCGTTAGCAGGCTGAGCATGGGCTGCAGAGCTAACATCTCAAAGACGGTCATTATTCACATAAGAATGACTGTGCTGAAATGAAGGCAGGTATGGCAGAATCAGAACAAGTCAAACTGAGTGTGCAGAACATTTATATCATGAAGAGTCTGTATGTGTCTGTCTGAATTTCTCTGAATCTGTTTGCCTTTTCCTGTGTGTCTGTTTGTATGTACCTGTGAATCTGTATGTCTGCCCCTAGGTGTCTGTATATCTGTCCCTGTATGTCTATAAGCCTATCCCCTTGAGTCCATATCTAGGGGTCTGTATGTCTTTGAGTGTCTCTCTGCCTGTCCCCGTGTGTCCATCTGTTGGCCAGATTTATGTATGTATATATGTCCTAGTGTGTCTGCATGCCTGTCTCCGTGTGTCCATCTCTAGGTGTCTCTCCCTGTGTGCAGGTACCTCTCGATGATGCCGTTGGGGGACAGAGGCTCCTCCCAGTCCACCAGCGCGGAGCGTGAGGTGAGAGAGCGCGATCGGGCCGGGGGCTGCTGGGAGGGGGCGGAGGCCTGGGTCAGGAGCTCGCTCAGGGGGCCGCGGCTGCAGCACAGGTAGCAGGTGCACGCCTCCACCCCCACCGAGTACAGCGTGAAGGGCCGCAGGCCGTGGAGTGTCTGCTGCCGGGACGTTCCCTCAGACAGCTGCAGGAGAGAGGGGAGAGACAGTGAAGAGGGCTCTCACACTCAAAACTACCCTAACCCTAACCCTCAGACAGTTGCGGGAGAGAGGGGAGAGACAGTGAAGAGGGCTCTCACACTCAAACCTACCCTAACCCTAACCCTCAGACAGTTGCGGGAGAGAGGGGAGAGGCAGTGAAGAGGGCTCTCACAGTCAAAACTACCCTAACCCTAACCCCAACCCTCAGACAGCTGCAGGAGAGAGGGGGCGAGACGGTAAGTACAGACAGCCAAGTACAGAATGTGCTACAGCCGCACTGCATTCTGGGTAACTTCCTAATTAAAGTGCAAGCCTTCTGTAAGACTTGAAAGCCTTCCCTAATTTCATGCAGGTTATGACATATGTCATATGACAAGTTATGACAACTTTCTTTTCAGAGCTTTAAAAGGGGACTTGAACTGAATGCTGAATACTGCACATCCCAGCTCTAACCCTGCAGTGCATACCTAAACACTAAAGGCCATCTCAGACTGTGCTTGGTGAACACAAACCTGTTTACTGAACAGAGGCAGAGTTTCAAGTTTTCATGACTGTCTGTGAATGTGTGGAGTCTGACTGTTTGCACACTGAACAGTAGATTGGAAACCCTGCGCTGCCATTGTACAACCAGAAGATTAATGATGAAATTAACAGCAGTGGTAAATGGTCCTCAAGTGTTTTCTGCTAAAAACAGCACAGTAGAAGGGGGAGCAATCAGAGAGAGTGGAGACTGCTTTGACAATCAATGATTACAGCAGTCATTAAACAATAATCAGCAGTCTGTGATGAACAAAGACAGGGCAAAGAGGCACCACAGGCTCACAGACAACCATTACTACCACTGTATGACTCACAGAACCACCTCACACACACAGACTCATACCACATCATTCACAGAACTACCTGACACTCACTGATCTACACCGCTACACAAGTGCACAGAGTCATAGTGGACAACCAGCCTGAACATTTAGTGTTGGGTTAAAAACCCTCTAAGGGGCTGAAAGGATTCTGGAGATTAATGTGACATAGTCTCACGCATGTGAGGAAAACTTTTAATTTAATAATTAAATCCAGTTTGTTTTATATTGAATTAAAATAATGTAATATGATTATATAACACAAAAGCAACGACGATACATACACTAGCCATGTACATATATATACATGCTAAGGATATAAATAATAGCTGTATATTAGGTTGATCCATTTCAAATATTATAAGTATCACTTGGTAAGTGGTACTGGCCGAATCGGGGTATAGCTTGTTAAAAACGAACAATGAAACAGAAAAAAAAAAACTATATTCTTTTACTCTTTCAAGCACGCGTGATTTTGTTATAGATAGCGCATTTCTACAGTACCAGCATGTGCGAGTCCTTGCTGTTAGCGAACACCCTGTAGAGGCTGACGATGCCGTTGGGTTTGGAGGGGGGGCTGATGTCCACCACGGCAGACGTGGCGTGGACCTGCAGAAAGGTGGGAGGCTGCACACCTTCCGGGGGAGCGGGGCCCGTCCTACCCCGCGTCCAGGGGCTGCCGGAGCGGCCGGCCGAGTTCACCGCCCACACCTGGAAACAGCAAAATGCAGATTCAAAAAACGAGAGAGAAAAAACACTAGTGCCATACCTGCTGCTAGCTAGCTCACGTTACACGGTAGAGCAGTTTGCTTACAGTTCAGCTGTTCCGATACTCCTGCGTTTCCTGCAATTTAGATAGCTAGCTACCTAGTTCACCGTAGTACGTCCGTGTAAACAAGATTCGCGACCACCTAGCTGCAAGTAGAGCGCGCTGAATTAGCTTGCTGGCTGGCACCTTCTAACCAGACCGGCTTATCGAAATAATAAAACACCCCAACAACAGTCCTACTTTCTCTCTCCCTAAGTCTTCGCGTTTAGCCACAGTGCATAGATGAGCTGAATCTGAATGTACAAAGATGAAGGAAAAGGAGATATTCCTGTCAGCAGAACTGAAGCTAAGTTGCAGCGGAGTCGGCTACCAGTTCAACTTTTGAACCAGCTTTATATTCACACTGGCGAAATGCAACATCGATCACCTCAGACATTTCATCATAATTTTCGACCAACTTTGATCATTAATCACCAACTTTGACCATGACTAACAACAAATTGGGACCACGGTTGTAAAAATCCGTGAGGAGCTATCTAAAATACAAATACGTTAGCATTTTCATCAGTACGAAGTTTGCTCTTAAATTTTAAATGATTTGTACCACGAACAGTGCCTTTTCCTAACTTGATAATCTGGGGGCTGTAGATTTTTTCAAAATGAATAAAATGTTGGATTTACTCCCGCACAAGATTTAATGGCGTTCGTACAGCAACACCCCAACATGTCGCAGCCTGCCTGCAAAATGAACTTCTACTTGCCGCAAGTCGCTCCCTTCGAGCTGTAGCAGTTTACTTCACCACTGCAGGTTTGCGCAGTCTGGTCTTTCCAATTTTTACAAGAGTTCGACAAAACCACAATGACACCAAAACACACTGCAATCACAGTGTTTAATATTACGGTATGAACTAAGGATTCTCACGCACGGTAAGAAACAACAGTAACACCGAATGATTTCAGTTCGTTTTAGACAGAACTGAACAGAAACTCTGACAAACAACTTCGCATTTACCTGTAGCCTATTCATTTGCCAGACTGGACTGATCCGATAATTCACCTAAAGCGATTTACGAAAAGTTTTCTGGAATTCAAGTCTCAGACTAATCTGAACCGTATCCGATATTCAAAGGGCATTGTCAATTGTTATTAAACCAAGAGGCTGCATACCAATCCCAAACTTTTTCTGCAAAAAAGTCATATTTGCAAGTGTTCGCAAATTTTCTACAGTTAAGTTCAGCATGATCAATTATAAACAGTGTAACATTTAAATTGTCACATTGCTTGCCTAAAACTTGGAGATTAAATGAAGCAGGACTCTGGCGTTTAAATGATGTTTTGCGCATTTATCATGTTGATATTTTGTATTTAATGTTACTTCCTGATAGTAATGTAATTTTCCCCCAGAACTCCCAGTTTTCAAACTGCTCGTAAATAATGGGAAAGATCAGTGTGGGAATTGACCCTTGGGCAAGGTACTTTACCCGGAATTGCCTCAGTAAATATCCAGCTGTATAAATGGATAACACGTAAAAGTTGTAACTTATGTAAGTCGGTCTGGATAAGCGTGTCTGCTAAGTGACAATAATGTAATGTAATCTGCTGTGCCTGCTGTGCTTTCTCTAATTTTAAAGACAAAGCTGCACAAAACAGAACTTTCTACAGGAGTTCATCTTCACTATGCATCACTGGTGGGAACACTCAAATATCAGCACTTACTTAAAAAAAAAAAACCCTTCAACAAATCTACATGAAAATTAAATTTCACCTTCATCAAGGAGTAAACGAACACATGGAAGGTGAAGTAATCTTATTTATCTGGCAGAATTTGTATAATTATGCATGAATACCGTAAAAAGTCAGCCCGGGTCAGGATTTGCATGGGTAAGTAATTTGTAGATTGTCACACGTAATAGAGGCAGCAGATGGATGCACCGGTAGATAGGGTTAAATTAGCCTCAATAATAGACAATTACACTGTGATCAATCAGGATGATAGATATGAGTGGCAATACGCAGGGACTACAGGAGGCATCTGCAGAATTGGCATTCCTGCCGGAGACTAGCTGCCGAAGTGTCGGCTTCGCATGTCAGCACTAGTGGGGACGGGGGGAGGGTCACGAAAAGGCCATCTTGTCACCCAGATGAGGAAAAGGTCACCCAGGAGGGGGGCAGGAGGTGACATCGAGGTAAAGGGTTTACCGCACAAACTCCTGTCGCTTTGTTGTCAATCTGATCACGGGGATGGATGAGGATTGATGCTGTCTCCGTGTGCAAAACCAGCACAAACAGAGAGGAAAATACTGTAGGTGTGTGTTGTGTAAGTACTTCTGAAAAACTTGCCTTGACCTGCCACGGCACAATCAACTTTTCTGATTTCGCCAGATACGCAACTGTTTGATAATCATCAGTTAGATGCATCTGAGAATGAAGCATAAACCTGCATGACCTGGACTGATGGGACACCGGCCCAGCAACTGGAACAAGGACGCCGAGTGAGGGTGACTTTGAAATTTCTTGAAAAACGTTAAGAAGCTCTGAGCTTGAAGCCCTTCCCTTGTTCTGTAGCAGTTCCGCTGTCCATGTGTCCTTGTGTGGAGAGCAGAGTTTTACAGCAGCTGCAGAGCTTGCATACTGAGATGTAATTAAGGTGATTACAGGAAAATAAAAATATGACATCTTTGGGCTCTTGTGGACAGGGGTTTATATGGGTAGAGGGGACACTGTTCCCTTTCTCTTGTTGGGTGACTACATTGTGTCCTAGCTGTACGAGAGGGGCCAAATGCCAGCTCTCCTAATAGGAGTTCTAATTAAAATATATGAACAGCATAAAAGTGCCAATAAAACATGAAGGTTCTTGTCATTAAACCCATTTCTACAAAATGTAGGATTTTGTCCTTGTACGCATTAGGGGATGAGGCTGGTCTTTTCAGCCGGTTACAGACTGACACTGTAGTCATGGCAGTGGACATGTATTCTGCAAGCGAATATACAGTTCAGTAGCAGCTAGTTAAGACCAGTGCTGCTGACGGCTACTTCCACTGGCCAAAAGGTCACAGAGATAGCATTAGGACAAATGAAAATCAAAGTCTGAACATTAATTTACCTCATTCCTCATACTTATACATAAACATCTTCCCTAAACCTTACAAACAAAATAGGCAGAAAGTCAGACTTAACCAAAGGAATCTGTGGGTTAAAAGTCAATTAGTCCCACCTCCTGTTTGTGTACTTGGAATCCGATAAGTCACTTAACTCAGATATAAAGCAAAATTGAACATTGGTGCCACATAAATCTAATCTGTCCTATTTGGAGACTTGTGGAATGTTCTGGAACATAAAAATTTCACTTGTTTATTGAGTATTTCCAGCACTGTGTTTCACCTGGAAGTGCATTTAGGAGGATGATGGGATCACTACTCGCTAAGCTTAATTGGTTTTGTTTCTCCTGTGAAATCAAAATCAATATTATGGCATAAACAAACAATCAATTCACGTACACAGTCATATTCTGGAAAGCAGCTTTGGCAGATTGTGATGGTCACCTGACATTGAGTGTTCTGGGGTTAGAGTTAATGAGAGGTTGAGGTGACTGAACACACTTAGCCCCATCAATATAAATAAACTTGCCTGGTTCTTCCCAGACAGTGTCTGGTGAGATTTTTTAATTCACTTCATTAGTAGTATTTTTATTTTACCTCGACTTCTTCCATCAGCCAGGAATCGGACAGTTCGATTCCCCACTTTATTACGTAATTGTTTTGCCTGCATGGGACTGTAACAAGATGTATACTTTATCATTGTCCCTTCCCTGTATAAAGTCAACAAGCTCCTGAGGAAAAAAAAAAAAAAAGAGGCGACAGTGAAAGGTCTTTCTGATAACTTAAATTTCTGAGGGCAGAAGCTAATTAAATGGCTTCGATCCTAATCCTCACTGCTCCGGTGGCCTCTGATTTATCACCCTGCCTGCTGTCCGTCATCACCCAGCTCCTCCCGCGACGTGTCACAAATTACCCCTCATAAATAAGATGAAACAATCAGGCAAACTATCAATTTATCTCCGCTCTGTCCACGCCCCTCGCGCCTGACAATCAAATGCTAATGTTATTTTGTTCTAAAGGGTAGGCTGTCAATTGCGAAAGGTCTTGAGAAGCACAACAGCACTATGAATATGGGACCCCATTAAATACCTGTCCCTGCGAATGAGTATTTCATAATGACTGGAGCCCCGGACCCTGGATACACAAAAACTCATCCGATACTCCAAAGTCCCTAGGATCCACATGTGGTTGAACTGGGAGAACTTCTGTTTATTACACTGTTTAATATTTAGTATGTTGGTATTTCATACCTTTGTACATGTACATGAGATACTACACATGTGACCTATCATTTCTATTTCTGTCAAAATAAACAAGTCAGTTAACAGTTTCTATAAACTGGATGAATGGTTTTGGTCTGGCTGTGGCATTTGGTCATGGCTTTCTGGGAGCAGGTTCTGAACCATGTGCCAAGCTTTCCTTCACTGTTTAGCTACGAAAAACACCCATCTTTGCTTATTATGGTGTCCCTGCTCTTCCTGCAGTTTACTGTGGTGAGCTCTGTGCAAGGCTAAGGTAGCAGTACCTGGTACTCGTAGAAGGTGAAGGGCAGCAGTTTGGTGTCATGCCAGGACGTGGAGGCGTTCCTGTACACCAGAGTAGCTCCTCTGGGTGACTCCTCCTCTGCGGCCTGCCTCCTGTACAGCTCGTAGTGCAGGATCTGCCCATTGGGCTGGGAGGGTGCGGACCAGGACAGCAGAAAGACTGTCTGTATCCCGTGCTCATCCGTCTGCAGCTCCATCAGTGGCGCGGCCTGACCAGCAGGGGGCGCCTCCAGAGTCTGCACAGTGGCCCAGTCACTAGCTGCACAGCCGAGCAGAGTACAGGCCTCTACTCTCACCTCGTACCTGGGGAACGACCCAACACAGAAACACGGGATAATATCAATAATAACGTCCGACAACCACCATCAACACCATAATTAGCTAGGCATAAGCATTTTACTCGGGAAATGGAAGGCATGTTGCAAGCAGGACAAAGACGCTGTGTGATGGCGAGGCTGCATATGTCCAAAATATTTAG
The DNA here is from genome assembly GCA_019176425.1 of Megalops atlanticus. Lineage (NCBI taxonomy): Eukaryota > Metazoa > Chordata > Actinopteri > Elopiformes > Megalopidae > Megalops > Megalops atlanticus. The sequence continues at coordinate 2,418,530 of CM032887.1, read as the reverse complement.
CACTATAGCATTCTGCAATGCTGCCCAACAGAACTGCACTGAGGAGTTATATGACTGAGCCTCTTGAGAAAGTTGCAATCCAACTCTGTGGGGGCATACATGGTAACACAATACTTTACTGAATCGTAATTTTTGAAAATAGGTTTCTCTCTCTCTTTCCCTGACTGGTGCATCCTGTTTCTCTGTGGGCCATAAATAATGATCTTTTTCAGGGCTAGACTGCAACCTCAGAGTGGTGCGGTTAAGGAGAAAAAGAACACAGTTTCAGCCTAAATAATGAATTTTTTCTGTTCACCATTGACTAAATGGAGCATTTAGTGTCGTTAAATGCACTTCAGTATCAAAGAACCTTTGCAAAAATAACCATATTGTCTTACTCTTATTATTTATTTGAAATTAAGGACTCATCACTGTGAGGCTGTTCTCATCCATTCCATAAGCCTGCCAATAAAACGTCTGCTACAGCAGGGCGACCACAGCCAGGACTTGTCAGACGTACCTGTGATAGGCTTTCAGCCCTGACAGAAAGACAGAGCGAGCATGGAAGGAGGTGTGTTGGGAGGGGTAGGTGAAGCTCCTGACGTCTGGCTCTGTGGGGTCCCGTCTGTAGATGGTGTAGTTGAGGATTTCCCCGTTGGGGCGGGCCGGGGGGTCCCACATCACCAGCACGTCGGCCGGACTGGACGGCATCAGTTTCGGAGGAATGACACCAGATGGCGCCGACGGGTTTGTCCGGGCTTTGGTGAGGGGGCTGGTGGTGCTGCCCTGGCTGTTGTTGGCGGTGACGGTGTAGCCGTACTCCACGCTGGGCAGCAAGGTGAAGTCGTGGAACCTGGTGTCCGTGCCGGAGTAGATGGGGATCCCATCTCTCCTCAGCTCGTAGCCCCTGATGACCCCATTGGGGAACTCCGGCTCGGTCCAGGTGATCTCCACCGACCCGGAGCCCGTGACCTTCAGGGTGGGTGGGAGCATGCTGCTGGGGGGGGCCTCCTTTGTCTGGGCGGCTGTGGGAGAGCTTGCCGTGCAGCCACCGTTAGTGCAGGCCACCAGGACCAGCTGGTAGTGCGTGTGCGGCTGCAGCCCCGAGACCAGCGTGTGCAGGCCCCTCCCGCTGTAGACCTCCTCCCCGTTCACCTGGAGGGCGTACCTGGTGATGTCCCCGTTCTCCACAGGTGAGGCGGTCCAGGACGTGTTTATGTGGTGTGATGAGATGCTGGTCACTGTGGGTGGCACCACAGCGGTAGGCGGGGCTTCTAGAGTCCTGATCTCCATGGGGGGGCTCGTGATGCACCCAGCCGCAGTGCACGCGATGACTGCGTAGCTGTAGCGGGTGTTAGCCGCCAGGTCCTCGTCCGTGTAGCTCAGCACGCTGGAATCAAAGCTGAAGTGAAAGCTGGAATCGTCCCTCTGGAGCCTGTAGGACAGAAGAACCCCATTGGCCTCCTCCGGGGGTCTCCATGACACCAGTAGCTCATGGGGGTTGCCCTCCACGTGAGTCACAGTGGGCGGGGCGAGCCTTTTCGGGGGGGCCTGTCTGGTCTGCACCGTTGTCCAGGCGCTGTCCGTATGGCCGGCTGTGTTCACCACTCGCACCCGGAACTTGTACCTGGTCCATGGTCTCAGACCGGTGATGTTATGGCTGAAACTGTCCCTCTGGGTATTGTTCTCCCTGAACAGGACCTGCCAAGAATCTTCCTCTTCCTCACCCTCCAGCTGCCCCGCCTCCTGGCTCCAGCCAATCACCTGGTACTGGGATATCCTGCCGTTGGGCTGGGCGGGTCGCTCCCAGCTCAGCTCCACGCCGTTGGCCCCCACCCACCTGGCGACGGGCGTGGGCTGGGAGGAGGGCGGGGCCTCGTCTGTGGTGACGGGCTGCGGGGCGGTTCTGGTGCAGCCCGCTTTGGTGCAGGCCTCCAGGACCAGAGTGTAGACGGTGTAGGGCTCCAGCCGGCGGAACAGGAACTGGCGAGAGAGGCCGCTGAACTCCAGGTTGTCCTCGCTGTAGATGTTGTACATCTGTGGCAGCGGAGGGGGGGAGACGAATGACAGAGGTAGAGGCAGAAGTGACAGGGTCTCATCCAAAAAGTGTTTCACATTGTGGGTGCTCGTGTAAAAATGTTTAAAAGACACCATTTTTAATACACTAGCAGTCATGTGCTACCGCTCAGATAGACAGTTCTTTTTACAGACTTAATTCTGTCTCTGTATAGTGTTGGAGGTCAATCAAAACATTTCACAACCTTAACTTGTCCCAAGCATTGTTAAAGAAAGGAAAACTGCAGACAACACTTTTTATTAAATTTTATCACTTAGAACAAAGATAATAATAATACTGATACATTCAAAAGATACACAAAAACAGGTTATGATTATGCAAACAATGCTTAGAAACTAAGGGCTATTTCATACATACATTTAACATTTATGAGTGCCTTGTCAATTAATATGGTACAATCTAACACCAAGAGCTCATTTAAACCCTTCCCAACTGTCATTTATACTTTGATTGTCATTTTTGATTGTATATCTCTCTCAGCAATTCATTGTATTTGGGTGTTCTTCACACAATGTGGATCTCTCTCTCTCTCTCTCTCTCAGATTTGGTATATTTGGGTATTATTCTTAACACGGTGTGCATCTCTCTCAGTGATTTGGTGTATTTGGGGGTTCTTCACACGGTGTGCATGTCTCTCTCAGTGATTTGGCGTATTTGTGTGTTCTTCCCACAGTGCACCTCTGCTGCTCTGGTCGTACCTTGATGACCCCGTTGGGTTTGGCGGGCTCAGGCCAGTGCAGCAGCAGGGCCCGGCCGGACTCCCTCTTCTCCACGGTGAAGTTGGCCAAGCCGCTGGGCGAGGCCTCCAGGGTGCGGACCGTCCTCCAGGGGCTGGACACGCTGCCGGCCCCGTTCGCCGCCTCCACACGCAGGCTGTAGGTGGTGTAGGGCTCTAGCCCAAACACGTGGGCTTCCTGACTGCTGCCCTGCACACAGGAAGGATCGGGCACAGACTGGTGACACAGCCGCAAACACAAACGCAGTGCTATTGGACGACCACAACAACAGGCCTGAATAAACTACGTAACCTGACACCCTTAAGATCAGAAACAAAAAAACAGGAACAAGAGGACAGGGACAAGAAAAAAGGAACTTTAAGGTGGGTAATCTACGCAATGTGGTCCATATGGCTTTCTGCCCACCCTTTGAAGTAGATCTGATTTGTCATTCTTCTAGTGTTATTTTTCAAATCAGTTGGAAATGAACAGTAAACATGAATTCAGCATCAGTTTAGACCACATTGAGTGAAAATGATTTATGAACAGGTTATCGTGCCTTAGTCACCCAGTCACCTTTCTAGAGGGATACCTAATCAACTAATTTACACAGCCGTCTTTCTATGTATTATTACTTCTATTAATAATTTTCCTCTGCCTCACAGTGGTCACAAAGCCAGTTAGTCGCATTAGCTGGCTCGCTATCCATAATTTCCAGCCGCGTTAGGAAGAATGAAGTTTCACTCAAGAAATTTAATCAATAACAGAAAAGCAGAAATAACAAGCTAAATAAAAGCCTTCATACTTTCCCATTTCTGCATTTATTTGGTTCTGCCCTGGTAAGTTGTTAGATTGTACAACAAAAGGGGTTTACTGGAACATGCAGAGATGGTATGTTCATGTTTGATGTTATATTTAGTGCATTGCTCTACATTGAGAAATGAATCAAATACTGAGGCAAATAGTAAAGTAAGTAATCATTTGCTGATCCTGTTCCTGATCCGATTTGCCTATCCTGTAATGCCTTTCAACGGCAGTAGGAGGCAGAAAAGAGGTACCTACTGCGGAGGTCATTAAAGAAGCTGGGCAGAGCCCAGCAAGAGTATTATGATAATCACTTTTCATATCTACACGTGTCTGATGTCCTCTGATGTACTCTATTCTGCACATGTGAAGGGGGTAAGAGACAGACTATGTGTCTGTGCAATATAGCACCACCCCTGAAATTTCTTCCATAACACAGGGTCAAAGAGATCACTCACCTGCCACTGAAACGATTCTATGTATTTACTCTGCCTTATTGTACCCAATTCACCTGCATATCATGATCTGGATCACTTATTATTCAATAAATTATTCTTAATTCAAAACTGTCTCCTCCTGGATATTTTGCAAGTCACCGTTCTTGAGGTGAATAGGCAGTCCTCTTGGGAATGTTGGAACATGTACACATACTCATAAAAATAGATGGCTATCTGATGAAAGAAATGAACAAAGAGAGAGAGACTGACAAACAGGAGACCCATGGGAGAGTTTCCCACAATGCTGCTGGAGAGGCTCATGTCATACATATGCATGAGTTTAACCAATACCCCCAACCCCCACCACGGAGCCAAACAAATTCAACAGTCACTTGCACATTTATGCAAAACCATGCTGTCAATTTTAAAATTGATTTTCAACAGAATGACAGTCTTTGAAAAGGGCTGCACGTGCCATGACCAAGGTTCCAGTGAGCGCCAAACCCCAGACTGCACACGGCTGTCTCCTGTTTGGGCACGATTAATCGGGACTCTTTACAGTCGTTAGCTGATCACAATATCACCGCTCCACAAAGGCCCGCTTATGCCCACATGATTAGCATAATGCCAGTACGCTCTTAAAACAAGAGAGAACAAAGCTGGCAAAATACACGTCTGATAATGATTTTTTTTTAAACATTTATTTCCCATCCGTGTTTTTTTTTCTTTAACGGCAAACAAGATTAATAATTCCCCTTCGAAATGGAATAAAGGGAACAGGATTCCTTTGCAAATGCACCCACTTAACCGGTGCCAAAAACACAACAGCATAAGCTGAAGAGCAAACAATAATCTTCCCCCGACAGATTAGACACCAAATCCATTAGAATGCGGGAAGCGCTGGGACAGCTAAAGGTATCTTTTACGCTGTGAAATATGGAAAGCATGTGGACTATAAAACACAAAACATATGCACACTGTCAATAGGAACAGCTGTTTCATTACAGTTTATTTCAGCGTAGAGACTTGCTTCCTGCCCCTAGATGGCAATGCTATCAAACACTTTACTAAACAAGTATACCTCGGCATTAACGACCCACACTCACTCATCCAAGACACTCAAGGCAGCCATTAAAAAACGACTAAGAGAATTGATTTTGTTATAGATTTCAAAGTAAATGTTTATGGCTCAGATCCCTAAAAGTGGAAATGTTTAAGTTTTCATTAGAGGGATTAGTTATAAGGTTAAATTAAAACGCAGACAGCTTCACCAGGTAAGCTGAGACAAAAGTTTCTCCCGTTAATTTGTTTACATGATTGAAATCAATGGCTGGTCTGAGTAACTGCCACAGAATTCAGTTTGCTCCACAACTTTCAAATTTCAGACATGATTCCAAAATATCAGTTTCTCGGATTGGAGGACTCCTAGAAGAACAGGACTTTTGGTGTTCCTCCTTCGCTGTATCCCTTATTATTATTATTATTATTATTATTATTATTATTATTATTATTATTATTATCATTATCATTAGCATCATCATACAGTAGCGACTGTTGCAGTAGTATAGCAATAATCTGGGGTCAAAGACAAAATCATTGTTAAGGGGGATGGGGGATTTACATGGCTTGGGTTGTTTTATCTCTATACAAACTTTAATGTTTGTGGTTACACTGATGGGACTGGGCATGGTTCCCTGTACAAGGTGAATTATTGTGTTAATTGTTAATATACTAGACCTGCAAAGCTTGAAAGGTATCGTCTTCCTTTTGTGATTTCAAAAGGGTCCTTTCTGTAGAAGGAAAGTCAAAAGGTGTAATTCCACTCAATGAGTATGTCACTGGGATATGTATCCTGCAGCTCTTACATACTTAATGACAAAGGTATATTTCAAAATCCCTCACATTTGGTGGACAAAATCAAACGTTGCACACTGCAGTCCAGGGCAGGAGGCAGCTTGTTAATTTATACATTAAAGAAGCATCAAAACTAGCTCAGATGTGACACTTTATGCCTCAGTTCTGAGGAATATCTCATTTGTAGAAAAAATCTTTTCAAGCTTTCTCTTTTTTACACTGAATCCTGGTGTCTCTTGTCTCATCAGTTCTTTACATATATGTTATTTTCTCAGACAGCAGTGGGAACACATTGGGCCAGAAGATGATTCTAATTAGGAATAACCATGTGTATTTGTCACAACAATTATGCTGATTAGTTTAAAGGAGAGATTCTTGACCCTTCAAAGGTGCGCTACTTCCTCATTTCCATACAGTAGACACACTGTCACTAACTGCTGTGATTTCGTCTTGCACAGGAATTTCTAATCACTGAAAAACACACAGTCATGAATAACCACCATTTGCATTTACATTTTGACGAAGTGGCAGCCCAGCTTTCTCAGGTAGTAGAAAAGTTTGTATTCATTAGGCAAAATTACAAGAATAATGTTTTATTTATGACAATGCCGTGGAGTAACCAAAACCACCCTGCCCCCACACATACACACATACACACACACACACACACACTAACAGCAATATACAGCATTATGACTTCAACTACACAAACCAGAACTGCCACCAAACTCATTAATATTTACATTGGAAAGTGAATCCTGAAAATGAGCTCCAACAATTCAAATAAAGGACTAAACTGTGAACTGAAAGAACAAAAAAGGGACAACCTTCATAAAACAAACAATCTGCAGTCATAGGAACAAAACCACTATCTTCACTACACAGTCCAGTTCCAGGTTTTCCTGCATTAGTGTCTAATAAGCTAATCAGAAGCCCAAACTAGCCAGTGCACAAAAGGAATACAACACAAAAACAATAACTTTGCTCTGCCGACTCTCCTGCTATCCCCACAGGCCGCTGCTGCTCCGCCCCCTTGCGAAAGGGGCCAATCACGTTGTCACTACGGTGGCTCCATTTTCCCCTGCTCATTCCGAGGGGGAAAGCTGACTGCTGGGAGACCTCATCTGGGCCTACCCACTTCACACTGGCAGCCATGATTGTTTTTTGCAGCTCGGAGCCTCCGGATGGGTCAGCAGGCCGAGGGCGTTGGAGTGGTCAAGATTTAATTCTCGCAACAGAGTCTGTCCTCCTGCCCGTGTCTAGGGCAGAGTCTGACCTTGCTGTGCTACATGGTTACTCCATCTAATATTCGCATGCAGTATTTCTCTCGTGTCAGACGAGGCAGGAAAGGCAGGACTACAGGAGGTGTGGATCCCCAGCAATGGCTATTTATTCAGATTCCATTCATTTAAATAAATGCAAACACCACCCCTGCTGCCTCCGCTGTCCACTTGCACGTCTTTCGGAGTACACGCCTTTACCATGTTATGCAAAATAAGAGGGCACTCATTTTATGTATGATCACCAGCTGAAAGCAAATTGTCCTACATGGAAACGAACAGTACATGTTATTTTTGTATTATTTTCCTGTTTTTCTTTTTTATAAGCAACATGGCCCCAGCATAGTGCTGCTGCATATGCAAAATGGAGCTAATTGGGAGGGAGCGCAACACACACTCTCCTAAATGTGGCTGGCATGAGGTGATCGGTTTTTTCTTCAACAAACCTCTCTTTTACACACACTATATTACCTAGCAGTTAACATCAACAATCAGCTTAAATTAAGCTTGCAATTTTTTTCTTTTTAAGGTACAGTTAAGGCTACAGAAATCTGCAGTGCTATGAATTTTCTCCTGCCATGCCTCTGCTATTCATGGAGCACTGAATGGCTCACGCTACGTATTAGCACCACTTGACGGCACTCTTCGGCTACAACGGTGGTATCACAAGGTCAACATGAACACTCCTAACTGCTGGCATTATCTGTCCAATAAAACCTGTTTCCCTGACTTCTCTTCTGTGACATCGACTGCCACTCACTTTCCCTTGTCTCTCCTGTTTCTCTCAGCTGTGTAGGTTGCATATGTTGCATCCTTTTGACTGCTGATTTTTTGTAGCTATGTGCAAGTGTACAGACCTTTGTATCGTCTGTGGCAATGAAAGCTCCATGGTGCTAAAATAAGATACAATGTACTTACACAGAGCTAATTTTTCCTCAAGCAGCACATTGCTTGCCTGGGCACTGCATATGAGCAATACATTTATACCTGGTCCCACGGTACAATGGAGGGCAGACAAAGACCAAACTGACAAACCATCCATGTGACTGAACTGAGTGTAAATGTTCATCAACATCAATGCTTACATTTTATTCACATATACAGTACTTATTGCGCAATACAAAAGCCATCCATCATTATTTACAGCCAAACCTGCATCTGGTTTTTCTGTTCAAATGAAATAAATATCATTAAATTTGGCACATTTACTTGGACCACCTGCTGGATGTAAGTCCACGTGTTCACTCCATGGTAAGCTAATCAGACCTGTCTCGTACCTAGAAATTTTAAGCATGTAATTCCTGTTAGAAGACTCTGGTTGCAGATACAAATGGTTCAGCACTACGGACAGCTCCATCTGTGGGTTTGCATAGTTCTTGCATCAAAGGTGATAAAGGCCATGTCAAACTTCCTAGTTTCATTTTTTGAAATGGACCTTTCAGATATCATTGACCGCAAAGGCAGATGTTGATAACCTTAGACACACCTCAAACAGATCTGAAACCATGTCACTTCTTGTCTGGAAAAAAATGCATCAGCTTCTCACACAAATGTAGAGGGCTTTGCATATTTGAAATGCATTTTCTACACTAATTATTTGCTGTTTATATACGAGGTTCTGACAAGACAGGACTTCAATCACACAGAGAGCCCTTGAATCAAGGGTTGGAGAGAGCGATTTGCGCTCCTCCAGCTGCAGCAGGAAGTGGGGGCCCGCCCTTCGTTACGACTCCAAGGCTGATGACCCCCTCTTCTCAGAGTCCTCGCCCGAGACCCATCTGCAGACACGCTGAACTCCTGCAGCGAGTCCAAGGGCAAATCAACCCGCCTTCCCCTCTCCTGAGGAGGAAGAGGAGGACATGTAAACATGAGAGAACTTTGGTGCCTGAGTGGAATACAGACGCAGCTGCAGTGATGGAATGTGCCTCATTTTCACAGAATGACTTAAGACTGGATTTCAGACCCGGATCCTGGGTCTTAACTAGGAAGGTAAAGGGCATTCAAACACAAAGACACATTTCAGCAGACTGAAACTCAAGTCTCAGACTACCAGTGCAAAATAAGGGAAACAATTTCATAATCTGTATTAATAAAATAAGATTCTTATTTTTGACACATTTATAAATGGAATGAAATAATATTCCTACTCGCATTAAGCTGACACAAAAATGTGGGCTTTTGGCCAGGGGTGTGGGTGGAGCCAAATGATGGATCAAATTACTTTTACCACAGAGAGGGGAGGCCAGAGGTTCAGACGAAGTAGGGATAGGGGGCTCGCTGTACTCTCTCAACAGAGGGTGAGGACCCATAAGGCATCTGGTCATCGACAAGAAAACACACCGACATAACAAATGGCCAGGTAACACTGATCCAAGAGTTTCTGATGCAACAGCTGTGTCTTCCAATCCCACAGTGTATCAGCCCAAATCACACCGGCTAAACTCATGTTACTTTGTATGGCAACAAGAGCAGTTTACCTCAACATATGCATTTGAAAGAAATGAAAAAAATATGGTACTCTTCGTAAGTGGCAATGTGGAGACGTGGACATGTATAACTGTTTGCTTTTCCACGGGGTGAACGGCCTAAGTTGGCCTTAGAGCCCCAATGGCAATCTACATTAAAGCTTTCCTCCACAGCTCCCATTGCCAGTAACACATGAATCCGTGTGTCAATGGCTGTGGTGTTTTGCATACATGAAGCATATTGCAGCACAAGTCTGTGAAGCTGTTCACAAAACGCACATGGCAAAGACCACACTGAACATCACAATAAGCATCAACTGCCTCCTGTTGTCCACTGAGAACAATCCCATGAGCAACGGATCTAATGAGGCAAGCCTCCTCCTCCAAAGGGCGTTGGTTCTCTGAAAGAATGGGTTGTTACTCATCGTTCTGCTCAAAGAGGCACAAAAACCTGCTCATGACTCTACACCTCTCTTACCCCACCTCTTCAAACGCACGTTCTGTGTCCACAGACAGACACGGTCCAGCGAGCCCCCACAGTGCTTCTGCAGTCTTCACTGTGCTCTTAATGATAAACTAACAGATTGTAAACATGCTGCTGGCGTTTCTCTCTCTCTCTCTCTCTCCCTCTTTTTTTCCGGGGGTATTTTTTAAACAACGTCCTTCATGTTAGAGTGGTTACAGGCGGCAGAAGGACATCATTAGAGTGGTGGTTAAACTGTAATTTACACCATTAGGAAGGCAGGAGCCATTTTTATTGCCTAGTAAATTTCAGCGCTGAAATATTTGGACCATATGGCTCAATTTGTGTAATAACCTTAATTTCTCGCACCCTTCAGGTCCTCCTGCCTCTCTCCCGCACCGGCGGAGCACAGGATCTCTGGGAAAGGCGAAACCGTCTGTGGCGCGCGAGTCGAGATTAATAAGGTGTCACGTCCTGTTTCTGTGAAGGCGTCAGAACAGCAGCCAGATGGTATCTCCGCAAATGACTGTCAGGGGTCCTGATCTAATCAATAGGATGTATTAATACATCTCCCATCGCTTCTCTCTCGCGGGTACCCTGTGCAACATCTGGAAAGATCAGGAGGAAGAGAGAGAGGGAGAGGGAGAGAGGAGCGGGAGGAGGAATAAAAAAAACCCTGGGCGTGCAGAAAGCTCGATTCTTTACAGAATGAAACCGGGCCCGATTCATTTCTCATGTAGGCCCGATAAGTGTTTGGTAACGAGGGTCGGGTGAGCACATGGTGACGGGTTCAGCCTTTGGCAGGGCGGCCCGCCTGCATTCTGTACCCTCATTCAGTCCGATCGCTGAAACGCTCCCATTAATCAAAGCCGCTGGCACAGCGCGGCGCTACCAGTCCAGCCGGGGATCAATATCTGCCCGGAGGCGCGGGACAGGATGTGGCACACGCCCGCTGAGCATCACTGATCAACATCACTGACCATCACCCCATCTGCTGCCTGGGTGTTCCTGCGCTTTCACTCACGCTTCAGACACCACTGTTATACATAATGCACACACACGGACGCACGGACACACACATGCACACACACATGCACACACACACACGCACGCACACACACACACGCACACACACACACACACACACACACACACACACACGCACACACACACACACACACACACACACACACACACACACACACACACACACACACGCGCATGCACAAACGCGCACACACACACACACACACACACACACGCATGCACACACACGCACACACACACTATTATATGTGTAATATGTACGTATTAAAAATGATTGTGTGTATTTTGTATTTTTATCTGTATGCTTAACACAGTTCTTTTCTTTAATTTTGTAAGAAATTCTCAAGCCAATTTACAGAAAACAAACAAAATGGTTGTGTTTTGACTAGAGGCATCCATTCACGTCACTGTGAGAATTATGCTTTCTAAATGAATGTCAAAGCCACAAAGGGTAACACCTGGGAAAATTTTATATAGTCAAGTAAACATAATAAATGAGTGTGCAAGTTCCATGATTGTTAACATGAAAAAATGAACACAGATATTAATACACATTGAAAACACACTGAAATCACTGAATTACCTTAATGTTTTCAACAAGAAAATACCTGGAGATTTAGTCTGGGTATGTTTTCATTTTGAACTCCTTGTATAATTTGCAATACTATAAAAGCATATACCTATAAAGCAGAAGTATTTTAGGTTCAACAATAACAGAGACAGAAGTGTTTATGTTAAGCACACTGAATTAAATATCCGTTCATAAAACAGCATATCTGTGCTCTTTGGTTATTGGTTATAGGTAACTGGCTTAACCCGCTATTGTCAGCTGGAAAGTAGCCAGCACTATCTAACTAGGTTCATTGTTCAGACAACTTCTTATCATTGAAATACCATTATCTTTATAATTGCAACTGAACTGTTAATAGGATTGATACTATACCCTACTCAACCGCATATCAAATTTGATTACTGCCAGCATACAATGGTGGCTATTTACTGGGCTGCATCTAAAATCATAGCATCGCCTAAGTGTACTTCACATTAAATAGTTTATACCTAAACATTAGGATACATTAAATTGTTTTCATTAAAGGAAAGGATAGGAGATTGGTCTTCTCTTCAGAGTAACCTTGTTGGTAGAATTCATATATTCATGTGAACTGGACAAAGGATACAAAGGTATTCTCCCTACATCAGACATATAAGGAAAAAGCCACTAACGGGTAGTTAACTTGGAAAATTAGTTAATCAGGACATGATTTGTCTATATAAAGATACAATTTTAGTGTCCGCTATTTGAAGTTCACAAGCCACTGCTGGTACATAACGAAATGGACTCCAATGAAAATGTTATCTGTGTGCAGAGAAGACAGAATGAGTAGCAAAACCAGCATTAGGGGTCGAGTCAAAGACAATGGCGGATTCCTTTGCAGTTATGGGAAATTAGTATTCTGGCAATTAAAACTGGAAAAAGTCAAGAAAGTTCACACAGATATTAATGATGTTTCAACCAGAGGAATTTCCCCCTGTTCCCATGAGAGACAGTTTATACCTATATTGATGCTAGGAATATAGACTCTATTTTGATCTATGTGGAAATGCTGCTGGAGCAATTAAAATACATTTTGACTCTTGATAAAAATTATACATACACTACAAAAATTAACTGGTGTCATGATGTCACAACCCCTGGCCCTGTGTCCCTACCTCATAGATGCTGACCATCTTAATCAAGGTCACAACAATATTTCTGTATCACAGATGTGTACTCACAATGGCTATTTTCTCTATGTAAAATGCATTTTATGTTTTTTTTGGAATGCAGTTGTTACTTAGGTCCTCGATCCCCTGACAGAGGAAGCAAACAGTAATTCCAGAGAAATGTTATTTCACCCTGATTTTCCTGTGATTTTCCTGTGGGAACAACACAGATATTTAGCTTCCCCCAATATAAATACATAAGTAAATTAAATATCTGTGCAAGAGAAAATCAACCTGTAGTCACTCAATAGTTGTCTGCAGAAACACTGAGTGACAGCCGGCTGCAGGCCAAGTACAGACAAACCCTGCACGACAGCTGATATAGCAGAAAGCCAGGACCCAGAGAGATCCAGCAGGATCAATGGATTATAGATTCAGTCCTCAGAAATGGCACTAATAACCTCTCTCCATGCAGGGAGTGATGTGATGAGATTCTGACTGCAGAAGGCCTGGGACAGTCAGAAACAGATGATGCTCAACTGTCCGGGCCGTTGTCATGGAAAAAGGTCCATGGATGCTGAGGTCACCTCAGCTCCCCTAAAATGCCAGAACTCTGCTAAACATATCTCACTTATCCATGTCATTTTCTGCTGGTCTGTGCCATTAAGACAGATTTGCACAGGATTATTGTTATTATAACATTTAGGAATTATTATAATAATTTATGGAGTGGGTACTATCCCTTAGTACCTGCATTATATCTAAATTACACCAAACATGCTTCCTCTGTTTGTGTCAGCTTTATCTCCCATACTTTTCCCTCACTGTTGCCTCTCCCCCAGTTTCCCCATATAATTTGGGCAACGTTTCTGCCACCTCCTCTCTTAGCACATCACATGCTGCGAGAACTTCAGCTTTGCTTAATGCTCCTTCATGATTGACAGAATCTCTTGCACAGGAAAACCTGGTGACATGCAGTGCATTGTGTAAATGCAACAGTCTAATTTATATGTAAGGTTTCATCGGCTGCTATTACCTGAGCAGTAACTTACAGTGAAGAATAAGGCAGAGAAAATGACACCATCGCAGTAATCCTTGCACTACCTTTATGAGTCTGTATATACTAACATCATGCAGATTTTTCAAGAAACAGAGCTACTGCTGCTGCCAACTTTCAAACATCACCCTGATGGTCTTTACATGAGAGAGCTCAGATAAAAAAAAGATGATGAAACACATCTGCCTCAAAGCTCTGCAGCAGCCAAATTAAGGGAACTTTATTTTATTTACTGTAGAAGAGGGCACTGGTTTTGAATGCATTAATCCATGATTTAAATGTTATGTTGAACCTTCTTTTAACGTCATGGCATACCTATTTTCCCAACTGTGCTGACCATGAGTGCTCTCGCATACCTTCATGTATACACATCTCTGGATTTGAGAAGTGAAGCCCAAAATTCACACCTTCACATTGACAAAATAACTACCCACCACAATATCAGTTAGTCATTTTATACATTAATTTTCCCCCTCTGAGTACAAAATTCTCAAAAGTCTGTTGACATTTGGTCAAATTATAAATCAGACATTTTTAGGTTGAAGGGAAGTTCTGATTGGAGCCTTGGGTTGAGACATCACCACTAGAGGCCATGGACAGATGATGTCATTGCAGTGTTGGACTAACAGCAAGTCCTTTGCCCTCCAAGGGAAAAAGAAAATGAACTAGACATGCAGTTCTGTGACTGAGTGGAACACAATTATTCTCACATAGCCTGTCTGTTATATTCTGTATTAAGGTAGTATCCCTACCCAATGTTAACAGGAAGGGGGAGAGAGAAACAACATTTTGGTATAACACTTTCAGAATGGATAAAAATCACACAGGAGCAGCTAAATTTAATTAGCTTTTCTGTTAATATGGCTACAGAATTATTTTAAAGAAAAGCAATACATTTGACTGAAATAATGATTTTTTTAAACCCAGAAATACATATCCTGACCAGGATTTTATGAGACATGACTAAGTGCTCTATGCTTCCTACAACTGAGCTAAAATAAGTTCTAGATTTAGCAGCTCGATATGCATAATGGTATTCTGAAATATCAGCCATGATGAGCTGAAGAGTTGTTTTGTTTTCCTGCAAACAACGTGAGGGTCAATTCCAACCGCAAGGACAATGCGTGATCCTCATCTCTCCAAGTTATTACAAATATCACAAGCGAAATGAAGAGGAAAATTGAAGTCTCAAAATTCATATTCCAAGGAAATATTGAAAAATTAGTCCAAAAATCAGCAGAGAGCAAACAATAAATCTGCAGGAGCTGCTAGCCAGTCAGGGTCATAATTCAGAGGGCTGAAGATGTGGGGGAAAATTAATTATCAGCTGATTAACAGCAAACTACCTGATGTCCCGAATCCCCCACCACCCAGACTTCTAGAGGTCAAGAAACAGAAAGGACTGCCAAGAGAATCCAGAGGCAACTGTAAATTACTTCATAAGAAAGGAGGAACTGATAAAGGACTGTCCGGCCTGACGTTCATTAATTGCTACCCAAATAATTAATTTGTCTATCGTCCCGCATCAATCTGGACCCCAGCGGGAGCGCAGAGATTCTTCGGTGAAACTTTGCGTTTGCCTTCTTCGCTGGTATTGTCTGGAGACAGAGTGAGGGCGCACTTGGACCCCGCTGACATTTAACGATAGATCAGTTTCCCCGGAGAAGCCTGACCCTGGCGTGATTAACACGGGACGATGTGATCAGTTCGGGTGAAAATGTTTTGCCCGAGTATTAAACCTTTTCAGAAAGTGATAAAACACAATGCAATAAATAACGTGTCTAAGAGCCAGCACAGATGATGAATGCATAAGTGTGTGTGTGTGAGACAGTCTGAACTCCCCTCATTCACAATGATTTTATGAGCCACAAAGGGACCTTTTTATGAAAATATTAAATATGCAAAGTTATTCAGAGTGCCGAGGAGAAACGGGAAACTTACATTCTTAGACACCTTTGAAAACATTAAATGATATATTTTGTTTCAGCATGTTTACATCATTTTTGTCTTCTGAAACAATACTGAGTTCATGAGAATCTTTGGTTCTCATTGTAGATATTCAGGTTTTCACCGGATGAGGGAAGACCCTCATAACATGAAACATTGAGTCTTCCCAAGGAGAATTATGGGTCTCTCTCAAAATGAAGACAGGAGAGCTCAATTTGGGCTCAGTTTTGTACAGATACCTGTCTGGCTTGAAATGATGCACTTAAATTCTGAAACATCACAGGCACATTAGAAAGTAACACTGAAATTCCTTTCAAGGTATGGTAAATTGTTTAAGAAAAGAAAAAACCAAATGGGTAAGTAAAGATGAGACACGTCTTACCCTTCTTTGCAATCTATCTGCATTGTGCTTCATCCTTAATTTCCTGTCTGCTCTTCAGTAATTAATGTCCCACACTTGCTCTGGTGGACTGAATAAAAAGTGCTTTCTGAGGTCTTAAAGCAGGGCCCCACGCACATCACCTTTTAGCACTCTGAATTTGTTTATAACATTTTTTGTATGTGTAATTTAGCAGAGTTTTACATCTTGACACTTTATCATTGGTGTGTTGTTTGCTATTCCATACCAATGCCTTCATTATTGCTGCTCTGATGACACGACTCCATGCATCTACAGCTATGATGGCTTTGTAAATTGCTCTGGATAAAAGTCCGCCAAATACCGAGATAAATACTAATGGTTCTTTGTATAGACTCCAGTCAGAAATGTCAGCATCAGATAGAAAAAACTGAAACACACTTAGGAGTCAAAATTTGGAAAAATAAACAGGATGAAACAGCACTTAAGTGGAATTCTCTGTGTGCTGTTTTTTTCTATCCACTTAATAAATACCCTGGTGAACTCAGCTGATGAATGACTGGGAGCACTGTGTGGCGGTAACATATAAATGAGGCAGGTTAAAGGTCACAATTTACATTGAGCATAAATTGTGACTGACAAACACAAAGGTCAAGGCAAAACTTATAGTCGGCCAGAGCTGGTGTGGATTATGTCAATACAACACCAGCACCTCTGTCCTGACCTTCCTCCTCCTGCCAGCACTGGTCTCTTTCTTCTCTCTCCCTCTCTCTCTCTCTCTCTCTCTCTCTCTCTGTCTCCCTCTCCCTCTGTCTCTCCCTCCCTCCACTGCATGGTTAGTGAGGGAGCCAAAGAGATTCATTATTAGTCAAGAGATTCATTATTAGTCAACAGTCATGTTCTGTCTTGGGGTAAAGCATCTGTGTCAGCATGCGCCATGAATAGAGTACACACACACACACACACACACACACACACACACACACACACACACACACACACACACACACACACACACACACACACACACGCATACACACATACACAATACAATATGTTGAACCTCACTCCATGGCATTAACATGTAGTAATACTTATATCAAAATTGCAGCTGAAACTTTCTTTCCCCTTGCTTGGTTTTTGCAGTCAGTCACAGAGACTTCTCAAACATTTCCAATATCATTAGGTTTTATAACAGCCAATCCCACTATCTGACTGCACCTTGAGCCAGCGAGAGAACCACTCTCTCCATCACGGTAATTGCTCTGAAGTTGGAATGATTGCTCCATCAATGTTAATGGTCACTGAACTTCAATAAACTGGTCACTTGCCAATAATCTGTTCTAACCTCTTGTGCTAATGTTATTCCCATTCTATTTATTAGGTTATGACAGAGCAATTAGAATGGTCCCTTGTCCAGAACAAGTGGCTAAATGTGGCTGCAATGGACAAAAACCCATGAGAGCCGGTCTATTGGAAAGCTGTGATTGAGAACGTGTATGTGTATGTGTTTGCGTGTGCGTGTATGTGTGTGTGAGTGTGTGTGTGTGTGTTCGTGTGTGTTTGTGCATGTGTGTGCATATGTGTGCATGTGTGTGCATGTGTGTGTGTATGCGAGTTTGTGTGACTGTGAGTGTTTGTGTGTCAGTGCATGCAGTATGGGGCTGGTTAAACAGTAGACATGTTTGGCATACTGGTCACTAGTCAGCTGTCTGTACAAAATATGTCATGTGTAAAGTTCTATTCTATATAATTTTAATTTAATATGTGCATGACTAGCTGAGATAGCTGACCAATACATAACTTAGCTTAGATAACTAATCAACCAACTTTGAGCTCATTAATACCTTTTCCAAAAACAAACCCATCAAATTTTTAAGTCTTTAGATGATACTCTAGGCTATATACAATGGATATAATTAGTTACTTAATGAGCAAGACGTTTTCACATTATTCAGAATCTATTTTAAGAAGAACCTGGGGAAGTGTTTATTTGGACGCACCAGGCACAGATCAAGCCAATGGCCCTAACAAAGCTGACTTCCAAACGCTTGGGCCATCAGGCACTTTCCCTGGGTTTGTGCTCTTACCCCATCCCTCTGTGGTCCATTCAACAGACACTGATCTGATGCCACTCAATAAAATGAACCTCGATGTCAGCCATTAAAGCCACCAAAAAAATCTAATCTGCTGTCCACTAGCCAGGCCTGATCCTCCATACTGCTGTTTCCATCACACAGACTACCCTCTCCACCTGGCCCATTCTTTAGCCTTCAGAGGCCAGAAACCCTGGCTACTGCTCGCAGTGCGACCTCCCCTCTATCACTACAGTACCCTATTCCTCTGTACAAACACTCTGAATCACAGCACAGAGACAGTGGGTCTCAGCATGGCAGTCTTCCCACTGAAGAGTACGGCAGAGTGTGGTGCTGTTTGCCGGGCTGCCGGGTGGGGTGGGGCCAGGCGGGGCCGGGGGTCGTCTGACAGGTGTTGTGGAAGAGCAGAGATTCCGCAGCAGCAGGCGTGATGGGGACGCGTCTCCTCACAGGGGGTGGGGGGAGGGAGGGGGTGGAAGACGTGGCCCCAGGCGGTCCGAGCTGCAGCCTGCGGGCCTGTCCCCCAGCTAACAGATGGCACCTGCTCCACAGGCGCAGCCAAAACAAACCCGCACCCCGTGCCGCACACACTGCCAGACAGAGTGCCAGCACACAGCCCTCTCCCCCTCTCTCTTAAAGTAAAGGGACCTCCAGCACTAGGACTTTCTCCCTCTCTTTTAAAGTTGAGGACGGTCTATGCCAACTTATACATACAACTTAAAAAAACAACATAGATCTTAGGAACAACACTGCCGTGGATACAGCAACAGTACTAAGATCGGATGCAAACAATAAGAGGAGTAATTCATGTCAAGGTGAAGTTTTTCCCCCATTCCAAACCATTTCTTGTATTTTACATGTACAAAAAAACATCTGCCTTTTTCCTCATTCAGAATTAAACTCAATATTCAAACAGGACTTATGATATGGCAATGCATTACCGTATAAAAAAGAGCCCCAAAACCCTCTTTGTGCCGTATAATTAAAGGTTGTGGTCTTACGGGCAGGGTGAGGGCGGTGATGGAGGAGGCGTTGAGGGTGGGGTCGCTCTGGTGCCTCTGGTAGACCACCCTGTACTGGGAAATGATGCCATTGGGCAGACTGGGCTGGGTCCAGTCGAGCAGAACCGAGTAGGCGCTGGTGGGTGTGGCGGTGGGCGCGGCCATGCCCTCTGGCTCCGCCTCCATGGTGAGGGTGGAGGCCCAGGGGCCATTGGTGGAGCCGCGGGCGTTGAGCGCTCGCACCCGGTACTCGTACTCGCTGAAGGGCTGCAGGGCGTCGGAGGCGTCGATGAACTCCAGCGGGCCCTCCGACCAGATGAAGACCAGGAGCTCTTCTCGTGTGCCAGCCGGTCGCCTGGGGCAACAGGAAGTCATGTGACCGTCAGCAGGCGCACGCAAACCCCACATTCCACCTGCATCTAAAGCTCTCTACACTGGAGCACCATTTTCCTCAGCATAAATTCTCACAGTAACTGACTCCACAGACCCTCTGCCTTTACATGTTCAGTCTGGCATTGATGAGCTTTGTCTCCTTTTCCGCAGGCTGTACATAAACACTAGCACCACTGACCCACAGACACACGTTCCTCACAACACTCCCTATATCCTGTGATATCAGCGTGCCGCGTTATTGCGTGTTTGTGTGTGGGGAACGCCCAGTGTGTCCCGGGTCCTCGGGTACACTGTGCATGCATGCACAGGGACAGGAGCAGCTGCTGCACAGGGCTGAAATAACCTTTCCTGCCCAGCTGTGGATAACAAGGGAGATGATGGAGGAGAGGGGCTAATTGAAAAGATACGGGCTATGTAATCCTTCCGCTGAATAATATGGAGGCCCGGGAAGGGTTTCTGCTCCTGTGGAAGGAGATAGCAAAGAGGAAAGATTTGCTCACCCCCTTCCCTCTCCTAAGCACAGACAGCAGCAGCTCACACTTTCAGAGTTAAAACACATGCAAACACTTTAACCAATCAGCTACCAATACTCCACTAACACGGAACAGGTGTCAGACAGGCCTTCCATGTCTGTGACCCTGACAGCGTTTGTATTCCTTTTCATTACCAGTGAGCAGGTTTACATACAGTGTGTATTCATTAATACCTCCAGTACCTTGTGACTTATTGTGGCAGTGTGTGTTTTCGTATTGTTGAGTGCTCAGTCTTAAACAGGTGATCTGTTCATATAACATTTTTCTATATAAAAAAATTAAGTAGAAAAATATTGAAAAAAAAAAACTCATTATAACTATTATGTTTGACGTGTGACTACAACCTTTACAAACACCCGTTATTAATAAATTACAGAATTTCACTGATCAAGTTAGTTCAACAAAGTATGATAATATAACATTATATAATATAATAATATAATGTTAATATAATCATATGCATGTGTAGATTCTGTATTTAATCTTATATATGAAACCCGGCTCCTCAGCCCTGCCTCCGAGGTGGGGGGGGAGGTGCGGGGGTGTAATGGGGGGGGGGGGGTGTTGTCAGGCTATGGCAGGAGTGTGATGGACGGTGCAGTCCGGAGCACCAGCTGCTCGGCTGCAGCACGCTGCACCCGCTCTGTGACCTGCCTGCACCCGCTGCACCCGCACGCCCACAAGGACAGCGCCACTGAGCACGCTCAGTGCTTCCACACACCGCTGCGGCTCACCCCCCAGCAGGCCACACCGCTCCCAAACAGGATTTTATCATAAAACACTGTATTCCGCACAGCCCACACACTTCAGCTCGCAGGTTTTTGTGCTACTGGTGAGCTTATAGTTTAACAACTAAATAATAAACAAACATTTGATTGAAAGATAAAACAAAAATGAAATTCTGTATGGAATTCTGGAATGCCCTGAATTCGGAGGACACTGACATGACGTGTAGGCAGGAGAGGAAAGTTGTCTTCAAAATAAAATAAATAAAACTCCAGGAGTGAGGAATGCAGACAGACAGACAGACAGACAGACAGGCGAGGGGCGTGCGATGGGGCGAGAGAGAGAGCGGGGGCAGTCTGGCCTGCTCTGGACGGACGAGCTTTGTTAATTCCTCACATTATGGCGGGCCTTCACGCTGCTGCAGAAAATGACATTCGGCTGTGGTAATGTGGCTCCTGCCAGCTCTGCCTCTGCGCAGGCAGGAGAGCGTGCGGCCGGGGGAGACGGGCCTGCGCCCCTGATCCTGCCCAGCACATTCGAATACAGATAAGCAGGGGGCCACAGGGAGCCTTATCCCTCACTGTGTGGCTTCACTACTGCACATAGCCGGGACCTGGAGCTGCCCTGCACACTCTCTAACACACCCCCACTGTCCTGCACAACTACACACCCCTCCGACACACTGCCCTCTAACACACCCCCACTCTGACACACTGCTCAACACTGCCCTGCACACTCTGACACACCCCCACTCCGACACACTTCCCTGCACACTCTCTAACACACCCCCACTCCGACACACTGCCCTGCACACTCTCTAACACACCCCCACTCCGACACACTGCCCTGCACACACTGCACCCCACTCACACACAGCACACTCTCTAACAAGAGTGCTCATCAGGAAAGAGTGTTTGGAGCGTTTGGCCGTCAGGCGAGGTTGTTGTTGCACTGATAACACTGTGCTGCCCAACAGGCCTAAAGTCTGATGTCTCTCGTGTCTTTTCTGTACCTACAGAAATGCACTAAAAGAGGAGAATCTGCCAAAGACAGGAGCAGATTTCATTGTCTTGCTGCAGTTGATGTGATTGAGTACTGTGGAGGTTGATCAGAGCTAAGATGATTTTTTTTTAATGATTTGAGTTTGATGAAATAATTAAAATAGGCTGTCATTTCAGAGGGGGGTGGGCGGGTACTGTACGATTAATAAGAAATAGATTACACAGAACACACTTTATAAAAGTTTCCTTCTCTGCAGTTGGTGCCACAACTCAAAAGGTGGCATATATATGGTACTGAGGTGCACCTCACAGTGGTAAAGAGACATAGAGTTTTCATTCCCACAAAGCCCATTGGCAAGAGGCTTTGTGCAGAATCACAGAAATGGTCCCATCATTATCAGAACAAATAAGGCCACAGGCCTGACCCCTCGCTCTCAGAAACAGAGCGGTGACATTAAATGCAGGCCTTTACCAAAAACTGAACCCAGAACAGTGTGAGGAACCACAAATCCTCCTAAGCTGGACCACCAAATGCATCCCTCTCACTGGCTACATTCAGAGGGGTGTGTGTGTGTGTGTGTGTGTGTGTGTGTGTGTGTGTGTGTGTGTGTGTGTGTGTGGCGAGGGGCTGTCAGGTTGGGGCTTGTTATTTTCACCACAATTCCAGGATGCTTGATCCTGGACCCATTCCTCAGACCTCACAGGTCAGATGTCCCCCACTACTGTCCATATTAACGTATGGTTTTGGAATTAAATCAAGCACCAAGCCAACAATTTAATTCCCAATTATTCCACAGAATAAATGCAACAATGAATGTTGATAAATGAATGAATGAATAAAACAACTAAAATTGAGCAACTGAATACAATTCTTACCTCCACTACACATCAAATATTCAAGGATATACTGTGGCTTTTGGGCCAACAGGTAAAGTAAGACCCTTGATGATGCAGGTTTCTGCACTTCTTGCACTGTTGTTGCAGTCATCCAAACCCATGTCTTTGTCTGTCTGGCTCAAATTAAATCCAGCCATGTATCCTCTAAATGCTACAGACTCTCCGGATATGCTAATTCTATTTTTTCAGGAATTTAGCTGGCTTAGGCTGCTCTGACCTTGCATATATATGACATTGGTCAACAAGCCGGCCTGCCCTTGACTAAACACCCACCGGGCGACAGCAGACAAGTGAGGAGAGAAGAGATTAACCTGCAAACAGTCTTCATTACCATTTCGCAAACTTCACCAAAAAAACATGGCTCGCAGAAAAAGCAACGTGCTGAAAATTCACGGCAAAAAGCCTCACTGCAGGAGCGTTCCCCTTCTACCACAAGACCACAAAATAAAAAAATAAATGAATACACACATTACATTATTGACATTTAGCAGATCCTCTTATCGTGTGACGCACATAGCTTACAATTTTTACATGATATCCATTTATATACCTGGATATTTACCTAGGTAATTCTGGGTTAAGCACCTTACCCAAGGGTACAGCAGCAGTGCCCCAGCGGGGAATCGAACCGGCAACCTTTCGGTTATGAGCGCTGCTCCTTGCCACTATGCTACACTGCTGCCCAACATTTCATAAAGGGAATTCCACTGGAAAATACTGACGATGCACGGCTGCAGATTATGCCATTTCTCTCTCTCCATTTGCATGGATTTGCTCTCTGTTGCTGTGGATTCCTCATGAAGCTGGCCCCTCTCTCCACCCTCTCTCTCCGTGCGGGGGACATGGGACGCCTTGTTTTTACGGGAGAGTGTCTGGTGACATTGCCCAGGCGTTGCCGTGGAGTGATTGGTGTCAGTGGAGAGGGTGAGTAAAGAGAGCCGGGACTGAGGCAGTCACTCCCAGGAATTAGGCCACGGACCATTATGATGGTGATGTGATTGTGTCACATCAGTAAAAGCTTTATTGCCTCTGAGCCGGGAAGGCAGTGTGGCATTCTGTTTCATATTACTCTTTATATCGGGGTCTGAGTGTGCCTGGAATAGTCAAAGCCAACAGGGCCGTGTCAGCTTCCATTTAGGCCCGGCGCTTTTTAATAGCTGCCTTTTCCCCCCTCACCATCCACCCCGGCTGGGTTTACAATAGGCTGGCGTGCGCAATGGAGTGCCATCACTAATCTCTCAAGCATTTCTGACACTTTTTTTCATCAAACTTGTCTTTGTTATGGGGAAATTTAAAAATTTTGCCTGGTCACCTAAGGGTTATTATATTACATATAACATTGGGTGACTTGCACTGGGTGACTTGTTTTTACATGCAGACACTTTCATATCCATAGTTATTATTGGTGTCACTTCAATATTGGTTGCAAATGCATGTGCGCTGATCAAAATGACAACTGGCTGGTGTGGTCATGTGCATTTTACCCTTCACCAGTAGATGGCAGTAGACTCTAAATTGAACTCTGAAGAGCACCAGCATTCCATTCTATGTTGGAGAGGTGCAAAAACACTGAGGAAGATGTAGACATATCTGAAGGGCATAAATGTTTGAATTTTAAAACTAAAGGATTTACAGTATGAGTATTTTTTCTGTATTTTTGGGCAAATTAGCTTATAAAATTGAGCATGTTCCATATAACAATTTTCCAAAGACCCATTGCTCAAATGTATGCTTTACATATGAGTTACAGTACAGTACGCTTACAAATGTGTCAATATTAGCAGTGCAGATTGTGAAAAATGTGCTCCGGTGTTCCCAGTGGTAAACAGAGAACAAACACACTTCCCTCTTCCAGCATGTCTCTCATCCTACGCCTGGCTTTCTTTAATCAAAATCATTGCTCTAAAGGACCCTGGAGACGTCCGTCTGTACATAACATGATGGACTGGTGTGGCACTGATGAGGAGGCTGGGAGGTGCTGTTGCGGGAAGACATTAATAATTAAATAATAATAGGATGCATTTATGGAGCACCTTTCAAAGTTCACCCACCTGGGTTATACACGTTAGTCATTGTGCATCAGAACAATCATTGCACATTAGTTGAGGTTGGAAAGGGAGGGACTTATTTAACCAATTAAACTGGTAGATTGTTAGATGGTCACCTTA
This sequence comes from Megalops atlanticus, assembly GCA_019176425.1. Classification (NCBI taxonomy): domain Eukaryota; kingdom Metazoa; phylum Chordata; class Actinopteri; order Elopiformes; family Megalopidae; genus Megalops; species Megalops atlanticus. The sequence continues at coordinate 2,393,527 of CM032887.1, read as the reverse complement.
GCAGAATCTGATTGGGAATTTAGGCAGGATAATGGGAGCACATTTGGAAGTCATTGTGTGGGCTCTGAAACAGGACTGAATGTGAAAACTTGGATGGCAGATGTGTACAGTATATTAAACAGCTGAAATATGGAGTTCTCTATCTTCCTTGAACTTGTTACATTTTACAAAAAAAAAAAAAAACTTCAAACACAGCCTCACCACACCATGATAAGAATGATATGACCCGCTCTCTTACTGATTACCAGATGTGGAAATCACAGTGACAAAATTATTAATAAGCTTTGCTGTCAGCAGAAAGAGAGAGACCAAAACCAGGGCTTCACCCTGTGTGAGAAGAGCATGACTGAGTCTGCATGTTTTGGGTTACCTGTGTATGAAGTAGGCCGTGATGAGGCCATTGGGCTTGCGTGGGGGGCTCCAGTTGACCTCAATGACAGTGGGCCCCACGGCCGTGACTGTGGGGGGGCCCTGGTCTTCTGGGGCGGCCTCAGAGGTCCGTGCGTAGACCCACTGCCCCACACCACACCCGCCTGGGGTAAACAGAAGCAGCTGCTAACTGCTGAGCCAAACACAGACACACAGCAGGACCTCACACAAATACATGGAAATACGGGAGAAAATTACGCCACAGCTTTTCTACATAAAAACACAAAGCTCAAATTTATCTTTCCATCTATTTAGTCAGCAGACATCCTCTAGTGTGAGAAGATGACGATGTTTCAACATTAAACACTCAAATTATTTATTTTTACTCAAATTATTTATGTTAATTAAAGAGCTCCGACACACATTCTGTAGTAGTGTCCCAGCCAGCATTTCAACCCGAGACCCTCCGTGCTCCGGCTGAAGTCTACACTGCTTCATGTCCATGGCAGTTCAGCAGACCTGACCCCGAGTCTGCACGCGGCCTCTCCCTACCTTGCTGGCACGCCTGCACCCGGATCTGGTACCATGTGAACGGGTCGAGGCCGTCCAGCAGGAGGAACTGGTCTCGTCCAGCGGCTCGGATCAGAGCCTGGTCACTCCCGGCGTTGAGCAGGACGTTGTATTCCAGGGGCAGGCTGCTGTTGAACACCTCTGCAGAGAGAAACACACACCTGCCATATGCAGCAGCTGCAGGCGGAGCTGACGGAGGCTCAGGAAATACCCGGGGCTTAACGGGCGGGCACGTGTGAGGACTAGATACCACTGCTGCTCTCAGTCCTGGTGTGAAGTGCACCACTGAAAGCAGAAACACCTTTCCTTTCCCTCATTTTAACTCTCTTCCTAACGAGAGCCACTGCAAATACATTTTCTGTGGTTCCACAGAAAACAGAGGATGGCGCTTCTCCCAGACAGGACAGTGCTGGTGTTTGGAACGCACCTGTCCAAATCTGTCTGTCTGTCTGAGAAGACCAGCCCCTCCCCCCCCCCCGCACCATTTACCCCTCCCTGATAAGACAGGTGCTGATGGGTTCTCTCGGCCTAGGCCCGGGCCCTCAGAAACCAGCTTGAGGCCGGTTCTCCTAACTGCACATGGCAATATTGTTATTTAGTGGCCTGCATTTACACACAACAGGCTGACATGCTGCCATAACACATTTCCAGCTCACTCGGCAGACATCGCATCCACGCTTTGTTAATATTCCCATCACTGACGCGTTTCATAATTTACAACAACTGGAGGCTGATAGGTTATTTAACATTTATGAAGGTGAGATGTATTCAGAACGGGCTGATTATCTTTACAAATGAAAAAGTTAAATTATTCAACTTCCTTCATTGCCGTCTCCCTGAGCAGATGTAGTCTTTTGCTAAGACACAAACCCTGCCTGAATTATACAGCTCTTTGATCAGGCCCATCTGCCAGAAAGGTTCAATCACACAGGTCCTTAAGTTCTATTATTTACAACTAATCACCGACTTTGGAGTTTCACACTTTCAACTTGGAGAAGACTCTAATCAGAAATAATGGCAGCCAGGGAGGAGAAGGAACTCGCTTTCAGATCCCATTCATCACCAGCAGGTGTGTCTTTGAACTCGGAGCAAATATGGCATTCCTACTTAACCAGGACTGCGAGATTCACACTTAAAACCCTGGATTTTGGGGGGAAAAACAGCCCTTATGCCAATATTACAACAGCAGTCCTTTCAAAGGAGCTGGGCTATATGTGGGTGTTAATTCTGTTGAATTTTTACCAACAGTATTTGATATATGCTTCTCCTGAGAGCCAAGTGTCATGAGAACAATGATTGGAGATATATTGAAGAGCCTAATCATGATAGTACAGTCACACATGCAGGGCTTTGGGTTTCAGTCAGGGAAGAACAGGAAGAGGTGCAGGGGGCTACCATTTGCACTTGGAGAGAGGAATACTTGGGATTTGAACAAGCAACCCCAAGTTTGCACAAACCTGTTTGACTATTTGCTTGATGTCTGTGCTGAGATATCCACAGTACCCAAAGCCTGACATGCTCAAAGTGAAAGGCCAAGAAAACATAGCAGCACCCTCTGTATTTTAAACATTGGGACTGACTGGTCACTGCTGGCAAGCGGGCTGTGATTAAGAACTGTGAATGCTAACACATCATACAGGACCACTAAAAGGAGTGCGTCTGCAGGTATTTGAAAGGTACAGTAGTTACCCCACTGCAGACTTTGCAACAAAATCTCCACAGATCACACAGCACAATGAAAAAGCGGACAGGTCTTTAAAGCACTGACTCAAAGATCTCCCCAATCAGGCTCTTCGTGCACTCTTTGTCATCAGTGCCAATAAAGAGGGTAACTGAAGTTAAAAATTAAGTGCTGGCTTCCAAAAAGGCGTGGGAGTAAGGAAAGGATGAGGCCTGGCAGAGGGGTGGAGGGGACCTGTGTGTAGACGCAGGGGAATGTCTCTGTGAGAGAGGAGGAGAGAGGGCTCTCAGCACAGCACCCTGAGGGCGGTACTCCTCTCTCCCCGTGTCTGGAAATCTACCTCCTGCTTCACAGTTCCAGGCACACAAGAGGAGCCCGCTAACAAACTTCACTCAGCAGAGGAGAGAGGGAGAGGGAGAGGGAGAGGGAGAGGGAGAGGGAGAGGGAGGGCGATACGAGGCAGAACCGTTGAGAGGGAAGAATGCATTCATTCGGAGTTTGCATTTGGAGCCTGCTTTTCCCCCCTCCTTAAATCACACTTAGGTTAGCAAAGCAGTCACTTGCGTTTGAATGCTAATTGATTCCCCCGACCCGTCCGCGTCGGCCGCGGCGTGATGCATGCCTGCTGCGGCCATGTTCCGCTCCCATTAAATTACACACAATGCTGCTCGTAAATTACACGCACTCCCAGTTTTTCCAGCCAAACGGCAAATAAATCACCCCAGACTGATTGCTAAATAGAGATCCTGCTTAGTGCATTAGGTGTAAACATTACCTGGGGGCGTCCAGGCGACAAAGACGGAGCGAGGGCCGGTGATGTTGACATTATGCGGGGGCGGGATCCTCTCTGGGGACGAGGCCGGGGTCTGAATCACGTACCTGTCACTGCGGCGGCTGCCCCCTCCTGTGCTGGCCACCAGCTCGTACACATACCTGCAACACAGGGCCGCCCCGTCACAAAAACAGCGCAGGTAACCGGAAGAGGTAACCTGGGAGGCCATCTGAAACCAACACTGAGGATCAACCATGCCTGCAGTTACGAAAGTAGCTCTATTTTTTTTTTGTTTAATGGGATAGGGCTATTCAGGTTTTACAAGCTATTGCGTAAGACAGAAGTCATGCTTTTTAATATAATTGATATGAAACTCAATTAAATTCAGTAGTGGTCATCAATGCTTTTTTATGACAAATGCATGTAATATATATAAAACATTAACCAATACGCACACACATGCCCACACACATATATAAATGCACACAGGACGCAGGACTGTAAAATATACAAGGGGACAGAATCCACTCCTTTGTTCCTGAGCTCGTCTCAGGTTGAAAAGTCTCCTCTCCCACCAGGAGACAGAGCTTCTGTGGTGTTGCTGGCCTGTGGTGTTCTGCACATTCTCGGACTGTTTGTGGTTTAACCTGGTCGATTGCGCTCAGAATATATGACTGAGCAGAAGAACACAGGTGAGATTCTATGGGCTATGACAAACTGGCCCTTGTATTTCACTCATACAAAGAACTGCAATTTCATACAGGCTCGCAATGGACATTGAGACTTCAGGAAATTTACAAATGTACATTGTTGTTTATTAACAAACTGTTGGGCTAAGATTCAATCAAACTGTAATGAGTTTTGTTCTTAACAGGCTGGACAACAACTGCAGCAAAGTAATCGCATCTTTTTTTTTCCATTTCTTACACAATATTACAGGTGCGGGGATCGCTAAACCTAGCAAAGATGTCTGGGAAATGAAAAAAAGCATAATGTGCCACACAAGAATGAAAACAACTAAATGTATAGTGGGTGAGCCCCAATGTTTTTGTTCCAAATTCACAATTTATTACAAAAACATTATCCAAAATTATCCAATATTTGTGAAATACATAATCAATAAGGAGTGTGATAATTACATTTCAGATATTAAGCAGAATACTGGCTCTTCCATAGAACTGTGCACATAAATGTATACAGGACAGCAGGATAACCTGCAGTGTGGGTTATTTAAAAGCTGAGAGGAAAACTCTATCACACACACGACTTCACAAGACAGATTTGCCTTTTAAATGCTGTCAGGTTGCGGTGCAAAGGTCTACATTAGCAATGTAAGAGGGCCATGTTTAACATCGAAAGCTTTTAATTTGACATAAACTCCATATACACCCATTAATACCTCACCATTACGTATTGTTACCACATTTTTCAACAGTCCTATAAGCAATAATATAGTGGATTCTCTAATTGTACCTAAATACATTAAACAGGAACACTTGTCACTCTGTGGGACACATGTAATGTGGATGTTTTAATTAAATGAATATGTTATGGTGTCACTGTGGATTCAGCGAGGTAGCTCACGAGACACACGCACACACACACACGCGCGCACACACACGCGGGATGCGGCTGTCCAAGACGCCCAAGAAAAAATAAACAAACGCTGTGCTATGAGAGGAGGCGGTGCATTACGCGCAGTTCCCCCCGGGAATAAAGCTTAATATTTCAGTCATCAGAGGGACTTTATACAATGGTGAGGTAAGTGACAGCTAATCAGCATTGTCATAAATAATCAATGAGCGCCGGCACAGCCTGGCTGTTTCCAGCAGTTTAACCGTTTCACACATGGGTATATAGAGTGAGGATAATGAGACCGTGGCTCTCCCTTCTAATTCTCCACACAGGAGCCTGATTGCAGGAAGAAAGGAGGGACAAAGCGGGCTGGAAGGGAATTCTTTCTGGCAGGTCATCTGGAATTACCGCAAATTAAATGTCACGTGCCTCTTGGGTTCTGTTGAAGCACAATACAAACAAGAGTGGGGGGTGGGGAGGGGGTGTTGGGGTGGGGGCCAAAAGGGTCATACTACTGTGCCCCAGCAGACTGCAGCCAGCATGCACAGTTTGGTTTTGGAGGTGGAAAGTTCTGGAGGTTGCCAGTTCAAATCTGTGGATGGGTTCTGGGCATACTATGCTGCTGGCCAGCGGAGTGGGTTTATCTAAAAAATCTAAATAAAACAACCTTCCACTCTGAAATTTTTTGAACAGCCTCATTTAATGTGTTCAGTTTACTTAGCTCTTGTATCTTTGTAATGATCGACACCTTTTTTTCCCTCTACTGAACCATGCTTTGGTTCTCTGGCATGTTTTCAACACTGCCCTTAATTTAATTTAATTTGAATTTCATTATTTTAACAACAGGGCAGCTCTTACACAAATCCCATCATAAATAGCTTATCACTGTGTGTGGAGCTGGGTATTCTTATTCACTGCTGGTCAGGAGACCTGACTTGCATACACAAGCTTTAATTCCACTGTTTATTTTTTGAGAAAACATATTTATGATGTACCCCATTTTCAATAACTTAATGAATAACCAACAGTAACTGACTTCATGGCCACTGTAGTTTTGCAGCTTAATTTAGTAACGATAACTTAAAAAAAGTGCCATTAAAAAAAAAAAGTGCCATTGTTGAAATAAATCTGTATACTATGTAGCTAGCTAAAAAGATCTTATTGAAAGTCGTTTGTGAGTTTTCCGTAAGCATTGAATAGTTGAATATGTAGAATATGAATATGCACTTCCCACACCTGTAATATGCAGTTGTCAGTTTCAAATATTTTTTTAAATGATAATTTAAAAACTATATCTGCATTGCAAGTTGCTCTGGAAAATGGCTTATGGTAAATGATGTGAGGTATATGTATTTGACACTTTGTGAGTCACAGTCTTAATAATAATAATAATAATAATAATAATAGCAGATAAATTCATTATAACAGCTAAAGCAACCTCATGGGTGTAGTAACACAGGTGGTGCAACACCCTCTTTTGAGCAATAATTCATTACCCCAATACCAGTAATACCAGTTCATAGGTTATATGGCATTTGAAAATTTTTAACTTTAAATTATTCTCACCTGCAAATGAACCATATAAATAATTTAACAAATAATTTAAAAGTATGAGAATTTCAGCATGTTCCCCTGAAACTGCTACTGGAAATCTGGGTGACACATTTTTCAATGGCCTCTGGTTCTGACAGTAACAGAAACAGCAGCAACATGTATCTCAGCTGGGTAAACATGCCCTAGAAACTAACGCTAACATCGCCTGAATTCTGCCATCACCAAAGAAATCACTTCTCTGCCCTACCTGCATGGACGCAACCCTGCTCCACACCCTCATCCGCCCTCTTCAAATATGCAGGAGTTTCCTCCTCTTTCTCCAAACAGAGCTCAGCCGAAGAGCTCAATCAATACGCGTCCTCAGAGACAGTGGTGTCGGTTATTAGCCAGCTGCCCTGATTGCTCCTTTTTAAAAAGTTTTAATGATTTAGTATCAGAGAGGGTTTCCCAAAGCCAAAGCATTCCTTAAGACACGTACAGGATTAGGTGTCATCAATAATCAACTGCTAATAGCTTGTTAGAGATGGGCGGTAGATATGCGACCTGCTGTTTGGCTTCAGACCAGTGTCTGTGTGGTTCAGGTTCTCACTGTCTCCGGAGAAGACCAGCGTCCCGTCTCTCAGCAGCTGGTACTGGGACACCAGCCCGTTGGGCTCCAGGGGCTCGGTCCAGTACAGTTCCACAGCAGAGGAGTTCAGAACCACGTGACGTGGTCGGGCCCATACACCTGGGAGAGAGGGGAGGGAGAGAGGCCGCGTGTCACACAGGGGGAAGGAGAGAGTAGGAGAGTGCCGTCAGGTAGATCTGACAATTCAAAACACACACCTGTACACGGAACAACACACGTAAGACGTGGTTCAGAATGCTGAGTGAGTGTTAGCACTTGATTCATATTATGAACCATACCGAACGTTTAAAATACGGACGTCATCGTCTAGCAATTTACAATTATGATCACTTTTCTTATTTATGCACTCTTTGAAAAATGTCAAAATTTGCATATATTAGCAAAAAAATATTTTCTGTACTTACAATTTTATTAAGGTGCCTCTAACACTCAGCTTCTAAGATCCTCTAAATTCAATAATATGAAATGACTCATTTCCTTATAGTCAAATTAATAAAACAAAAAAAGTCCTGCTTGACAATGATCAAAGTCATAATATAGAAAGAAACGGTAAAGAAATGTAAATAATGGTAAACATGATACATATTATGTTTATAATTATATATAGATATTATATATTTTTGTAATACTTATAAATGTTTGAAATTCTGGAAATTCTGTGATACTACATGCCCTTGGTGTACTTTGCTAAGCTGCAATTTAGAAATGTAATTTAGAAATGTAACATCTAAGTGATATATTAATAACAATATATTATTACAGAAATGGAATGCTGAGCCAAAATATCATCAGAACAATTTGTCTCACTACTCACAGATATCAATTCATGCTTCTTTACTATGCTTTTTATAATTGAAATAATCCAACAGCAGTAAAAAAAAAAATAGCAAAACCTTCACCAAGCCATTCACAAAAGAATGATACATTAATCAAATCCATTCACTTAGGAAGAATCCTGTATATCCAGCAATAATTGAAAAGAACGGCTTGTTTTCTCAATGCATTTCTTAATTGCATTTTTTTCGGTGATAAATTAAGATAGTATTTACAGAGAGAAAATAATAATAACCGGTGCTGTTGTACTCAGGAGTGAGGGATGAAGGATGAGCTTCTCTAAGCTAATTAAAAGCATTGCGGTGACAGTGATGTGAGCCGGGCCCGGGCCGCCAGGCCGGGCTCCGTGAGGCGAGCGGGAGGGCTGTCCTTGCGTGGTACCTGCAGGGGCGTCTTGCAGCGTGCGGCCCGTAGATGGCTGACTTGCTCCGCAGCCCGCGGACGTGCAGGCGATCAGCAGGAAGCTGTACTCGGTGTGGGGCTGCAAGCCTGCAGAAACAGCAGAGGGAACACTGCTCTCACCCGCTCCATCACACGGGCTCCGGCTGCCACTGCGGCCGCCGGCTCAACCCGGGCTACGACTGGTTAACCAAGAGCCCAAACAGGACTCTAACCTTAATCTCTGCACCGTCACAGCAACAGGAGGATGCATACAGAGATGAGTGGAAATAATGTATGCAATATGGTAATGCTGGAATGGCACAGAGATGAACACCGATGCTGGACTCTGGAGAGTCAGCACACACGCAGGACGGCTGAAGCTGGTGTTTCATTACAACGATAATATTTTTGGGTGCGTGTATAATTCAGTGCTACAAAATTAACGTAAGTTGTGATTTTGTGTGTTGCGTGACGCTGTGGGAGTGTTAAAAATCAAAGACTCAAATTACAGAAAACATCCCTACAGTCATGGAGTGTCTGTTTGCACTGCTGGGGTGAAATATGCTCCTGATGAAATGATTCTGTCAATATGGGAAAAAAAGAATCAAATATATTCATATTTAAAAGAGAAAAAGGACTCTTGAAAGGATTTAGAAAAAAAAAAATCAAATATTCAATAAAATGAATCACTTCCCATGAAAAAAATGTTATATTAATGTACTGATGAGCAACTGCGGTAATTTCAGTTTATATTTTTACATCAAAAAAGGATTAAAATTACACTTATTTGAAATAAGACCCCTGAATTAAATATGAGCACAATCATTTAGAATTAGAAAAGACAACACTGTTACATAGTGTTAACATATGAAACAAATGAATATTTCCTGTAAGACAATTTAAGCATTATGACCAATTCATTTTTAAAACCCTACTGTATTAAAAAACTATAAATTCACACTGAACATATTTTGGAATCGCAGAGATATTTCAGTCAGTTCATTATGCAGTTAACAGAGAATTATAAAATGCATGAAACAGAATAATTAACTATATTTATAAGGTGCTCTTAAAATATCAGTGAAATCTGATGTGCATATGGTTATTCATCTCTCCCTTGGAATGTGGGCACATGCCACGCTTCTGGGGGTAAGGAGAGCAGCAAGGCAGAATCCATGCATGTGCTTATGCACGTGTTTTAGTGATGTTATCTACAAGGCAGGAAGCTTCAAATGCTTCCTGAGAGAACGTGTCTACCTGAGCAGCTATTCAGTATTCCTCTCAGCCTTCCTCATTTAACCCAAACACAGATCAATGTTTTCAGAATGTTGATCTGTGTTTGGGGTAAGCAAAGAATTCTGTTGAGCATACTAAATACAACGGCCAGGCACTTAATAGTTCTTAAAAGCTTAACTTGAAAAAAATGCCATTCAAAATATTTTTTTCTCTTTAGGTAGATATTCTGGCATTGTGAATATTTTAATACACTATGATCTGGTGGAAAGTTCAGTAAATATTGCTAATTCATACTGTCTCTTGAAAATACATTAATTAATTTGATGTGTTAAAGGAAACAACATTTTACAATGTCAGTAATTTTAGTACCTCATCTTAAGAGTATCTATGCATGTATATGTATATTTAACTTTCCAAAATAAAACAATAGGGGAAAAGCTTGTATTATGTGATGAACAGAAAATGACGTGTGCCAAATTCATGCAGACATCCCCAGTGAATTCTCTGAATATTTCTTACACTGTGACAAATCTTGAGAATGCAAAATATCAGCATTAATATGACTAGGACTTCTACAGCTTTAGAGCTAAAATGCTTACTGATTATTTTGTGAATATACAATTTAGTGAAATTTGATTTAATTTTAAAATGAACAACTCAACACGCACACAAAAACAGCCCTGGGCAGCATAGTGTTTTTAACATTCAAATCCTGAAAGATATTACTGTGTGCTCCTTGGGAACATTCCTATAGATTCCCTTTGATTCTTTTTTTTTTTTTCCAGAAAGGGTACACATGCAGAAACTGAAGGGGGCACTCTTAGTCTGCTTAAGAAATTCACAAGATGAATTAAAACAAATAAATAAATAACATAAAGGCAAAAAAAACTTTAATCATTTTTACTCTCGGCCCTTGGAGCATATGCGGGCCCATTTGTAGCTCATGGTTAATACAAAGTGAAACAATGCCATAACTGTCATCCAAATTGTTCTGTACAGGACTGTAGAAGTGTTGGGTAATAAATGATATAAAAAGGTCTTTTATTGACAAGCTGCCATTTACTGTTTGCATTAGAGAATATGAGGAGATGATGGCTGCTGGACCCATGTCCCCAAAGGTATTGGACAGGGAGAGATAGCAGAAAATGCTTCAATTTACTCAGAGCATTGATAACACCTCTAAATAATTAAGTGCGGACTTCCTGTCTACAATTACTTAATGCTTTTTTTGTCTGGAGAGGATTATTGGGCGATTTGTGGGTTCCACGCGCCCAGCGTTCTCGGAGACTACCCCCGATGCTCTTCATGGGATCGGGTTTCAGGGCTCACACATAATTTAAAACAGGGGCAAAATGGCACCGGGTCTGTGACACACGCTGTCAGTGTGGGTGCAGCTCAACCCCCCCAACCCCCCACCCCCCACACAAAGGGCTTATTTTCCAAAAGCGGTGAGAAATCACAGCGGCAAACACCAGGCCAACCCCGGTGCTCGATCACCTTCAGCCGCACCGCGCCGCACTCAGGTACGCTGAAACACAGTGCAGGTACCACATGAGTGTTACAGCGCTGCAGCACAAACCCAGGGTTTCCCTGTTAAATAACGCATTAACACAAATTCAAGAAATTACTTCAATGAAAGAAAATACAGCCTGCAAGTTTCTTCTATTTGTGAGACAATTACACTTGTATTTCTGAGATTATATGATTATATATTAATCTTTACTCTCTTGGACAGATATGTAATTACTAGTGATGTGAAACCTAATACAGAGATACACAAAGTATGAAAGTTACTGTTTTGAACCGAGTTTTGAATTGAATTCTCACTGGCATTGAACCCCTCGAATTCTACTGTAGAGGAACAGTATACTCTCTGCTCCCGCTACACTTTCTGTAGTGGCCCAAAAATGACATGCTGATATTTGGTGCTGGTTATTATGGTTATACAAGCAAATTTATCAAAAATGACCAATTCTTAGCCTGCCACTAAAGATGCTCTATATTCAGAACAGGTGAGTTACCAACTGCAACGGTATTTCAGGTTTGCACAAGGTATTCACGAGAGTCTCCATTTACAAATGCATTTGATGAGGTTAAGATAAAATAACCAAAATCATAATAAATGAAATCATAGAGGTAGATAAGTTGTGGTGGAAATTTACGTGTTAACAGTGGAAAATTTAAAATCTTTCAGGCATGAATACTCAAACTTGGAAAACAGGACACACAGCTCCGGGGTAGGAGGGAGAGGGACTCGAAGTGTCCAGCTCCCTGTAACCTAACACCCCACACAGGGGATCTCTAATTCAACACAACTCCACATCAAAAGCTGTCATCCATTTCCTCAAACAATTAATGCTCTGGAGCCCTTTGGATATCAGAGTGCAGCGTGGGGAAAGTGGGGAAATGTGTGTACAGGGAGCTGTGTGTCACAGGCTGACATGAGCACCTCAGAGGAGAATTTAAACAGCCACTCCAGCTGCCTTCATCAGCACAGGTTTCTAGGTAAATATCAGTGGTTTGTTACCAAGCTAGCAATTTTGCCACTCGGTTCTTTTTTTATTGTGAGGAAGATTTTTTTTTTTAAAGATGTTGAATTTGTAACTACATCATTTATGATCTGGTTGGAGATTTAGTGTAATTTATTAGCATCAGGAACAGTCCACATTTACAGTACAAATAAACAGGTTGGGTCTATGGTGCTGCACAGATCTGTTCCTCAGGATAAATTCTTTTGACACAGAATGTGCAGTCTCATATTATCATACTGTAAGCATCATCCTCCCCATTTCTAAGTCTCTATGTCCTAAAACAACTACACAGATTTGACATTCTCTTGGGCACTATCATTTTTCCTCCGTTCCCCTATCATTTAATGCCTTCAGTTAAGGGCAGGATTTGAAGCATACACAAGGAAACAGCAGGTTGTACAGATAACCTAAAAACCAAATGCAATACAACAGTGTTTCATATTGCAAAACCAAAAGATGCTTTATCTTTAGTCACCTTTGGATAAACACAATATTTTAAAATTTATTTTAAACATAATGTGAGTATAAATCATTTTTTATATTTTTAAAATATAATGCATTTTAATATTATTCCATCAATCACTCACAGAAATGAATGAGAAGAGCAGGTTTTTAAATGAGGGGTGAAGTTTGGATTTTAATTAAGATGTTTGCTGTAGAAAAGAGCACAACTTAAAAAATGTACTGTACATTAATAAATTAGTAATACCTATATAAATATTCAATTAAACGCATGGTTAATGTCATAATTCACATAATTAAAGGCAATAATTCATATAAGCTGATGAAAAGCAATACTTGGTGATATAGTCATGTGGGATTTTTACACTATAATTGGCCTGGGCTCATTTGTATGTTAGTCTTACCCTTATCAACACGATGTATTAAATATTTAAAAAGGAGCACATCTGAAACATTTTCTCTCCATGTACAATTTTTTCTCCCCTCTTCAAGAAAGTGATGAGTACATCAAATAAACCAAAATAAGTGCTTGTGTTTTATAATGGATTTATATATTATTTTGGATCATGTATTTTTTTGTACTTCTCTGGGGTCGTGTACTTAGGTAAGTTACTTGTGTGCATGTTTTGTTTGCTATTTTGGCAAACTGTGACAGTTTTTACCTTTTGAGTATAATATCAGTGAGGGAGATTACAAGTGAAACACACATTTTGTACACCCTCTTAACAGACTCCATCTACAATCGAAAAATGAATTATAGCATATTAAACATTAAGCATTGGAGAACTAGAGCAATTATTCCGACTCATATTTCATGTAAAATGTTAATTTATCTTTCCCATCTTTTCTTTCCTTGTTTCATTTTTCTGCGATATACCCCTAAGGGTTAGAGCAGCAGTTTAAAACTATTACTAATAATGGCTTTAATATATTTAGCCATTATTCATTAGAATAACAAAGAGCTCAAAGTGTGAGTTTCTGCCAGTCTCAGTCCCACGCAGCAGCGAGACTGTAGGGCTAACATGTGAATTACTCTGGAAAACAAGGAGGGGAGTGCACACCACCTCCTCACCCAACACCCAGGTTTGAAGACAATACAGTTACCCTCCACATCCCTTTCCCCACTTGCTTTTTCTCCCCAGCTTGGTTTGATTACTGCTGTGCCGTTTGCCAACTTCCATCCTGCTAGGGTAGAAAGTGCATTCATTGCTTTTGGACCATCCAGTGGACCTGCTCCAAAGTGACTTGAGCTTCATGATCTTGGCACGCACACACGATATGCCAGTCACCACGGTGTTAAGTGAATTAGGAAAATAAGGCAAACTTTGGTCTGAGTGTCGCATCAATCTTATCCATTCCATACACCTCTTTACGGGTATGGGCTCCAGGAGACTTTGAGAGAGTGTCAAAGGCCACAGTCTGCTGATAGTAAGAAAATGTGTGCATGTTTCTGAAGCAAAGCGCTGACGCGTGTTTAATCCTGGGAGCTGTGGGAGGGTTTTGGGGAAAGCAGGGGTGATTGGGTGTAAGAGACAGCCTGGAGCCGGGAGACAGAGAGGCCTGCCGCCTGCTCTGGGAGGATTTTCCAGCTCCGAACGGCAGGATATGAAAGCCTTGCAGAGGCTTAAAATCTCCCCACAAAGGGAACCCCAGCGAAGAGTGTGCCACAGCCATGCCGGGCCCGCAGGATGATGGGCACCCCCCCCCACACAGGGACGGTGTGCCAGCGTCCTCGCCAAGTCTTAAACACACAGAGCGGCCGGACGGCCAAATTCACCATCAGACTCTGCCTGGCTCCGGGACGTGCGGGCTGGCTTACTGGGGACCGGTCCCTGCCAACTCCCTGGCTCCGCCCGGCACTCCACCATCCCTACTGCTGCGGCTCTCGCAAATATCTGCGGTCGGCAGCAGGTGCCCGAGGAAGCCAGCCATTTGGACTCCCAGCTGATGTCAGGCTTATTTACAAAACCCGGAGCCTTCCAGAATCTCCGGCACATTCCCTCACTCTGCTGCTCTCCGCGGCTGGGAGATGGGCAGCCCACGGGTATGTGTGCAGACATGCAAAGCGAGTCCGCGCACACAGGCAGAGAAATGAGTCACTTCAAGTGCTGGAGTCCTATTTCTGTTTCTCCATGGGAGAACAAGGACAGCAGGCAGTACGGCTAAGCAGCTGGCCGAGGGGTCAAAGGATTTATTAGGAATGCAACATAACGGACGACCAACGAGACACGAGGAAAGAACACCTTTCCCAAGAATAAGAGGAGCATCGGAAACATACAACCTGAGCAACATTGTACACGTGTGAGACATTATTACAGACTTTCACATGTAAATGTGTGTGAGACATTATTACTGGTTTTACATGTTCATGTGTGTGACATTATTACTGGTTTTACATATTCATGTGTGTGAGACATTATTATTGGCTTTCACATGAGACTAGAGCTGTCTGACCACACACATCACATTTTGCTTGATCCCTCACAACAAACCCCAAAACAACAAGCTATGTCAATACAAGCGGGATCCCCATGACAGTGTGCATAATATCTGAAGCATGAGCTCCTGTAAGCCCCTAATGTGCCCTCTGTCCCATTGCAGGCCTCCTGTCAGTGTTTCTCCCTCACCCCCTGCCTGCAGTAACCATCAGCAGAGGGAAAAGATTCCAGCAAGCTCCTCAGCGGTATTTACCCTGACTGGAAGGAGATCAGACGCACGCGCAAAGATGCATGGAGCCGGGATCTGATAATCACGGCACTGGCAGCATCGGGGAGCGAGGAGCAGACACATTCTTCAGAACTCTACATAATTACGCACACTTCTTTTTTTTTTTTTTTGTAACACAGAGTAATACCTGTGGAGGATTTGCATACAGAGAGCAGTTTGCTAAAAATAACACAACCAAAAAAAATAAAAACCAAAAAAAAAACACCTGAACAGCTGAGACTGAAGATGCTCCGAAACAAAGTATTTCCTTTCAATTTTTTAAATATTTAAAAAAAAGGGAATTATAATTTCCCCAGTCAGCTTTTTTCCCTCCTTTTTTCCCCCCTGAAATTGTGCTCTTTAAACAGCTGGTGCAGATGCCCTGGCGTCCCCACATTGCGGGCTGTGTGTGGGTGACTCCTGAGAGCTCCAGAGAGGGGCGTGCATATCCTTGGTGACGGATGGCGTGAGGCCAGGGAGACTGCTCCTCTCCCAGGCAGATAAAAGAAGAGCCACAAATCAAAGGCCTGACGAGGGATGGGCAGGGCAGACGCTCATTGCGGGAATCAGGTGTAAATTCAGTCATTAGATTGCTTCCAGAAACTGCATGCATAAATAAACTTTGGGACGCGGATGCGGGAGCGGTACATCCAAACGACGGCGCTGTCCGCCGCGTGGCGGGAGAAGCAACACAGCTGATGAGAGTGAAAACACTCATCACTCGATCAGCAGCCTGGAGGAGCCGCACGTCCTGTACCACACACCGGCGACTCTTACACACAGCGCCCTCCGTCTGACCACACCGGGACACAACGCGCAATAACAGAAATAACAAACACCTTTTCTCTGCTTATAAACCGGACGGATGTTTTTGCTTTAATTTTAACAGCACTGCACAGAGCAAGATTGTGCTTTATAAAATTTATTATTAATGTTTATACATAAAGTTTATATATGACATTTACTGCATGAAAACAACAGGGTCACACGTATTGACAACCCTGTATTTATTCTTCTGTATATCCTCCTCTGGCATGGATGACACTGACAGCAGTGTTTTCTGAGCTAAAATATAAACTGATGTAACCACAGTTTTGCTGGGCTTATGCATACATAGATGCTCATATAAAAACATGTTTTAAACTATATGGTTAAAAGTACATCTATCGAGTCTACACTTGAAAAAGGTATCCAGAGTACAGCTCTGCCGTCCATACTGCCCCCATTATATTTGTCATTTGCACTGCGTGAATTATGATTGTGAACACTAGGGCACAATCTGTTTCACTGCCTTCTGGAAGGCTGATTCTGTGAAAGCAGGATTCAAGAGTGCTGTATACGGGTAGGAATGTTGAAGGTGTGTTGTGGTTGCTGAACAGTATGTGTGTCAGAACGCAGGAGAGTGTGAGGAGGGCATTGTGGGTAATATGTGTTAGAACGCGGCTGGATGTTATTATTACCGGTGTGCGTACCTGTGACAGTGTAGCGCATGGCTCCGGTGCTGTCGGTGAAGATGACCCCCGCGCCGCTCTGATTCACATGGTACTCCCGGACGATGCCGTTGGGCTTGGCAGGAGGCCCCCAGCTCAGATGCAGGGCCCTGGGGCCCAGTGCGCTCACCACGGGAGACGGGACATTCTCCGGAACTCCCTGGACGGTCACAGCCACTACCTGAAGACAAAAAGAATTACAGAGCAATTTGCTGTAATGGAGGCTTGGATATCCTGCTCTAATAGAATGTCACTAGTGGTTTAAACTCTTGTCTTCAGGAGTGGCAGACTATTAGGAGAGGGCTGTGAGACCCAGTTCAGATGTTTTTTTCACCCCCTCTTTTTCCCCTCCCTTGGCCCCGTCCTCCTGTTCTTCGGACAATGAGAGCTGGGTGAGCTCGGCCCTGCTCTGCTGATGCGGGTCTGTAGAGATTACATCGGCTCTCTGTCTCCGCGGGACGCTGGGGGCTGGGGAAAGGGTACCCCCCGTCTCATTGGTCCTGTGTTATTGCCTCGCACGGTAATTGCAACTGTTTGGGCTTCGCCTGCAGGTGTACAAGTTAACCTCTCCAACTTAAGGCTGCTGTGTGACTGTCTAGGTTTATCATCGTTCCTCTGTTTGCTGTACTGATTAACACGGTCAATGGAAAGGCAGATAAAACACTCCAAAAGCCAATTAAAGCGAACTGCATGTGTGTTTACACAGTTTAGAGAAAAAATATTCAGAACTTTCAGCTAGAAAAGCACTCCCCTGGTTTTACTGCAATAATATATTTGTTGTAACATTAGCCACCCTGTTTAAAGACATACACCTCTTAGAAGAAAAATTACATCAAGCAGACCTATGCCTTTCTGCACCGGCTCCTACTGTAACAGACTAGAGTCTGAGCAGCGCTGTGTAAAAATAATTAGATCTAAAATTAGCCAAAAGAGGGAAAGACGATTTAATTTGTGTTTTTATCACCTAAGCCACTAAAATTAATTATTTTGAGATATCTGTAACGTCGATGAGCTATTCCTCTGAGCTATTAAGCCGCTATCTGAGGTATCATGTTTGCTCAGCAATCCATAACCTCCGTGCATAACCTGACAAATAACACTCGCTTCAGACATGAATACCAAGTGCCCATTCCGTTCTAAACCCTTGCTCTTTCTCTGTTAACCTTACACTTACGCTTGTATTTCTGCTGGGAATTGGAGTGATTCAAAATACAGTGGAACCAAAGTGAAGTCATAACATACTGCAGTAAAGCAAGGCTAATATGAATCTAACTGGGGAAAAAAAAAGAATCTGCACTATAAACCTCCAGCCAACACAGTGTGAAAAAAGAGAAGCAGAGGTTCAGAGTTTATTCTGCCAAGCAAACTGTACACCTTGTTGCTTTGTAAAGGCACCAAGGTATATGAAGGCCCCCGCCCTGGGGTAAATTTCACCGAGGGGGCTGGTGTTTTGTAATTTTGTACTGGAGTGTTGAGAGTCTGAGGTGTACTGTCATAAGGTAACCTCCCCGCGGAGAGAGAGCCAGTGACAGAGCCTCTCTGTGGCTCTGGTAAAGGTGCGGCGTTACCGCTGGCGACGCCATGGAGACGGAGCTCCGCCCCTCACCTTGGCGCTGTTGGAGCAGCCCGCGGAGGTGCAGGCCCTCAGCTGATACTCGTACTCCTGGAAGGGCCGGATCCCGCCCGCGTCGGTGAAGCTGGACTCGGTGCCCGTGTAGCGCTCCTGCCCGTCCCGCAGAACCACGTAGCGGCTGATCTCACCTGCAACAACGAGCCACCCGACAAGGTCACTGCGCCCCGGTTCACTGCCCCAACCTGTCTGCCGCGCACAGCAGTTTTAATCAGCAATGGCCAAGGCACACAGACCCCTGTGTGCTTTAAGGATGTAATGATGTAAGCTGTAAGGTGTGTACATACATATTATGCATGCACCTTTTATTTATATATATACACACACACACACACACACACACATATATATATATATATATATTATTATAATATATATATATATTATTACCAGAAAAGAAAGTAACAATACATAAGTTGCAAATTTTATGTAGATTTTATTTAAATTTTATGTTTATACACACATCAAAAAGATGCAGTGCACCCCTGGCTCCTTATTTTAGGTTAACAGACACTACTTGGTAAATACCAGGAACATGTTTGGTTGAAAGATAATGGCATTTAGAAGTAAAACTGAGGCCTTTGCCTTGCTGTGTACTTCTTATGAACTGTTTCCAGCATAGTAGTGTAGCATAGATGTAGAGGTTGACTTGTTAGCAGGATGTTGCAGGTTTAGGGGCTGCATGAGTGAGATGGTCTGTTCAGGTTGTGGCTGGTTCATGTGGAACTGGTGAAGGAGCAGAGATACTCCAGCAGCACTCACACTGCGGATTGGGTGAGCTCTCTCTCCCCCCTCTCCCTCTCCCTCCCCAAAACATCCACACAGCCATACAGCCAGCTAACTTTGTTTCAAATCACAACAGATTGGTGGCAAACCATTTGATTAAAGAGCAAAATGAAGCCTAATGAGCAATCAGCACATTTCTTTACATATTATGCAGCACAGAAGTTCTCAAATGAAGCTTGTTATTCCAGTTAGCAAGGATTTATGCGCCTGTGATTTCTTTTCATAAATTATTCTGCATAGCTTGTAGCCTCGCTATGTAGATTAACCAGAGTAACGAGGTACACTTTTAGGAATGATGACAAATTAATCAGCCAGTTTTTTTTTCTTCTGTTTGTTTAATGAGCAACACTGCTGTCATCACTGTTGTGTGTTGGTTTCAGAACAGTTGGGTTTTGGACTACAGAATTTAGTCCCAAAGTGGGCCAGGACTTAGCTAGGAACCTTGAAAGGGAAGTTACCTGAACTGCTCCAGGCAGATCTTAGCTATATAAACATTTTTGAGACTCTGTTAGGTCATGACTAATGTAAACAAATAATTTTCTTATTAAAATTCCTCTATGTACAGTTGTATGAAAGCAATGACATAATCTGCAATGACATGTAGCCTTTATTGTTTTTTTCTGTAAAACAATCTGCTTCAGTCAGTGGGATTCAAGAGTTTCCAGTAATTTCCAGCAATGTATTAGCTATCTCATTAAAACACCTAGCTGGCGACCCTCTTGAAACACCTTTGTGGCCCTCCACTGCCCAGGAACAACAATTCAAACCTGATTCAAGGGCCAGTCAAGGGCCAAACAAGAGACGGGTAGGGATTCTGAAACTGTATTACACTGTATTATTAAACTCCCGTGTGTAGGCCAACCTCCCTTCACGTCCCTCAGGACCCACAGTAACCTCCCTTGGTGCGGCTTGTTCTCCCTCTGAAGGTTACCGTTGGGTTTGGTGGGCGGCTGCCAGTCCAGCTGGATGATGTCATCCCGGTCCCCGACGCGCCTCCAGTTTGGGGCGCCCACCCCCCAGGGGGCGTCCTCCTTGGTGGTGACCCGGCTGAGGGGGCTGAAGCCGCGGCCGAAGCTGTTCCAGGCCCCCACTCTGTACTCATACACAGTGTGCGGCTCCAGGTCTGCGTCTGAGACACAAAGCAGGGAGCAAAACGGTCAGCAAATCAAGGGCACAGCAGCTCACGCTCTGTCTTAAGGTAAGATTTCAGAGTGGCAAACACAGCTACTAATATCATTAGACTGACTTAATTGCAAGAGGGAGCAAAGGCAGGCAGCACTGACTTGTTTTTCATATATGCTAGCAAGCTAGCTACCTTTTCCATTCAGCACTGTCATGAGAGCCAGCTTTGCATCATTATGAGAAAAGCTTCTCTTTAAAAATTTAACAAGAACAAATTACAATCTGCAGAAAACAAAGAAACACACAAACAAAAAAAAGGCTTTGTTCACAATTAATCTATTTCAAATGATGTTGCCTGACCCACAGAGGATCACAGTAATTTATTAGGTTGTACTGGTGTGATAGCAAACTCAGGGCACACTCCCTTACCTAATGCTAATGTCACTCCCCGCTAACACTAAGCTTTTATTCTCTTACAGTGAAGAAGATGACTCGGTGCCCAAACCCCCAGAGAGGAGTTACAGGCACAGGCAAGAGGAGCGACATTCCTCACCCTCAGAGCAAGGGCCTTTATCATCGCGAGCGAGCAGGAGCAAAACATACATTAAACAACAACACACATACATAAAACATCCAGCGGAGGTACAGTTTGACTGCGACCATATGTGGCACAAAGCCTTTATGGAGCCACAGGAGAGCCTCAGAGAGCCCGGCTCTGTCGTCTCACTAAAAAAAAGCTTTGTTTTAAAGGGCGGCCAGGGACACCCTGTTTACAGTGATGGTATTCTTTATCTGCGCAGAGCGTTCCCGGAAACAGCGGTTTGCTGTAAACGCGTTGCGTGCTGAACTGTGTGCGTAAATCACTGAGATGGCGGCTGTCAGGTATCTGAGCTCACGTAGACGGCTGCTACATTCTGGTCACCAGGTATGGAGCTACGGCAGGAGACTGGCCATAAATAAATAAACAAACAAATAAATAAACAAATATGCCACTCCTTATGAGCCCAGAATGTTGTGTGCAGCTGGGCAGTGGTATGATGAATTGAAATAAATAGCTGTGTGCCATATAGTCTGAGCATTGGACTCGAAGGTTTAAAGGTTCAAATCCTGTGCTACTGCTACCTTGCAGAAGGTGCTTTACCTAACTTGATTCAGTAAATATCCAGCTTTAATGGCAAATATACTAAATGCAAACTCCACAAGACATCTGGGATTAGAACATCTGATAAACAATAAAAATAATGAGCCTTTCGACCAGTTTGGAGAAAAACCCACTTCTGAGAAATCTCTCCTTTTTGGGTAGACATGTTCAGTGCTATACTTTTTTCAGTAATGAGCAGCACTGAACATGTCCTATAATGTCACCATGGTGAAATTATATCAATGTTTCACAAATCTTCACAGTTCCCATTCAGTAAATGTTGAGTTCCCAACACTCGGAGGTAAACCTTCGGGGGTCTTTGCGTCTCTCCGACCGCGTGCGGCCCCGCCCTGCGCGGCGCGGTGCACGGAGCATGCTCGGAGTCAGCGGGTGCGGGGCGTGAGGAACATCTGGAGGGGTGCGGGGGATGGCGGGTTTATGTGCTCCAGGCCAGATGGTGCCACAGCGATGACTAGAATCACTCTCCTCATGCCAACCGTCCCTCAGTCGGTCAACCCATTAGTCTTAATTAAATATACATAACTAACCGGCTAAATAATCCGCGGAAAGAACCTCGCAAATAAAAAACATCCGCACTCTTCCCCTTGGTGAAGTAGATCAGGTCGCAGCTCAAAGCACTGTTTAATTTCTGCTCCATAACTAAAAGTTATTAATGTGTCCGTAGAATCCGATGACAAATTGAGAATTATGACATGCGGCAATCAATACACACTCAAACATCTGCTCCGCTGTCTGCTGCAACTCTCACAAAAGTGTGACTGTCTCCCCTGCCAAAACGTCAACACATCCATCAATCCGTGTGGTGCGCACATGGCTGACACCCTGTTATTAGATATACCATTAGCCTCCGGGCAACACTGCCATGACAGTCCTGTAGCACATACTCATTTGACATGATTATTTCTATAATGTAGCGTATCAGCTGCAATACGCAGTAGGCTTGAGTATCGAGCCCTATAGCAGCACAGAACAGTGTGATATAAAGAGGATGGTGTTCTGAGAGCACATCTTGAATTAGATATTCTAGTTACAGCACACGGACCAAGATTAGCAAATCACTGAGAGAAGCACTGAATCTCTCCGCATTGTTCTCAGTGTATTTCTGCAGGGTCGCGGGTTCGAGGTACCTGTGAAGGTGTATCTGTTTGCGGCTCCAGTGTAGACGATGTCCTCGAGGGAGGGGCACAGCTCGCCATGAGCAGTTGGAGGGGGCGGGGCCGGTTTGGCGGGGAGGCGGAGCTGGGGGTGTCCCCATCACCCAGGTGCAGATGGAGAGGGTGGAGTTGAAGTGGCAGGTGCCGCAGTAGGCGCCGGCGGCGGCGGAGAGGGGACAGAGAGTGCTGGGCCGGCACTCTTCCTGATGGGAAACGGAGAGCCGGGCTCAGAATGCCAGCGCATCCCAGCCTCATTAGTGACAACAGTCATCAGAATCACACCACCCAGTCAGCGGGGGTGAGCGGGGAGTCCTCCCACTTAATGAATGGCTCCGGTGCCCCTTCATGGCATAATTGCCAGTTAATGACCTGCACCCCAGTTAACCTTTCTTTGTCTCTTTCTGCGTCTGTGCTCAGTGGCTCTGAGTAAATGCAAGCAGGGGAGGGGGAGTTTCACACACGCTTTTCTTACAATCCAAAAGTAGCACTGTGTGCACTTCAGTTATATATGGACTTTGGAGTATACAGTATATATATATATGAGAACGCAGAATGCTTGTCATTACCTAACCTACTACCTACTGTCATCACTGGGCCCTGACCTTCAGTGAAAGAGAGAGAAAGTGAGGCAGAGGGCACAGATGCATGTGGATGTGCACATGAACACACGCACACACGCGCATGCACTCATACACTTACACACACACACACACACACACATACACGTGTACGCACACACGCACACACCTCCATGCGTGCACATGCACACACATGCACATGTGCAAGCACCCACACTCACCTGAGTAGCGCCTCTGAGTTACTCACCTGCGTGTGGAGGCCGGGGGAGGGCCTGTCGGCACACACGTGCTTCAGAGGGTTGTACCCCACGCCGTTACAGCAGCCCTCCTCCTGCAGGATGAGGTCGGTCCCGCAGCACCTCACCGACGCCGCGTCGTTCCCCACGGGGTGCGCCCGGGCCGCCCCGTCACGGCCGCGGCAGCACACCACGCCCGAGGCGTTGACGTAGTCCGACCCGCAGCACGACATGCCTGAGAACAGGGGGAGACACGGGCTAACACCGCGGGCCCAACCGGGCCCAACCAGGCCCAGCACCAAAACACAGTGACCAGAGGAAACCCAGGGTGAAAACTGAGTTTAGCCTCTAACACCATGAGCCCAGAACCAAAACACAGTGACCAGAGGAAACCCAGAGAGAAAACTGAGTCTGACTGCTAACACCATGAGCCCAGAGCCAAAACACAGAGACCAGAGGAAACCCAGAGAGAAAACTGAATTTGGCTGATACAGCACAACAGATATGATACAGAGAGGATGCCTGGGCTTGCATGAGTAAAAAAAGATGACAAAAGGTATATAATCATTAGGCAAAAAGGAACAGAGCAAGTCTATGTTATCTACCCAAACATGTTTATATTGAGAATGGCACTAAACCATGTGGAAATGATGGTGGGTTTGGTCTTTGTAGCTACGCTTTTTATTTAGGGATAAATATAGATTATACAGTTGATATTATTGCACATTATGAGTGGTTAATATGCTTTTTGCATCAAGTAGAAAATCTAACTTCTCTCAGTCTGCAAAATGTCTACATAGAAAAGTTGGAGTGTAACTTCAATAAATGATGGACTTTCATTGTTCCAGCTACAGGGTCAGTCTAACACCCTGTGCAAGCAGTCGTTTGAGTGAGGACGTTAGCAGAGTTTGGGAACACTCTCTGGAGTAGGTGGCAGAACACCCTGGTGCTCTGTGAACAGAGAGGTGGCCTGGTGCCCACAGTGTATCAGTCACAGTATCTCAGCACTACGAGGGAAGAGAATTGTGAGGCTTTGCGTGAATTCATTACAGTGCTTCATGCATAATTCAGAGGGGAAGCAGTGTTTAATTACCATCTCATGATCTGAAGCATTACCTTTGCATGTCTCTGTGTAGTGTACGGCACTGTGCATGTGTGTGTGTGTGTGTGTGTGTGTGTGTGTGTGTGTGTGTGTGTGTGTGTGTGTGTTCGTGTGTCTGTGATTCACAGGGCATGAATCATGTGAGATCCACTTGACTGAAGTGACATGACAATGATGCACACATGCAATTGCGTGATAAGGCCAGCGCAGCAAACAGGAGGTTGGAGTGATGGCCTAGCCAGAGTCTATTTACATCAGCCATGTCCATTTCCCTACCACCAAAATCACCTGCTTGCATTCCTGCTTCCTAAAAGGCATCACCGTTACAGGACCTTAACGCAGACTGACTGGGTCAACATGCTGCCACCCTGACAGACACACGCCTTCCGCACGCAGACATTACATCTGTGACATTCGGAATGATCAGGTGCCAGACACACGCTCTCACATCAGTAAGAGTACACTGCAGACTGGGATTCTTCACAAAGGCCACCTCTGACAGGTCAGTATTGAGAAACAGACAAAAAAAAATTCTTTGGATTCATTCACAAGTAAATGATGCACAAACTGATTTACAACCATAACCAATTTAATGTTTACATATAAGCCAATATACAAAAATTAATGTGTGCATAAAAGTGGATAATATTAATAAAATATGTAAAAATTATGTATTATTTATTATTGTGTGTTTTCAAATAAAATCAACCACCAACAGTTCATTGCAATTTTATTAAATTCTCACCCAACAGGATGTCTAAAAGTGGAAATGTTTAAAACAATTGTTTAAAAAGGTTTGGCTTTTAACAGCATCACACAATTCAAGCAGAATTGTTTTTTACATACATATTCAATGATTTATTTGAACATTCCCAACTACAGCTAGACTGTGAAGAAGCATTTGACATCGAGCAGGATCTGCAGTTTAAAAGCACACAATTATCTGCCCTTCCTGCTTTGTCAGGCAAGTAACTGCACTAAAACTAGTCTTCAGAAAGGTTTATTTCCAAAAATGGAAGAAGGTGAAGAAAGACTTCTGGATCACCATCAGATTATTTGGTAATTTCCAACAATGTCTAAAGAAGCCTTTCAAATTGCTGCTATGAACAGTGGGTTTTCATTGCTACATCCATTTTGTTTTATAAAAGATGACAAGTTGGTGAACAGTACGACTATTCCCTGCAAAGGGTTTATAATTTGTTTAACAGGAAGTGACTCCTGTTTTATTTCCTTGGGTAAACCATCACTACTTTAATTACTATCAACCTTGTTCCAGTATGATAAATTGCTAATTGCTTAATACCCTAATCAGCGTTAATTCTTTGCACAGATACACTGTGACAGCACCATTAATTCAAATAGTAATTTCACTTAATGGCCAAAATGGCATGGCAGATTTTTATGCAACGTTTTCTAGAGACTGCATCCATCACCACAGTATTCTGACATAAAGATGTCTGACGCGCACTAACTCACTTAGGGACAGCAGATGTTGCAGAGCCTGGTTCGGTGGCAATTCCCATGGTGCATCACTTCAGCTTGAATGACTTGCAAATAAACAGCTCGACAATTTTCGAAAATAGCTTCGCCACCCTTTTCGTCTCATGGAAATTTTTCACAGCACTTTGATCTTTGACACTGAGACCTGGAGTTCAACCCTAACCCAATCCCCCCCGTTCTGTCCTCCTCTTCTCTCCCCCCCGCCACCCTCATAAAAATATCTGGAAGTGAATCACAGTTCTAATCAGGCCAGGTTTACTTAGCAAACCTGTTCATTTTAGATTACAGAGCATTCCTTTCAAATCATGCAAACAATCACACAGGAGACACTGGAGGTGAATGAGAGCTCTAGAGATCTATTAAAACCTCTGTAACTTCAATGAAAACAATAGCAGCTTTCAGCAGGAATAAACTCCCATAATAACACAAGCATTTTTTTTCCCCTGCCAGTGTGAAATTATTTTGCTAATCTTCAGATTTATGATGGATTTGCATACATTCATTAGAGTGCAGAGGAACCAAATGAACATAAGGTGCTTACGCTCTGTGAATTAAGGTTCATTCACTTAATGATAAGTCAATATTTATCATGCAATGAACAACTGATAAAAAATGTGTGCGCTGGATTACAAAAGCCTTTGGATACAAAACTGGAAGTCAGAACAAACGAAGAACTTTTAAATACCTGAATACATTAATAAAATCATTCTGGACAGAGCCAGGCGTATTTTCAAAGTCACGATGGATGCCCGCGTGCACAGTCTTTGTTACTATGTATTTGTATA
This sequence comes from Megalops atlanticus, assembly GCA_019176425.1. NCBI lineage: Eukaryota > Metazoa > Chordata > Actinopteri > Elopiformes > Megalopidae > Megalops > Megalops atlanticus. The sequence goes on along the minus strand of CM032887.1, from coordinate 2,366,683 downwards.
TAGCCCACGTTCACATCAATTTACCAGCGAAAAGTTGTTACAACCGTTCCACAGGGTATTTTTATTTATTTATTCTCTTACTTGAGCGCTTCTGTTTACCTGGGGGAACGCTGCGGTGAAATCACATTGAATTGACTTTCTCACACCAAATCAGATTCCGCACGGTCCCTGTCCGGGAGTCTCGGGCGATATGTATTTTATAAAGTGGATGAGTTAACAGATGTCGGCCCAGGAGAAAGTGCTGGGTAGCAGTTATATTTTCACTACTCTGCTGGGAATATGGGAGAAAGGCGAGCGCAGACAGATGCCCGGGTCTTTATGCGTTTTCTGATGGAAAGACAGAATCATTACCACACGCAAGCTGACACACAAACTTTTCACAGAGCAGGACTGCAAACTCTGTAAATGCCATACACAGTGAAACATGTATAATATGGAGATTCTTAAACTTGGGAGTCTTCGACTCTGATTGGGAGATATATTCATCAAAGGACGATGTTGACAGTACTGCCTCTTTTCCATCTTTATGATATGGATCGAAATTGATCCTCTCACTGGAAGAACAACGGTAATGGTCACACTACACATATAATAATGTCACCAAGAGTCTCACATTTCAACCTCTGGTATAAAGTGTCTCTTAATTTTTGCATGCACATCCCATCCATCTGCACTGTAGACCACTTCAGTCAGTACCTGCGTTCGTTTTTGAGACAAAGGGGAGGATTAAAGATTCTTAACTGTTCTATGTTTAGTTCCCCACATCTGTGCACACTAATCTCGGCACCACTCTTAACAGACTCTCAGGAAAAATGATATGCATTGTGATGATCAAGGTGGGGACAGTAAGGACAGGCAGATTTGACTTGGTAGTGGTGGACTGCAGAGGTCTGGATCATTCAGAAATGTTGAAATGTTACTGCCTGTGGGACAGGAGATTTTTATCAGGTATGCAGTCTAAACAGCCTTCACTCACCGCAGGTATTTGAAATTATGGACACAGAAACTGAATAGGTACTGTTCATGTGGCTGTGCCTACTTTGCTGGCCTTTTCACCCTCTAGTGACAGAATGCCATTACTGCAGCAGCTACTAACTTATTCTGTGTACTAACTCTCAACTATTAATTTTGGATTAGAAAATATTAAAATGCATGGCTTCAATTTAAGTTTGTACTTTGTGGTTTGCATGCCACTGAATTGCTACTGTATGACTCTGCTGTTGAATTTGTCAATCACTCAAGGATATTACCAATAATCTAGGTAACGTAACAGGAAACTCATCACCAAAAAAGCCATTAAAGGGAAATGTCTTGATGTGGTCTGTCTGTGCTCAATCTTAAATGCATCCCAGACTTTAAATGTTGGAATGAACTCCAATCTGCCATTTGTGTCCCATCATTTGCGAGGCAGTTTTGGCAGCCCAGTGCAGGAACATATGAAACATGATTAAATGCTGGGCTGTAACAAATACCCAAGCTCATCTCCAACAGCAAAATGTTTAACTATCGGCATCATTTCTGTAGGCAAATGGTCACAGTGTCCTTGAAAACATATTTGATTATTACACTTTTTTAACATCATCACAGCCATTTTCATCACCTACAATCATGATCACACTCACAAAGATAACACCCCTCGTCCAAAAGCTTTTAACACTTGAATGGTGCAAATATTCAGATTTAACCTTGCACATTTCTCTTAGGCAACGTGGCTTTGTGCCTTTTGAAATAACACTGTACATGGGCAATAACTCTGCTGGATGGGAGCCTACCATGAAACCACCCCATATTACAAACAAACACTTCTACTGACAACTGCAAAGGTGACACTCAAACTCTGCAATACAGTGCTATGAAGCACAATTTGTTAGACGGCTCTTGTATGACACCAATATTTCTGTCAAAGGGAATGCACATTTTGGTTCAATTCTATTTGTAGCTTTGCTTCACTACTGATATAGTAAGTGCATCACGAATCAGACAACAAAACAAAATACTGCATCAAAGATTCCTTCTTTTGCGTGATTATCACGCTGTGTTAAAAGAAAAACATAATTTAAAGCAAAATAAGACTAATGACACCAGTGCTGCTTACATTAGCAGTAGCTAACAATATTTTCCATCTGATTTAGTTTTACATCCATTTTAATTCTGGTTCAAATTCAATATAATCCGGCAAATGGACGCTTTGTTCCAAACACAGCTGATGGCTTGTCTCCCACAATCCCGTCACCCTCACGGAGGTGCGGTTTGACTCCTGACACCCCTGAGTGCAGGGTGTGATTGATCACACTTTGGGGAGTCAATAATCACATTCCAAACTCATCAGCCGGACCACTGCGGGACACCCTTGGAATAAGTTTACCATTTCTTTGGGTTATGCGGCTTTGAGAAGGACCGCCTTCAATGGTACAATAAAACACACTGGCATGACATTTTAAAGACTTAAATTGCAAAGTGTGAATGCTGTCAATACTTTGTCCCTTTTGCTATACAATGCAGTGAACATGCATTTCAATGTTTAATTGCAGTGAAAGATCAGAGAGACATTTCCATTCATTCTATTAGAACTCAATACAATACCAGCTTCAGCCTCTCTGGATAGCAGCATGGAAGGCTTTTCTTATTGAGTTAACACTGTAGTGAAATATTTTTCAGGAAACAATGAGAAAACAATGTTCTTGCTAAATGAAATTCACTCTTGTTTCTTCATCTAAACTAATAGTGAGGGAAACCTAATGTCAGATCATGATTCTGTGTAAAGAAGAATAAAGATTTCTGGATCTCAGGTGTTCACTGTTAACAGCAAACTCTCTTCTCACTGCAGGTAGCCAGAAAACTAGCTGAGGAGATTCTACTCCTATCTAGCATTACTCACTGTACAGTTAAATAGAATCATGGCACCATTAATTTGTTAATGTCACTTTAGGATTCTTTTTTAATAAACCCAGTGCTAGTGTATGACAAAGGTGATTGTGATTATGTGACTGATGATTATAAAGAAGGATTAACACTGAGTAATGGTGAAAATGCCATTTTCAGGATAGTCACTAGCAAGCTAACTGATGCTGGCAAGTTAACCAATGTGTCTAACCTATATTACCCCAGAGATGGTTTTATTACATTGCAAATATGTAGCATCTGTATCACACTGCATATTACTTGTGGGGACAGCAAAATTCCAAAGTAATGCACACATACAGGAACTATGATATACATACATTTTAGTCACTTTAAAAAGACACTAATTCTAAACCATAATCAAATGCAGAGTTTGCTTCGAGCTTATTGTCAATCATAAAGCCATACTGCAAAGAATGCAATTACACAAACATACTCAAAGTATACTGGACTATTTTTCTGTGAGCCCCTTATCATTTAGACATAAGAGACATTATTTTGTTTATGTCTGTGCTTTGCTTGTTAATGGTGAATCACGTGAATTTGCTTTTTATTGATGGTGAAAGCAAACTCCCCAGAGCTGTTGTAGTCCACAGAAGTTGACGTCCACTGTTTTCCAGTTTTAAACTGCAGCTCAGCACCCAGGACAACAGAGGCAGAATCACTGCTTCTAGAGCTAGCAGTTTTAACATGTCACATAGATTTAGATACAGATGTAATAATCTCATTTTTCACCGTGTCATTAAAACATTCATCAGTTTACAGTCTGGGAATCCCAGGGAAAAAAAAAAAAACAGTAAGGGCAAACTGTCTAAATACCCTGATTTCGACATTAATATCAATTCTTTAAAAACAGTTCAGCTAATTGTATTCAGTCTCCTCTGTTTCCCCCATGCCTGTAACACAGTTTCAAAACGGGCTTTCAGGCAAAAAACGGCACGAATAGAACGAGAGGACATTTCCCCACCGCACTCTGCATTGGCCGACATCAAACGCGAATATTTGCTGTGCGGTTTCAGTCCCCCCTGCGCGCAATGATAAGGCAATAAACCCTTGAGAGGCCTAAAATGGCTTACCAAGGTTAAGTAGCCCACTCCACAATAAAAAGGACCGGTGCGCGTGAGAGGCGGAGCGGAGCTCTCTGCTGGAGGCCCCGTCCCGCGGCCCGGCGGCGTGGGCACCAGGCAAATGGCCTTTAGTTGCACTAACGGCTCAATCCATCATACCATATGCTCTCTCCAGGACGCACTCCCTAATGAAGGATGGGCTTTTCATCCGGCTTACTTCAGTAAGATGAACCAGGCAAAAGAATTCCCCTGCTGCAAGAGCGGCAAGGAACAGCCAGTACAGGCGAGTGCACGTGCAGCGGCAGCGTGGCAGGCAACATAACATAACAGAACAGAAAAGCATCCAGCGAACCAACAAAATACACCATGACACTGGGAAAAAGAAAATGTTAAGATCAGCCAGAGAGCTTCGTGGAAATCAATCACCCCCCACCATCCCCCCGAAAAAAAAATATGGACGTTCAGGAAGCATGGATTCAATAAAGACACGGACTAAGAATTAACGGAGGTGACGTTCGTAGGAGTATGATATGACAGCCGCACAAAGAAAGCCGAGAGCTGTATGTAAACAATATGATTATGTAAATACATGCAGGTCAGGGAGATAATTACACTGCCTTCAGGTATACTGTTATGGGTGACTATAAATATCTGAATACTAATTTGAACTTGTCTGCACACTTAATGATTAGATAGCAATGACCTGGTGGTGACCCCGTGAAAGCTCGTGTTTTTATTCCACTTGGTCTGCCCGCTGGGTGTTTGGCAGAGCCCTTGTTGGTGTTCTCAACCAGCTCAGTTCCATCATTCGCGGTGATGAAGACGCCCGACACCAGGAGCCGTGTCTGTCCGGCCCCCACCTGTGCGCCGGTGCCAGCTTTAGCATGCTGCCACAGGGGGGCCAAGTGACCTTTAACCTCTCTGTGCGGTCACTGTAAAGTCATGGGGAAGTGACTCTCAACTGTCCAACAGAGGAGCACTTTCGTCCCTAACGTGGAAGCCAGCACAGACCTGCCATATGCCCAAGCAGCACACCCCACGTGATAACATATCTGTCCATTTCACATGACCAGTGATTAACCCTGCGAACAAGCTCAACAAAGCTCAGCTGACTGTGTCTGAATTGTTGCAGTAATAAGGGAAGGGCCAGGCCTGGATGTGGGGCTCTGAGCCCCTATGAAGCGAGCATAGCCTTGGAACAGGTGCGCAGTGGACGTGCGTCTCACCTGATATGGGCGTGTACGCTGTCCCTCTCTCTTCATCTCCACAGCAGATCATGTCCCCGTCCAGCACCTGTCCCCCGCAGCACTGGGAATGGAAGCCATCGTGGAGCTCCCCCCCGCAGCAGATCTGCCCCCCCGAGAGGGAGAAGGGGTTCCCCCCGCAGCAGGAGTCCCCCAGCCCCACGGACACGCGGATCTGCTCAGGGTTGGGACAGCACACCTCACCTGGGAACGACACAGAGACAACAGTGGAGAGAACATCAGTTCATACACATCAGACTGCAGTGAGTGGGGCCTGAGCCCCAAAGCATTCTGGGAGCTGTAGTCCTCGTCTCTCACCTGGCAGGACAGGAATGTAATACCCTCCGCAGCACTGGTGATCTGGAAGGGGAGACAGAAGCTGTCCCCCACAGCAAACTTCGTGGGATGTGTTGAGGACTGGCACATAACGGTCCTGGCAACACCGATGGAAGGGCTTCCTGCTGAAGACCACCCCGTCACAGCAAACCTGGGACACAGACAGACACAGCCGTAGAGTCACAGACCTGCTAACGCACTTACACTTCATTACAACCTCAAGTCACAGGGCAATCTTAATCCTTTCTCACACTTTCTCAGCTTGGACTCGATTTAAAACAATATTCTGCACATCAAAATGTGACACATTTGGATTATCTCCATTGTTGAGGTGGTTTTAAGTGAAGAAAAGGTCCAACAAACAAATCATATTTTAAAATATTCAGAACTAACAATGATGTTTTGGTGTCTTGGTGTCTGATGTCTTGTGTATATGCAGACTTTATTCATGTATATACCAAAAGCTCCGTTAGTTTTATGTAGCATGCTTGCTTTGACAACATCTCTGATCTGATTTTAAACACAAAACATTCTGATATACACACTCCCGGTCTGCACATTTGTGCTGTTCCTCCATGGGGAAAATATAATAATTTAGAATCATTCAGAAATGAGGCACTTTTTTCCACATTATAATTCCAATCGCTGCATGCCTACTGAAATGACAAGGCAGTCGACCCCCTCTTCGGTAGGTACTGGAATTTTTGAATGAGATTCCAGAGCAACTACCCAATCATGGAAGTAACTGATACACAGTATGTGACATATTAAACTGGAGATTTTGACAGAGAGTGTTTTTGAATAGTAACTACAAAACTGGAAAATCATTATTATTATTATTTTTTATTATTATTGTGTTTATTATTGTTGTTGTTGTTGAGATGTATTATAATTAATTCAATAGTGAAATTATTAATTTATTCATGACAAATTTGCAGTCATTATTGCGTGCTACACTCTACACTTGTAATTAAGTACTGTGGACAGTAATCCTGCTTCCCTCCAGGTTAATTGGAAAGAGACTGCAGCATCCTTACAGGAGTGGCAGTGACCCAGCCCGAGGCAGGCCGGCGCGACTCCTCCCTGCTTGAGGTTTAAGTCAAGCTTCAGGCAGCCACCGATCCCTCCTTGTAGCAAAGCAGCTGCTAAATTTAGCAGAGCTCGACTGTCTCTTTTGGCAGAAAACCAGGGCAGAATGGATTTTCCACAGAGCTGCAATGATACTCATGTGGCGTCTGAAAAATGTGTGTCGCCCCTGGCAAATGACATTGTCCTTACCTTTGGCTTTGTGAGAAGATCAGAACACTTTTCAAGGAAGATCAACATGAGAAGAGTAAAAATTTACATGGCAATTTGAATATTTGCCAAGAAACACAGCAAAATGGGTTCACTTCTAGTAAACCATATGAGACTACAGCCTGTGAAACGCAAGCACGCACATGAAAATAAAAATAATGGTGATGCCAAGCTAGACAATAAAGCATGATGAAACAGACCAACCGGGCATTGAAAGAAATGATGTTTTATGTGATCACTGCCATTTACCCCTGTACAGCATTAAGTACAGACAGAAAAGGGAGAGAGAGAAAGAGACGCAGAGCGTTGGATTATGGAGTAATTAGCCCAAGGTAAAAATTCATGAGCATTACCCACGAGTGGAGGTGTTTTTTTTCCACCTTGGAAATGGTCTCCATTTTTATGGTGTTGTAATACAAGGGAAGCGCGTGTCCTTCTGTAAGTTGTATTCTTTGTCTTCCCTCCCTCATGCATTACTGTCTGAGCTGAATGCCAGGGACGAGCGGTCTGTGCTCACTTGCCAAGTTGGCTTACATTCAATGACATTAGGATTGCTGCAATTGCAGAGGACAAGTTAATCTGTTTACTGAAAACAATTGCGAGGACTGTGTTTCATGCATAAATAACAGATACTCAAATTTGCATGCCTCTGTCATACTCTAGCGGAGGGGTGCACTTTTTCCCCCCTCATCCATCCTTAACATGCAGTGCAGCAGAGCCATATGCTGGCCTGACAGGTGCTGGGAAGCTCGGAGAGAGCTGCTTCCCCAACACAAACAGCACAGCTGGACCTGTGTCTTTGAGAGAGGTTCCGCAGGCTTTTCTGTAATGATGGGAGACTGATCCTAACGGAGAAAGACAGGACTGAAACGCACCTTTGTTGGAGATAAGTCACAGTGAGGCTGATGTGTGCTACACACACGCTTTGAAACGCCAGCAGTCGGCAAACGTAGCAGATGTACCCACTGAAGTATCTGCTACATGAGAGTCTTAGGTGAGGAGGAAAGAAAAAAAAGCGCACAGCCCAGACTTTGCTAGCTTTGATCACAGGATGCAGCATGCACAGTGATTAGGTGGCGTTTCTCAGGCAGGAGGGTTTGATTGGCAGACCATGGAATGCTGTGCCTAGAGATTGTGATGTCATAAACACTACGGCACCCGTGTGCATACGGCCCAATAAATTAGCCTCAGGGGATCACGAGAGCCTCACATATGTAGCGGCATCCTCCTTTTGATACGCTCTATTGCGAAAACATAGGTTACGCATGGGGGATTAACCTTGAGCCTAAATGTATTTGGGGAGACACCCTACAAGGAACCATCAGGTGTGGAGCAGATGTGTGGAGATCCAAGCTGCTGGGCTCTGAGCTAAGCTGTCATCCAGACACTTCATAAAGCCCAGAGGAGCACTGGGTGGCAATACCATGTTAAAACCCTGTCACTAAGGGAATGTGTCCTGTGAAGAGGAGGCAGAACCTGGTGCTCTGGCTGGTAGCAGGAGCTCCCACACACGCTCTCCTGGACGGGGCACTCCAGGTAGGAGCAGAGGGCCTCCGTGCCGGCCCCCTGCCCCGCCCGCGCTCGCTCACAGGACTGCAGGCTCCGGCGCCGCAGGTCGTAACCCAGCATGATGCCGTTGGGCTGGCCCGGCGACGCCCACTCCACCCTCACTGACCTGGGGGAGGAGGAGGGAGAAACAAGGACAGAGAAGGGGCACTTTAACCAGGTCACCCAACTGAGAGCGCCCCGCATCGCAATACAGCTTCAACAAATCCACACACTGGGTTCCTAGCAATGAATGGTGGTATGTTGGCTGTCTGTGACCAAGCTTTTCCAGGATCACATTTTCCTCTCACTCAGTCTTCTATCACTCATTTGATCAATAAATCAATCAATCAAACAATCTGTATTTCTGATTGGGCATTTTTACCAACATGCGCCACCAATGTGGATTCGGAGCTCTATTCTAAACCAGCAAGCTCAACACTGCACCGGGTGGACTAAATGAATTCTCCAGTGGCCGCAGTCTGTGTGGCTTTCACTTAACTGTTCTGGCATTAAACATAAACCTGAGATCACCCTCAGCCTCTCCGCTACGAGGTCAACAGGATTTCACAGCGAGCAGCCAAGAGAAAACCAGCAGGTTCTAGCTTTGTTCGCTTTGTTCTAGCTCGGTTCCAGCAGCATCATCATCAAAAAAGTATAATCTTGTGAAAATTCCACAGCTTTTTTTTCTTTTCCATTTTATAACCATTTAAAATGATTATATTTATATTCAGTATTTGCCCCCTTTGCTTTTACTAATTCCCTCTGTGTTTGCAAATCTCTTGTCAGATATCTAAGACATCCAAATGACATAATTATCATTTCTCTGCTACCCCTTCCTCCTCTCTGCCCCCTCCCTGATGAGAGGGCTAATTGATTGCAGGGGCTGCCGATGACTCCCGGCTGACAGATCTTTGCGGCTGATTATGAATTCATGAAAAGTGACAAGGTTTCCTTTTAAATACGGGGAGTGAATCATTTGGAGATTAGCGCGTGCCTTTACAACAAAAAATACCACTCGCAATTACTTGCGAAAAGCGCGTTCCTGTAACAAATGCATTAGTATTACTTCACAAAAGGTGCCACCGCTGTCCGTGGCTAATCCCTCACCGAGAAAAATAGCCGGAATTCATATTCCGCGCAGGAGCGGGTAAGCCATCAGCTTCTGCACTTGTCATATTTCAATCAAAGCTTAAGCCACGCAGCGATTCCCCCTCACATCGCGGAGCTGCAGAATTAATGAATTAGCTATTGATTAAATTCCACTCTAGCAAATCTACCGTGGTAAATAAATGAAGTGTTTGGGGTGCATGTAGGCCACGGGCAGCCATGGCAGGGCAATCGATCAGCAGTTAGTATTCTATTGGGATATAAGTACAGCAGCTTGATAATATGACATGCGGGGGGCAGCAGGGATGTGGCTTATGTCAAACTACACACACACGGATGCCCCCTCACCTCCCCAGTTTTCACAACTAACTCACACTCACATGCTCACTCACACTCATGCATGCATGTGTTCTTTATTATCACCTCTCAAGTCACCTGCCTCTGCAATCGCAGAGAGGGGAGTGCAGACGGTAAGCGCACGGCGGGGCCTCTCTGCTCCTCTGAGGGACAGAGCTTTGCAGGGCCTGAGCATGTGAGTGCCCTCCAGGAGAGGGCACTGAGTCTGTGCAGGGAGGCCCGGGGGCAGCGAGGGTGACGTGCACATGCGCACCTGCACACACAAATGCATGCACATACACGCACACACACGCACACACACAGACACACACACACACACACACACACACACACACACACACACACACACACACACACACACACACACACACACACGCACACACACACACACACACACACACACACACACACAGACACACACACACAGACACACACACACAGACACACGCACACACACACACACACACACACACACACACACACACACACACACACACACACACACACACACACACACACACACACACACACAGACATGCACGCGCATGCACGCAAGCACAGGGATACACTATTTACATTTTCTTTAAACCTAATGTCTACCATACAAGTGCATGTATGTACAAGTAATGGGTACTGTACTGTACTGTGATGATTTATTTGTTCTACCCAGTGTCAAACTGGTTTTTTTTTTAATACAAAAGACAAAGATGGTAGTTTTTATGTATATTTAAATTTTTTATGGTGTCCTTATTGGGGTTAGTTATTCCAGTATGACATAATGTAGTCCAGTCCATCTTCCAGTATGACATTCTATAACTTCATTATTAGTGATACATGCATGCCTGATGAACTCAGTTACTCACCTTGAGCTGATCACCTGGACGTGGGGTGCAGCGATGTCAGCGGGCAGGTCCTCCACTGTGGTCACCTGAGTGCTGTTGCTCTTCACACACGCATACACTGTGCACACCTCCACCTGGCCCAGACAGGAGCATGATCAGAGAGAGCAGAGCGAGGAAGAGGAGGAGGAGGAGAAAGAGGAAGACCTTTTCTCCTCTCACAGTTTGATCCTGTTTGTCCCATTCAGAGTTTTTGTACTGTTAATGCCATTGTTTTAGGCTGCATACACTGTATTTACTGTTACTTTTGTTTTACTTGTTTCTCACACACTCATTTTCATCCCAGCTGCATTATTCTGCCTGTTTTGTATCATACTATCTGCTCCAAATTCTGAATAACCATAGTTTAGTATAACTACTGCAAGTAAACATGCTTTGTGACTTTCAAAGCGCTCTGTGACAGTGCCATTCAGAAGGAGCAGTGCACAAAAATACATTTGATTGATTGATTGATAGATTGATTGATTGAGGGACAGACCTGGACGTCATAGACAGTGAAGGGCAGAAGCCCCCCCAGCTCGAATGCTCCAGGTACGTTTGAGCCTGTCACCTGGCGCTGGCCATCCAGGTAGACAGCGTACTCTGTGACCGCTCCGTTAGAGACGAGGGGTGCTGCCCACAGCACCTGCACCGCAGTGCTGTTGAGGGTCAGCACTTCGGGGGGGAACACCCCTTCTGGCTCTGAGGGGAAGAAAGAAGGAGGAGGGCATAGAGACAAACACTCGCTGCTGGGGTCATGAATACATAAACAGTACAGACACCACCAGACTCAGAGCATCTCTCCTTAAATGGGATCGAGACTCCCTGTCCCCTTTACCAGCATCTCTGTTTCTTACTGTAAGCGAAGCGGACACTCTGACCCAGTGGGGGACAGATTTCTTATCCTTAATGGTGGCTTGTGCCATCTGCCCCTTGATGAATGCGGGCTGGCTGGTGTCAGACACGCTTCCTGTTTCTTTTGTCTCCCCACAATGCAGTGCATTAGGCAAAGAGCACAGCTCCAGAGACCAGCTGACCCGGGGGCACATGGATGAAGGCAGCTGCGTATTCTCGAACACCCCCCCCCTCCTCACCCTGACTCAAGAGACTCTGGGCTCTCAGGGCATTCCTTTCCAGGGATGCTTTTAATATTTCCCCTACCGCTGTCATAAATAATACAATGCCAAAAAAAAACACTGATCTCTGATAACGTCTGGGAGGAAACAGACAAATATATAATTTAGACTTCAATACAGTAGCTTCAATACAGTATGTCTTTTTAAAGGATTCTATAACTGTACGTCTGGGGTTTTGATATTATGAATATGATGTTCTACAGTATGTTGTAGCTCTCCTGTAGGAGGAGCAGGCTGGGACAGAGCAGTGAAGGCAGGATGTGAGAACCCCGCCCCCACCTCCCTGAACGCCGGTCCCCCCGGACAGGTTGCGGGCGAATGGAGAGGCTCCTGACAGAGTGGTGGGGGATTTGAGCGGAGCAGCAGGGCAGGGGGTTAACTGGCCCAGCCTGGGGATTCTCCTGCCTGCCTCCATGCAGGCTCCCCAACGCTTCCTCTGCTCCTCACTGCTGGCCCCGGGCCACCCGCTGTACCCAGATCAGCCGAGCTGCTCCTCCTCACTGCTGGCCCCAGGCCACCCGCTGTACCCAGATCAGCCGAGCTGCTCCTCCTCACTGCTGGCCCCGGGCCACCCGCTGTACCCAGATCAGCCGAGCTGCTCCTCCTCACTGCTGGGCCCCGGGCCACCCGCTGTACCCAGATCAGCCGAGATGCTCTCCTCACTGCTGGCCCCGGGCCACCTGCTGTACCCAGATCAGCTGAGCTGCTCCTCCTCACTGCTGGCCCCGGGCCACCCGCTGTACCCAGATCAGCTGAGCTGCTCTCTGTCAGTCAGCGCCTTCCCAACGCTACTCAACACTAATGAAAATCAGTGCCAGGCTTTGATAGGGGGTGGGGGGGGGGGCTCATTCACAACAAAGCAGCATCTTTCCAGTCCATAATGTATTGCAGTTTAGTTCCAGAAATAATCCTGCTCTCTCATTCACTGTTCTTAACATTGGACCACCAGAATCTTACTCATCAGAACCATTTATGAGCTCAGGCAGTACAGACCACACTGACTAACAGACGTCAGTGACGCGAAGTCAATAGTCACAGAACACAGAAAGATAGGAATGAGCAGCACAGAGATGGCCACCATGAGACTGCAGATACCTTCTATAACATCATTGTGAAGAGCTTTGGGACAAGTGGTCTAGTGCTGTTGACTGTCTGCTTTTCAACCAGTCACAGGTTTATAAAACAAAGTTATTTGTATGAAACACGTTTTACTGGACATTCAATTCAATTTTTATGTCACTACGCTCGTTTGACTGAGTGCAATAGTATTTTTAGTATTTCAAAATTAAAAGCAGTACGACTATCCACCACAATCCAACTGCAGTGTAACTCCTACAGTCTGTTTCAGTTATCAGCAAGTATGAATGCACTCACATAAATGCAACCTACAGATTTAATTTCCTCTCCACTATTTTTAACGCAAGACTTACCGCTGAATATTATGCTCACGGTTCACTTTTTAATTAGCACTCCGTTAACATATATATTACCAGGCACCTTAAGATGATTCTTAAGTTCAATTGCAGTTGTTAAAATCTGCTGCCCTTTAGGCTGTAAAATAATGAAATTACCCTTCAAAGCACTTTGTTAAATGACCCGTAACCTTTATTTAGGAGGTAATGATTTTCTAATGTTTTTAATGCAGTTTTTTATTATGCTGATAAGATTAGGTGGTGAAGTTGAAGTGCATTGAAGAGAGGCCAGCTGTTTCTTGCAGTGATGCAAATGTCACTTTGTGCTACTGAGAGTCTTCAGGAAAGCCACACTGTTTAGAGGGACATCCCACTGCAGGAGAGAGCCAGCTCTCATCCCAAACCTGCCCTATCAGTGCATCTGTGCTTTCGCTGGGGGTGGAAAGAGCTTAATGACTATTGATCACAGGGCAGAGGTCAGGGCAGGCATCACATTTTTGAAAAAAAGGCAAATTTTACTCCTGATCATGTCGCCTGGTTATGGGAAGGAGGAGGATCAATTCAATATTCTGTAGTGAAAGTGGTTTTGATTGCCCAGCCTGCTACAGATTCTACTGTTAAGACAGAAGTGCATATAGTAATGAAAACAAAACTAAAAGTATGTCTTCATTTTCACATGGAATATTAACAAAAGATCACAAGGGAACAACAATTTGTAAGATTTTATGCCACTGTGATACAGACCTGTACTGATATTTTAGTTTGCTTACATGAAAACCTGAACACACCAAAGAGGGGACTCCTCTCTGAGTTTAAGAGGCCCTCTATTCAATGGGTGCTACCTTCATCACTGCTGCCACGATCTCTCTGGATCTTTCTGAAACAGATCATGCTGGATACTCCTGTCTACCCTGGTGAGGAGGAGAATCTCAGGGGACTGTTCTGAACTTTATAGCTTCCTATCTGTAGCTCTATTCATATAGAGTCACCCGGTAGAGGATCACTCTATGCCTCTCTCACCGTCTTCATTGGAGTACCTCAGGGCCCAGTGCTTGGCCCCCTTCTGTCCTCCTTCTTTACATCAAATCACTTGAATCTGTTATTTCTGCCTGTGATTTCTCACATGGTTTCTCATACAACTGTCATGCTGACGTCTCCTCTTTCCCTCCTTCTGACTCACAGGCCTCTGTGCACTTTGGCGCCTGCCTTGTGGAGATCTCTACCTGCATGATGAAATATCCCTTTAGGCTCAATCTCTCCAATTACAGATAAGGCGAGAGTAAATGAAATCATAATGTATTTCTGGTTAATCACACATCCCTGTGATTACTCATTGTTACACCCCTATCATTTATGGATTTTGCAAATGTAACGCTTTGGATAATGAAACACAAGCACAGTATTTTGGCCAAAACATGTGACCTAAATCATTGATGATACCTCCTTTCATCCTGGCCCTCTACAACTCTGTAGCTAAGACGATATGGTTCACACCCAGTGCTGGTGTTGCTGAACTCATCCCCACAAGCTTGACCTCATAATTTGGCTACCTTTTGTTAATTATCAAGCTCACAGAGCTAGAAGATATTAACAATTGGTCAAAATTCATAAGAGATGTCAAGTGTCACTCTGTATCAGCCAACAAATTAATAAAATTTGGCCACTTTCACTGTGTATTTCACACTTTTAAACGTGGTTTAATTCATTTACATGGATCCAAATTCGCTTTGTGGTTGGATGGGGAAGCAGGAACACAGGGGTAGGGGTCAGACTTTGCTAATATATCCATTAGAGCACATCGCCTCTGTTTCACAGGGACCTCTTATTGATCCGGTGCTTGACAACATGGCACACTTAAGCATTTTAGCATTCCCTCCCCACCCCTTATTTTTAATACAGGCAATGTCATTATTAAAGGTTGAATGGTCCCAGCCTCGGACACAACACATGACCACTGTCAAAAAAAGGGGGAGAAAAATCAATGCTTTCTGCAGATTTCAGCCTCACCCCCATCAGTGGTAGTGCAGACAGCCTCTTCGCTGGTCACGGTGTGGGCCCCGTTGAAGACCTGGAGGGAGACCCGGTACTGGGTGTTGGGCCGCAGGTCCCCCACCACCGTGGAGGTGACGCCAGGGGGAAAGGTGAAGGACCGGCTGAGGTCGGAGGAGTTTACCCAGAGGGTGTACAGCTCCACCATCCCTTGCAGATCCTGAAGAGCTGGTGGTCCAGAAGATAGGGTACATCATATGATGCATCTCACAGTAAATGTAACCACGTGACTCAGGACAAAAATAGATTATCAATAAACGTATTCCCTCCATGTTCTAAATCAAAGGACCTGATAGGATGGAAACGGTTGAGTAGGTGAGGTTCTTACTCGGAGTGGTCCAGCTTGACTTGGATGGCGGTGTGATTGAGAGCGATGGCGGAGACACTGCTCGGGGTGCGGGGTACCCCTGCCAGTGTGGTAGACGTAGCCACCTCCCCTGAGGCGTAACCTATATCGTTGTGTACCAGCAGCTTGTACTCATAGGTGGTAAACCTGTAAACAGAAGGAGGGAGATGACAGCTTGGCTGTCCTGCTTTAACGTACAATATTGTTAAAGCATACCTCAATTACGAACAGAATGCACACGTATCACACTTACAAGAGCAATTCTTTAAACCTTTAAGCCATCTCTAGACCATTACAACTGATCACAGTGTTTTAAGACACATTAAAAGATAAACTGCAGGACTTGGCCTTGTAGCAGGCTCCGGGGTAGACTAGTTGGCAGTGGCAACCTGCCAAAGCCAAACCCTGGGTTTTGCTGTCTATTTGCAAACAACCTTTTTCCCCATGAAACTTATAATGACTTTTGAATGCATGGTGTATATGCAGGTTTGAAAACTGTAACAGGGTTAAATTGTCACTTATGTATAATAATAAAATAAGAGCGTGTTTCAATGGAGGTAAGCAGAGGAAACAGGCACATAGAGCAGGACTGACTGAGCCCCTTTTGAAAGCAGAGAAAATATGGTGAGTGCCAGGGAAAAGATTAGCAGGAAACAATTTAATTCTTGAATATTTGCTTAATGTATCTTTGAACAGTATTAAAAGATGGCATCGGTGCGCAAAAACAGTTTTGTACACACGGGCAAAGTTTGTTTTAAAGCTAATTTCAGTAATCTCACCTGCTAAGGCCTTTATCTTCGTGAAACAATTTGGCTCCTGCGTAAACATTGTACCACAGATTCAAATCTTCGGGGGGAAGGGGGAGCAGGGGCTGCCGGGCTTTTCGTCTCAGCAGCTCGTATCTGAGGGCAGAGGAAACACAGCCGTAATCAGCCCTGCTCTGCTCACACAATTCTCTTGCCATTTTCTCTGCTGTTTTGCAGGGTTTGTGTTTTTTTCCTCTCTCTCTCCCTCTGTCTCCCTCTCTCCCTCTCAACAATAATGCTAATTTTGCCTGTAATCAGAGCAGCTCAGCTTAATGTGCAGTTTATAAGCTGAGTTAAACACAGAGGCAGTGGAAAGTAGTCATGAATTTTAATCATCTTCCCTGAAAACAGACCTTTATTTACGGCTTAATCTGTTGAAAAACAGGCTGAAAGTGTATGGTGTCCTGAAGGCTAATAACGCCGCGATCGGGAGATACATACGATGACATTTTCAAAGTTTCCTTTTCCCGTTTTGCTAAACAAAGAGACCGAGCTCCATAACTACAGACAGGCAGGGTCACATACTGTCTTTAATGAGTCAGAGGTGTTTTTCCCCAAACACAAATTTACAACACCTTAAACCACATTATTAAATAACATAATATTAAAATGAAAAGAAAATAAAGTATAAGCAAACACATGTAGGCAGATCCAGCACACCAATATTAGTGGCCCCTGTAGTTCCAATGGAGGCAGCTTAAAATTGTTGCAATTAAACAAATCAGTGAACTAGCCATTGCCCAATACTTTCATCTTCTTAAAAAAAATGTATTACAGTTATTCCATTGATGGTTTAATCACTCAGGAACTACTTATTGCCCCAAAAGGTTTCAGCATGGCTTGAGTGTTCTCTGATCTGATCAGTAAAGAACCTTTGGAATGCTGTTTGTGAGGGGCACTGTGGGTGCTGCACATCCAACGTGGACATGAAAAAATCTCTGGGTTTATTATTTTTCCTTTTTTAACATTTAATTCATTGGGAGGGGTATAGGATATTGGATGTTTGTCAGATTTATCTGCTTCTATACATTTTCAGAACGTATTTCCGTAACAGTAGTGCAATAATGGAATGCTTACCTCACATTGGGCCCATTTGGCCTCAATGGTGGTTGCCAGGACACAGCAAGGAATGACTCACTGACGGCGGTGATGGACAGCTGCCCCAAGCCTTGTGGGATTGTGGGAAATGTAGTTACATGGGTGGGCAGGCTCTCGGTGCAGCCACCAACATGGCCGCCCCCGCCAGAGCAGGCCAGAATGGTGATGCTGTAGTTGGTGTAGGGCACCAGGTTGGTGACGGCGTAGCTGAGCGCTGACGTGTTGGTGACGGAGATGTGCGGATCCGGCAGGCGGATCTCGTACCGCTCGATCTCCCCGTTCGCCATCAGAGGGGCGCTCCACGTGACCTGTGGGGGACGTGCACACATCAGCACACTTCACAAGCTGAAGTTAACGGCTCGCCTGGGTTAATGTTATCTGCGTTGCGCGGTTCCACGTTGGGCAGATAGCTTGTCATCGGTGTCCCGTTCCCTGGGCCCTCATTCTTCATTAGAGTGAGGCTCTGAGGGGCTCTGCTGAAAGCTTCCTCATCTTCACTGCACCAGCACGGTGGACATTTCCAGCACTGTGTCTGAATGCGGCATTACAGGCTTTTAGATCAATGAGCTCCTGGAAGTGATGCCGTGAAACCGAGTGACGACACTCTGACTTTGACCTGGAGCAGAATATTCCTTTCATTACGTTTAAAAGAGGGGCTGAGACAGAGGGAATCTGTAGCATGTTAAAATAATGAAAATGTAATGAAATTGCACGTAAACAGAGTGTATTCTTGCCTGCGTGACTTAGAGAGCGACTTGCTGTCAGGCGTTGGGGTGGATGAAATGCACGATTTGAGCTTACTGAAAACACACTTGTTTAACAGCACAGGAAATTGTTCATTGAGAATCTGTGTGCAGTTAATTGTCTGTTTGGAATGGTGCACTGGGCAATGCCAGGAAAGCACATTTTCATTGACTTGATTATACTTGCACTGTGAAGTGCTGAAAAATGAACTTCTCCACACAGACTGGCTCCACAATCACTACAGAGCTCATTTGAGGTAGTGCTGGTGCTAAAGCACATATGCCATTTAGAAATTGCATATACTGTACTGATGTGATCTTAAAATTGTGAAGAGTACCGAGGTATACTATGAAGACATAAAGAACAAAGGAATACATATTGTAAATAACTGAATTGCTTAATTTAAATTTAAATGATTTAGATACATTTGCATTAATACAGAAATGCAAATGCTTCATATAAAAGCATATTGAAACCACAGACATTGTGCAGGGGAAGACAGAGACAGGAGATTCACAAATATGCCTGTCTCATTAAGAAAGAAAAAAAAAAAAAAAAAAATGAGATATAGAAACTTTCTCACAAGACACACCAATAAACACAGAAATCAAGACTTGTCTTGTTTCCTCCCACCATTCCCAAAGTATTGAAATAAAAAGCTTATAAGCATAATGGTAATTAAAAGAATAGATGAATAACAACCACAGGTAAAACAAAGAGCTCTTATCATTTCCATAAATCCATAAACCTCCTCAGCGCAACAAAATGAGACAATTACAAAACGATCACCTCAGAGCTTTCCAGGAACACCTTTTTTTTAAAAAAACAATTTTCATAATTCTCAATGAAAACACACAGTGCCTGACTTCCTGGGGCAAAAATATATGCATTGATAAAATAAAGGTGCCATAATTACCAACAACCTTGGAAACAGTAAACAGTGATGCAAACAGAGGCTGCCATACGGAGCGCAGGAACAGTAATTTCACACAAACTGCTTTTTATGCGCCGTTAGTATAATGCATATGCAAATTGCTACATTCGGTACAAGGTCTTACATGTGTAGAAATTCTCTTCCAGTTTTACATGTGAATGCAGTAGTTAGCAAATTAATGAAATAATAACAGTTTAAAAAACTAAACCTGGGGTTAGGGAAATGAATAATTCAGGGAAGTTTATGTAAATGCTGCCTTTGTTTGAAGTCGTAAGCATTTCTGCCAATGTGTCTGGCACTGGAACAGGCTTGAAAGGAGACGTGTGTGTGGGTGTATTTATACAAAGAGCCTTCTAAGCTGCAAAGCCTGTTTGGTTACATTAATTTCCCTTGAATCAAGCTTGTATACAAGCCAAAACACTGCTAGCTATCCTGTTCTCTAGAGTATAGCTTCCATTGAATTGGAAGAATAACTAGGATGTTCACAGAAGGCTTTGTGCCTATAAAAAATTTGATACTGGCTTGTATTCTGCATTTTCCAAGAATCTTTTTTTGCAGTACTTTAAAAAGAGAGATAAATGAAAGTATAAAACTTTTGCCACTGATTTTAATCCAGAAATAGAATTAACTCAGAGCAGACAAATGACTTTTAACAGGATTTCATTAGGAATCTGATTATAAGAAGTGGAGAATTTTTAAGTTATAAAAGCTTGGTCTGTGAATCACAAATGACTTGCTGGAAGCAGGACTCGGACGATACCAAGGTCATATTTAGAGGAAGTTCCGCCGTGCTATTGACAGTCTTAATTGGCTGAAACAGGGGGGAGAATGGCACGGATTGACCCACAGGCAGCGAGTGGGTATGGAAACCATGGGAATGTCATTCAGATGATGGGCATGGCATTGTTTTAGACAGCGTTAGCATTAATGTACAGGGGCGGACTGAGATACCGCAGACCCCTCATTTGGACAGATTCATTGTGTCACCCTCATTTGGACATCATTGTCATATCTCCCCATCTCTTAAACGTCGGGCAGGGAGGCGGAAGCGGCGAGATAAACTGCACCAGGGTCACGGGATCTCCTTCCTCAAGGAGACCTTGAGTATGGAGTGCTGCACGTCCACAGGGGGAGAGAGCCATTCACCAAGGACTCCTTTACTGTAATCCTGTCCTGAGCACATTCACACAGGTACTCTGGGATCATTATATATATACCAAATAACCGATAATCATCTGAGCTGAATGTACTTTCAGATATTTATAGCACTTTGTGTGGGTAGTAACGAGATGTTTTTAGATATTTGGGGAGAACGTTAGAAGAATAACACTACAACTTCACTCGTATGCATTAATGCGTTGTTTATCCTGTGAATTCACAGGATTTTACACTACTGCAAAGACGCTGTTGAAAGATCGAGGGGAACCCTGAAGACTGAGCTCAAAACACAGAAAGGACACTGAAGCGAACAGCTCAGAACTGTTGCGAATCCATCTGATTAAGACACAGAATGACTAACCTGGACAGAGTAGGGCCCCAGGACGAGAACGTTGGGGGGCCGCAGGCCGGCGGGTCTGGAGGGCCTGGTGGTGATCTCCTGCCAGGCGCTGCTGTTGGAGCCCCCCTGCAGGGTGCTGGCCACCACTCGGTACTCATAGCTGGTCCAGGGGCTGAGAGCGGCCGAGCTGTCCAGGTAGCTGAGGGGCTGGTCTGCCTGCACGGTGGCCACCGTGGAGACCTGCTTGGTGCCGCTGACTCTCCGCTCGATCACGTACCCCTCCAGCTCCCCGTTGGGCCGCAGCGGCCGCCCCCAGGACAGCAGCACCGAGGTGGGCGTGTCCGAGTAGAGCTGGGGAGCCGGGACGTCCTCCGGAGGGGCGGGCGGGGTGCGGAAGGTGTGGGACCAGGCGGACAGGGTGCACCCCATCTCCGTGCACCCCTCCACCTGGTAGGTGTACTCCTGGTAGGGCTGCAGGTGGTACGCCATGTAGACTGTGCTGTTGCTGGGGACGGTGGCTCTGAGCTGGGCGTTCTGGTAGATGTTGTAGTGGGTGATGACTCCGTTGGGTCTGGAGGGGTGGCGCCAAGAGATGGTGACACTTTTAGGCTGTATGTCGGACACCATTGGTGGGTCCACTGGTCCAGGACCTGTGGGGGACAGCAGAACAAACATCAAGGAGATTAAACACACCCCCGGAACCTTCTGGATAATTAGATGAAGACATACAGTCCCAACCATGCACACAAGGTGCTGCCAATTGTGACAATGACAGAAAATAAACCTGCAGCTTCTCACTGGTATACATACTGGAATATGACTGTATTTTCTCTGATAATGTTTCTGCACCTTCTTGTTTTAATAAAAGATTGTGACCTCAACACGGCATGGGCAGATAATCATTTTGTGATGGAATATAGTATATT